>JAQFVV010012432.1:8664558-9006582 GCA_028023455.1 Epiperipatus broadwayi
GAAAGTTGAAGTTTAGATATTATCAAGAATTTCTTAGTGATAAAAATGTTTCTTTGAAATGGAGAATAATAAATTCTTTGATTAAAAAATCTCTGATCGTATTAAATGTATTAAATATAATGAAAGTTTAATTGAGTTACAGAATAATGAAAAATATTTAGCTGATCGGTTTAATGAGTATTTTGTAAATTTATCGATGCGTGATGTGCCTGAGCAGATTTTGTCTTCTTATTCAAGTTTGAATTCTTTTTTATATATTCTGATGTTTCTGAATCTCAGTTGTCTGTAGCAATTGATAGTTTAAAAAATGTCACTTCTTTTGGACTAGATGGTATAACACCTAAGATGCTTAAAGAAAATAAGGTTGCATTTTTGCCTATTTTAGTTCATTTATTTAATTTATCTTTGCAGTCTGGATCATTTCCAGAATGTCTGAAAGTTAATGTTATTACTCCTGTTTATAAAAAGGGTGATTCTACTCTTATGGTCAATTATAGGCCAATTGCTATTATTTCTGTTTTTTCTAAATTATTGGAAATGATTGTTAGGGATCAAATGTTGTCATTTCTGTTTAAAAATAAAATTTTATCTGACTATCAATATGGTTTTCTTCCTGGCAGAAGTACATTAGATGCTTTAAAACATCATGTTCAGTATTTAACATCTTCATTGGATCAGGAACTTAAAACATTGGCTATTTATCTTGATTTATCTAAAGCATTTGATTCTGTTAATCATAATATTTTGATTAAGCGTTGCTACTTGTATGGTTTTCGTGGATCTATTGGTAGTTGGTTGGAGAGTTATTTAAATGATAGGAAACAGTTTACTAATATTTATGGTACTATCAGTGATGTTGTCTTGATTAATTCTGGAGTTCCGCAGAGTTCAGTACTTGGTCCTCTATTGTTTTTAATTTATATTAATGATTTATTTTCATTGAAGTTACATTCTAAGATTTTTGGTTTTGCTTGATGATATTGCTTTATCTTGCAATGCTGTTTCTTATAATCTTCTTGAAAAATTAGTGAATGAGGATTTGGACTCAATTGGTAAATGGTTGGCATATAATTCATTGTTGGTCAATTTAGATAAAACAAAAGCTATTCTTTTTTCTTACAAGCGTACTTTTTTTCTCTTAAGATTAAAATTTGCTGTAAGTATATTTTGCATTATAATAGTATATGTACTTGTGAGAATATTCCTTTGGTAGATAATTATTGTTATTTGGGAATATATATTGACTCCAGATTGTCCTGGACAAATCACATTACCTATCTTTGTCAACGGTTACGTAATTTAAACTATATGTTTTATTATTTAGTTAAATTTCTTCCTAGGTCTGCTCTCATTTTTATTTACATTGCCTGTTATCAGAGTATTTTATCTTACAATATCATTATTTGGGGTAATGCTTCTCCACATATTTTATCTTCTTTGCGTGTTTTGCAAAATTATACTTTGCGCATTATTTTTGGTAGATCTCGTTCCTCTTCTGTTCGAGATATTTATATTGCATTTGGTTTATTTGATGTAAATCACTTATATCAATATAGAGTTATTTTTGATATTTTTTGTGCTAAACCTTATCTGAATTCTAGAGTTTATGTTCTAAATACTCGTCTTTCTAATAAATTTCAATTACCTTTACCAAAATTTTTTAAGGAATCTAGTAGAAGACAATATGTTTATTCTGGGTCAAAGTTGTTTAATAAATTTGTATATGAATGTTCAATTGATCTGAATAATATTTCTTATATATCATTCAAAAAATATTTGTGTCAATGGTTGTGTAGTATGTATTAATTTTGGCATTTATTTTATTTATTTAATTAATTTTATTTATTTCCTAAACTGTTCTTTTGAGTTTTTGATTGTATTTTTATTTAATTTATTTTTACATGTAAATTCCACACACAAGATTTTTCTTGTTTGGAGTTTTTAAATATTTGTGATGTACTTTGTTTTATTTCATAGAATAAATTGAATTGAAAATTGAATGAATTGAATTATTATTATTATTATTATTATTATTATTATTATTATTATTATTATTATTATTATTATTATTATTATTATTATTATTATTATTATTATTATTATTATTATTATTATTATTATTATTATTATTATTATTATTATTATTATTATTATTATTATTATTATTATTATTATTATTATTATTATTATTATTATTATTATTATTATTATTATTATTATTATTATTATTATTATTATTATTATTATTATTATTATTATTATTATTATTATTATTATTATTATTATTATTATTATTATTATTATTATTATTATTATTATTATTATTATTATTATTATTATTATTATTATTATTATTATTATTATTATTATTATTATTATTATTATTATTATTATTATTATTATTATTATTATTATTATTATTATTATTATTATTATTATTATTATTATTATTATTATTATTATTATTATTATTATTATTATTATTATTATTATTATTATTATTATTATTATTATTATTATTATTATTATTATTATTATTATTATTATTATTATTATTATTATTATTATTATTATTATTATTATTATTATTATTATTATTATTATTATTATTATTATTATTATTATTATTATTATTATTATTATTATTATTATTACTATTATTATTATTATTATTATTATTTACGCACAAAATTATTTACTGTAAAACATAATATTCTTACTGAAAATTATGATATTATTTGTCTCACAGAAACATGGTTACAAGAAAATATCATAAATGATCAATTGATAGATAATAGATATAATGTAATTAGATATGATAGACCAAACACCATTGCATCAAGAGGAGGTGGTGTACTAACAGCTGTCAAGAATGATATTATACATAAAGAGATAAATATTGAAAATATAACTTTTGAGTCAGTATGGATTGAATTAGAGATAAAAAACTCAAAACTCATAATTGGAAATTTATATATACCACCAAATATATCAATAAATGAATTCAGAAAAAATCTTGAAATCCTGGAATTATATCTCATACAATATAAATATGAAATGATTCTTTTAGGAGATTTCAATGTTGCTTATCATGAAAACACTAAGGAAAAAGAAAATACACCAAAATTTATTGAACTGGATCAATTTATTAAACTATTAGATCTACAGCAAGTAAACAAAATATTTAATAAACAAAATTATATTTTGGATTTGATATTTACAAGAATTACAGATATAATTATTAATAATTCTGAATATCCTCTAGTATCAGAAGATGTATACCATCCAGCACTAGAATTGCAACTGTCAGTGGTAACTAGATTCAGGAAAAATTCCATAACCTATGCAAATAAATGTTATGCATGAGGAGACTATTATAATCTGTATCAAGCCATTAAACATATTTCTTGGAGTGAAGTTTATGAATGTAAATGCCCATCATTAGCTACCAATATATTTCATCAAATATTGTCAGATACTGTTGATAGATTCATTCCAGTTAAGCAAAGTAGAGGTATTAAATTTCCAAAATGGTTCTCTGTGAAACTAGTTCGATGTATAAAGAGAAAAAAAAATTTTCATAGATATTATAAGAAATATAAATGCTTTTTGTATTTGAATAACTATAGGAATTATAGACGCATAGTAAAAGTACTTGAAAAATATGATTTTCAAGAATATATTAAACTGACTCAAAACAAAATACATAAAGATCCAGCACATTTTTGGAATGTATTAAAGACTCATTATACTTCAGTTAGACAAAATACATGTGTAGTAGATATAGAATCAAATGATTTTATGACTTATTTTTCAACTCAATGTGAACTGGATAATAACTTAATCTTGGAATATCCATTTATTCAAAATCTCATATTCAATAATGATTCCATAAACATATTAAAATTTGATTTGGATGAAATATACCATTCTACAAAATTAATAAAAAATAAAAAAAGTATTGCTTGTGATAATATACCAGTTTTTATTTATAAAGGATGCATTGAACTTTTGGCTCCAGTTTTATTGTATATTTTTAATTTGTCACTTAAAACATCAATTTTTCCTAACTATTGGAAAACAGCTAAAGTAATACCTATATACAAATCTGGGAAAAAATCAGAGGTCCGAAATTATAGACCTATTTCTTTACTACCTATACCATCAAGAATTTTTGAAAAATCAATTTATTACAGAATTATACATTATTTAAAAAATATTCTTCCTTATTCTTTACATGGGTTTCTTCCAGGAAGGTCAATAGAAACAAATTTAGTCCAAATATCAGATGCCATAGGTAGAGCTATTGAGGCAAGAAGTCAATTGGATGTAATATATTTTGATTTAACAAAGGCTTTTGATAGAGTTGATCATAGATTACTTCTTATGAAAATAGAGAAAATTGGGTTTTCAATCAATCTAATGAATTTATTCAAGTCATTTCTATCTGATAGAAGCAATTATGTTTATTACAATAATAAACAGTCAAATAATTTTAAATCTAGACTTGGACTTCCACAGGGGAGTGTGTTAAGCCCAATATTTTTTGCTATTTATATATCAGATTTGATAACACTTATTCCAAGTAGGAGTGTGTTATGCTATGCAGATGATATTAAAATTTTTCTGGAGATTAATAGTAAAGAAGATATTAAAACTTTACAAAATTATATAGATGTATTTTACAAGTGGTGCCAAGAAAATAACATGAAAATAAATATTGATAAATGTAATGCTATGACATATTCAAGAAAAACAATGTTAATACGGGGTAGATACCATATTGATCATCTTGAAATTAAGAAAATTACTGATCATAAAGATTTGGGTATAATTTTCACAAGCAATTTTACTTTTAATAACCATATAACATATTCTGTTAATAAAGCATTTAAACTCATTGGCAGGATGCTCAGATCAAAAATTGTTTTTGATTTCCAGACTAATAAATTAATATTTAATAGTTTGATATTGCCAATTTTACACTATGGATCCATTATATGGAATTCTATAAATGAAACGAATATGAAAAAAATACAAAAGGTTTATGATAAATATTGTAAATATGTGTATAAAACTTCATTTTGTAATAATAATGAATTGCGTGTTAAGAGAATATTATCTGATATGTGTTTTTTATATAAAATGATAAATGGCACAATAACTTTTGATAATTCAGTAACAAATCTGCTATATAAAATACCAACTTTCAATAGCAGAAATCACAAACTTTTTCATTTACCATTAATTAAACATAAATGTGTAAAAAATGCACCTGTATATAGATTACAAAATGAATATAATGATATGTTTAGTGATGTAGAGTTTACATCAGATTTTAAAATATTTAAAAAGTATATATTAGATTCATTAAATCAAAATTTTATGTAAATTTTAATTTTAATCATTGTAAACGTTTTCTTGGCTTTGTAAGCTGTTGTTTACTAATAAATTGAATTGAATTGAATTATTATTATTATTATTATTATTATTATTATTATTATTATTATTATTATTATTATTATTATTATTATTATTATTATTATTATTATTATGTTTCAAAGCAAAACTTTATTGAGTCTAAAAAGTTACAGAGTCATATATTGATTTTTTACAAATGAAAAACAAATTACAACTTTCAGTATATAAGTCTTTATCTTTTCTGCATACTTTTTTTTTCTTCTTGTTTTTAAATTTGGTCTTCTATTTAGTTCAGTTTATGCTTGCATTTTTTTTTAAAGTTGGAAAAAATGCTGATGTTGAAAATGTCATCATCTATCTTATTGGTCTTTATATTTCATAGACTGGATCTTTGTTTCAAGTGTGACCATGTGGCTGCAAATATATCTGGTTGAGCTAGGATGCTGTCTCTTTTTCTTAACAGTTCTAGTTTTATTGAATATGTTGCTGGGTGGCGTCGAGGGTTATTGGCAAGTGCAAAAGTGCATCTGGTGCACCAGTAGGCATAAAGGCTGTATGTTGCTGCACGAATAGCAGGGTTGTTGCCTTTTTTAAACGTATTTATTATTTCATCAATTGAAATGATAGCCTTTCTGTATGTGGTAAACATTGTGCGACGTATTGTTTCTAGGGCACTGCAGGAATGAAGAAAATGATCTTGTGTCTCTTCTTCTCTATGACATAGCCCGCACATGGGGTCTATATTTGTATAGAATCTACGAAATCTAAGGAAATGGGTTGTGGGTAGAGCATTGAGATTAAGCTTAAGTAGAAAATCGAATAATTTTGGTTCTAATGACCATTTTCTGAATTGTTGCAGTAGTTGCCTGTTGTCTATTCCAAGAACTGATGGATGTAGATTGGGTGTCTGGTTTGGATGTAGTATATTGTAAATGTCCCAGTATGTATACTTGTTGTCATTATTGAGTGATATTTTGTTGTATATTGGCTTGAGTTCTTCAATCAGTGTGGATAGATATCCATATGAAGGGGGTGGTCTGTCTGTGGGTATTATACTGATTACACACTCCAGGTCTGGAAATCTTTTTATGGTTGCTGTTATTAGATTTACTGATTTCTGTGTGTAAAAAACACTGATTGTATGGAGTCCAAGTCCATTGCTATGTGGTGGTCTGCTCAGATTTTTTAAAGAGATTGCCACTGTCTTTCTCTTCCATATTAGTTTGTTACAGATTGACGAGATTTTAGATATGAATGTTTTTGCAAATTTGATTATAGGTGTATAGTATGTAATTTTTGTAATTATAAGTTGATTAAATAGTGCTACCTTTGCATATATTGACAGGTATGACTTTTCAAGTGAGGCTGTGATTTTTTCAGCATCTTTTTTTAATTTATTTTGAATTTTTTGCCTCATTCCATTGGTTCCAAGGTAGAATGGGAAACCAAGGAAAGCAGATGGTTTACCATTAAACATCTCTGTACAGTGCTTGCCTGTGTATATTGACCATGCAGCAGTTTTATTTGTGTTAATTTTTAAATTAAAATTTGAGGTATAATTCTTGATTATCTCTTGTAATATGGGGAGGTTCTTTTTAGAGGGGAGGAAAATGGTTACATCGTCCATATAGGCTATGCATGATATATTTAAAGCAGTGTTTGGAATTTGAATGCCTTTTATTTTTTTCTGTATCTCTATTAATAGAAGATTTATATATATTGTAAAGAGCAAGGCACTTAGGGGGGATCCTTGTGGGATGGATTGACTCGGTCTGAAGGCTGGTAATTTTTTTCCATTCAATGTGATGTGAATTTCACGGCTGAGTAGCAGATTGGCTATTATATATAGTAGGGATGGAGGTGTTGTTGTTTTTTTCAGCACGTCTAATAATTTGGGGGGGGGGGAGGGTTTCCCATTTGTTTGGTTGTATATTAGTTGTTGATTTTTTTTTTTTTTTTTATTATTCAATAATTGTTTTGTACATTAAGGCACCCTGGCCAATGGATGATCCTTTTTTGGCATATTGTGCTGATGATAACACAGGGAGTATGTGTTGTTCTATTTTTTCCTTTATCACTCTTTCAAAAATTTTTATTCCCAAAGGTCCCATTGAAATTGGTCATAGATTAGATAAAGATGATATTGCTGTTGGTTTTTTGTTAAATGGAACCATTGCAATTGGGTATAGACTTTGTATGTTGTACATTTTTTGGGATATGTAATTGGCTAGATCGTACAGGTATTTTGCTGTGAAGTGACTAAGGTGTTTGAACACAAATTTGGGAATTCCTTGTGGTCCTGGGTGACATGTGTTTGTTATTGTTGCAAGTTGAAATACAATGTCAGTTGTTATTGGTGTGTCTGTTTCAGGGTCTCCAAATATGTCTTCATTTGGTATGTTCCCTCTCTGTTTTTGCAGTTTTTTTTAAAGTGTTGATATATTGGGTTTATCATGTTATAGAGCCATCTATTTCAAGTGCCATAGGCACTCTGACTGTGGATGGGTATCCCATTGCCCACCGTATGTATGCTCTGGTCCAAAGGCATATTTTTTTCTTTTTTATTGCTACATATACTAAAGCAATATGTATTATTATTATTATTATTATTATTATTGCTGCTGACTTTGTAGAGTTAACATGTGTTATTTGTCTCTCTGATTTTTGAATTCTATAATTCTTATTTGGCTAAGTTTTTTTTTCCTATTTGTAATGGTATTATTAAGTAGAGTTTGGAGATTTTATTGATCTTGTTTTGTATGTATTTTATTTTCTAATGGTTTTATATTTCAATTTTTTTTTATTGATTTCTTTTAACTTATTTTTAAGTAGCCATTTTTTTTTTGATTTTTTAATCTTGTTTTAGATTTTTTTTTTTTATCTTTGTTGGAATTTTTTTTTTTTTTAATTAATTGATTTATTTTATTCTTTTTGATTTTTTTTTATCTTTATTTTAGATTCTTAATTATCTTACTTTTTAATCTCTGTTGGAATTTTAATTAGTTTTAATTTTATTTTTTGTTTGTTTGGTTTTAAAACTTAAGGTTTTTATTATTATGGATAAATGTAATTCTTGTCATTTAGCTCTTCCTTTTGGTGGAAATTTTATAACTTGTCTGGGTTGTAATGGGAATGTTCATTTTAAATGTAGTACAGTAAGTGAAAAGACATTTAAAAATATGTCATCTACAAATAAAGCATTATGGAGGTGTAAAAATTGTAGAGCAGGAACTAATTTAAATTTGACTTTAAATGATGGATCTAGTTCTGATTCCTTATCTAATTCTTTAGATAATAATTCTAGTCTTGAATTACTTCAGCAGATGAATAGAAAACTTGATATGCTGCCTGTTTTACAGAATAATATTGATTCCTTATCTCAATCTTTTGCTAAACTTACTTTAGAACTTGAATTAGTTCAAAATAATATAAAAATATTGATTAGAGAATTTAATGAAATGCAAGAAAAAGTAAAAGCACAAGATTCTTTGTTATGCAATTTGCAAAAAGAATTTTTTTATTTAAAGCAGCAAAGATTAGAAAACAATATTGAAATTGTTGGTGTTGAATATGCTAATGATGAAAATTTATTTAATATTGTTGAAAATATAGCTAAAAAATTAGAATTGTCAGACTTTAATAAAAATTATATTAATTCTATTTATAGATTAAAATATGGAGGTAGTTTTAGGCCTGTAATAAAAGTTAATTTTGTTAGTAAAATGGTAAGAGATTTATTCTTGTCAGGAGGTAAAAGAATTAAATTATATCTATCTGATGTTTTGCCTATTGCTACAGCTGATAAGCATATATATTTGAATGAAGATTTGTTGCCTGAAAATAGGAAATTATTTTGGAAAGTTCGTTCAATGGCTAAAGAAAATAAGTATAGGTTTGTTTGGATTAAAGATGGGAAAATTTGGTTGAGGAAAGATACTGGGGATAGGGCTATTAGGATTGTTTCTGAATCTGATTTGTCTAATTTATGACATGGGTTATCTTTTAAAAATATTGTTACAGGAAAAGATAATTTGGCTATTGAAAATTTTAAGATTTTTCATATAAATATTCGTAGTGTGAGGAAACACTTTGATGAGTTGTTAATTCTTTTACATTCACTTGATTATTCATTTGATATTATAATTTTGTCTGAGATCTGGATTAAGGAATGTGAAAAAGGACTGTATGAGTTAGAGGGATATACATCAATTATTAATTCTAGAATTAATAATAGGTCAGGTGGAGTTTTAGTTTATTATAAATCAGTGCTTTGTGTGACTTCTATTGATGCAGTTTTTGATTCTTCTGAATGTCTTGTTTTAAATTTCATTTTAGGTTCAGACAAATTAACACTTATTGCTCTGTATAGGTCTTGCAGTCATACAGTTGAAAGCTTTAGTGATGAACTTGGTGATTTGCTTACTAAATTAAATGATAAATTCATTATTCTTGTTGGTGACTTGAACATTGATATTTCTGGTGAAATTTCTGTTGCTGCTCAACATTATTTAAATATGCTGTCACTTTTTGGATTTATTCAATGTTTATTTCATCCTACACGTGTTACATCTTCATCATCTTCACTTATTGATCACGTCTTTGCTAGATGTCCTGAAAATATTCTTTTGAAAACATCTTTTTTGGATTGGTGTCTTACAGATCACAGAGGAATTGTTGTTACTTTTAAAAAGAATTTTTCTCATAGTAAAAAGTGTTTTAAACTTTTATCTCATGATCGTTTGCAATCCTTAATTACTAAATATGATTGGAATTTAATCTTTGAGTTGAATGATGTAACTTGTGCATTTTCATTCTTTGTTGACAATATGAAGGAGTTTATAGATTATTGTTCTTTTATAAAATATATAAAGAAGAAAGATCTGAAGAGACATGATTGGATTACAAATGAGTTAATATCAAAAGTTAACAGAAAGAATAAATTGTACAAGCTTTTCAAAAGGTTTCCTGCTAATGAAGATTTAAAAATTCAGCTAAAGGTTCTTGATAAAGAAATAAAGAAAGATATAGTCAAAGCTAAATTGATTTTCTATTCTACTCAAATTGATTCTTTAAAATCAACTAAATTAAGCAACTTTTGGACTGTTGTTAAAAAAATTTATTTTTAAAGAAGGATTTTCACAAATTTCTAGACTAAAGATTAATGAAATATCTATTGATGTTTTAAATAATTCAAAACTAATAGCTGATCATTTCAATCAATATTTTGTACATAGTGTGGAATTGTTAATGAATAGTTTTGACAATAATTGCAGTTCTCATGTTTTTCAATATGAGAAATCTATCCTGAATTCTTTTGTTTTTAAAGAGATTGAAGATTGTGAAATTTTAGATTCTCTTTATAAAATGAGACATAAGAAATGTATTGGTTTGGATTGTATTTCTGTAAAAATATTAATTGAAAATGTTTCCATTCTTTTACCAATTTTATCTTTTTTATTTAATTCTTCTATTGATTCAGGTATATTTCCAGATTGTTTAAAATCTGCTGTTGTTACACCTATTTTTAAGAGTGGAGATAGGGAATGTTTGGAAAACTACAGGCCAATTTCTATTTTATCAACATTGTCTCAAATTTTGGAAATGTGTGTAAAAAACAGAATTGTTTTGTTTTTTCAAAAATATAATTTATTTTCAAATAATCAATTTGGGTTTTTGCCAGGAAGATCTACAGAACTGGCTTTATCTGAACATGTTTCAGTCATCACTGAATCTTTAGAAAAAGGTTACAAAACTATAGGCATTTATTTAGATTTGCGGAAAGCATTTGACTGTGTTCCACATGATATATTAATAATTAAGTTACACCATTGTGGCATAAGGAGTACTATGCTTGAATGGTTTAAATCTTATTTAAGTAATAGAAGCCAATTTGTAAAAATTAATAATTTTTTGAGTGATTCTGAAATAATTAGATATGGAGTTCCTCAAGGTTCAGTCCTGGGTCCATTGTTATTTACTGTTTATATTAATGATCTGCTTGATCTTTCTCTTCATTCTAACATTTTTTGTTTTGCAGATGATACTGCTTTGGTTACTTCAGCAGTTTCATATAGTTTACTTGAGAAACTTGTGAATGAAGATTTATTTAAAATTACACAATGGATGAACAATAATAGATTACTGCTAAATATTAATAAGTGTAATTACATAATATATTCTCTTAAAAATATTCCAGAAAAAGACTTGTTAATTCAATTGCCTCCTTATGTGAATCAAACCTCTTGTCAGAAAATTACCAGGACTTCAACAATTTCTTACCTTGGCTTGGTTTTGGATGAGTATTTACATTGGGATAAGCATATTCTTTGGCTTCAAGTAAAATTAAGAAAACTTAATTTTCTTTTTTATAGATTAAGAGATTGTTTGAATAAATCTGTCCTATTAAGTATATATAAACAAATTTTCTTAAGCAGACTTTGTTATGGTATAACATTATGGGGTGGCACTGCAGCATATTTTTCGCAGTCATTGCAAACACTACAAAATTTTACGTTAAGAATTATTTTGTTTAAACCTTTGGATTTGTCAAGATTTGAATTAAAAAAATGTGCTGGAGTTTTTACTATTCATCAATTATTTTTAGTGAATATTTTATGTTATTATATTAAATACAAAAAAATGAATAAAAATAATTCTTCATCAATAATGGTGACTAGATCAAGTGATTTTGATTTATTATTTGAACCAGTGTACTTTAAAACTCATTGTAGATATCAGAAATGTTATCTTGGTCCAAGATTTTATAATATTTTTATAAGAAACATTGGATTTAATGTTAATGACCTATCAAGGAAAACTTTGAGAAAATTCATTATGAACTGGATTATAATTGATGATAATCAAAAACTTTTTATTTCTATTTAATTATTTTATTGTATATTAATGTTTTTTATTTTATTTGCACATGTATTTTTGTTAAGCTCCATGCATGATTTATTTATCACAAGGAGATTATATGTTTAATAAATTAATAAATTAATTAATTAATAAATTAATAAAATTAATTATTATTATTATTATTATTAAATATCCTAAATAAATGAAATATCAACTTTCTTGACAAAGCTGTGAAAATTTTACAAATCTATTTAAATAATAATTGAACTGCCCTCTACCTGCCAAGTTCGACAACATTTTACAATAAGAGAGTGGACCACCTCTTAATGTCTTTTAGATCATTTTATGTACAGCCATCCAGAACAATAACAGCTAGAATGCCAATTTAAATCAGTCTTTATATCTTTTAATGTAAATTGATCTTAAACTAACTGATATTAAATGTATAGAGTGGAGATCTTTCACTCACTTCTAAAACTCTATAATAAATTACACGTTATAAATGTAATGATGAATAATATTTTAATAATAAATAACTATAATGATGTGAACATTTTACAAATCTATTTAAATAATAATGTATTAATTTATTATAGAGTTTTAGAAGTGAGTGAAAGATCTCTACTCTATACATTTAATATCAGTTAGTTAAAAATCAGTTTACATTAAAAGATACAAAGACTGATTTAAATTGGCACTCTAACTGTTATTGTTCTGGATGGCCATGCATAAAATGATCTAAAGGACATTAAGAGGTGGTCCACTTTCTTATTGTAAAAAGTTATCAAACTTGGCAGCTAGAGGGCAGTTCATTTATTATTTAAATAGATTTGTAAAATTTTCACATGTTGTTATAGTTATTCATTATTAAAATATTATTTATCATTATATATATATATTGAAGCAGAAATATATTTATATGCTTCATGTATATATTTTGCTATTAAATTAAAAAATATTAAGACATTTAAAAAATATAATGTATAAAAAAATAATATAAAAAAACATGGTGCTTTTCTCACGTATTGGACGAGCCACCAGGTGACACTGCAAAACCACCAAGAAGCCTGCAATTGATAATTTTTTTTTAATATTCACTAAAAATTGCTTAATTTTAGAAATGGTGGACTCCCCGGCGCACGAAACAATTTGATCAAAATCGCTGAAATTGAAATGTTAAAAAAATCGCTAAAAATCACTTAATTTTAGAAACGGTAGACCCCCCCTGCCGCACGAGACAAATGGGTCAAAATCGCTGAAATTGAAATGTATAATTGAAAAAAAAAACTATAATAAAAGCCTACGAAATTAAACAAAAACATACTAAATGTCAAAGCGATTTAAAAAAGAATCATTCTTCAATTATCTAACTAACAGATAATAATTCAAACCTTAATAACAGACTAATACATATTAAGTAATCAATGTTCCTATTAACCTGTAATAGCGTCATTAGAGTTTAAATTCAGTTAATATGTTACTGTATTACTAGTTTATATCAAAAATTATTGCAAATACTGGGTTTAAATCGCACATATATAAAATCAACAAAACAGAAATAAAATAATCAGAATAAAAAATTGAAATTTAAAACAAAAGTTGATTATAACATCTGAGGCGAATAATGTTTAGAAACCCCCCCCCCGCACGAAGGGTTCAATGAAAAATAAGTAAAGTGCAAATTATGACTGCTATTTTTAAAATCCTATGAAATAAATGAGAAAAAAATATATAATAAAAACCTACAACATTAAACAAAAACATACTAAATCTCAAAGCGATTTAAAAAATAAAGTATTTATAAAATGCAAAAGTAACAGCACGAAAAATGGCGGGAAAGAATCAGTCTCAGTTATCTAACTAACAGATATAATAATAATTCAAACCTTAATAATAGACTAATACATATTAAGTAATCAATGTTCTTATTAATCTATAATAGTGTCATTAGAGTTTAAATTCAGTTAATATGTTACTCTATTACTAGTTTATATCAAAATTATTGCAAGTACTCGGATTAAGTTGCATATATATAAAATCAACAAAATAGAAATAAAATAATCAGAATAGAAAATACAATTTGAAAGTATTTAAAATAGATTACCAATTTCCCTGGAGGGTCAGTTCATCTTTCAGCAGGTCGTTGAATTTTTTCATCCTTGCAAAATGAAATTTCATGCATTCTAGATCGCTCCATTAGTGACAAAATATGGATATATATATTATATTTTTCCCGTGTATTGATCGCGTGTTCTTTCACTTAAAGTTTGTTATTTTTAAAATAACTTACGCACAATTTTTAAATGTAGATAGAAACTGAAAAAAAAAATGTAGACATCTTTGGTAGTATGTATAGTATAAAGAAATTTCCAGAACTCGGGTCACGTGACTGTTTGATTTTGCAAGTTTTGTCACAGGAAAATTAATCTCTATGTTTTTAGAAAGTAAAAGTATTTTTTTAAAAAAATGGAAAATAATACTTTTTTTTGTTTTAAATTATAAATCAATAATATCAACAAATTAAAAATCCTTCTTTTTCTTTTCAAAAACTTTATTTTCTTGTATCAATACCGAACATATATTTATAAATTGTGAATGGAGGGAGTTTGAAAATGGTAAATGTAACAATTTATATAATATAAAATTCCAACGTTTCAACTGTTTTTAATCTTCTTACAGTTATTTTTGGAGTTTTATATTATATAAATATGTTCAGTATTGATATAAGAAAATAAATTTTTTAAAAGGAGGATTTTTAATTTGTTGATATTATTGGAGAACATATATATTTTAAAAGAAAAAGTAATTATACATTTGCAGTGTTATAATATATGATTATAAATCAAATAATTTATATATATGCATTTTCTCAAAATATTGATCCATCAAGCTTTCTGGGGTTTTTTGTGAGGGGCTTCCTCCGTTATTACTTTCTATTTGACTTTGGGATGAAAGGAAGTAAAACGAAAACATTACTGTTCTATTTAGTTTGTGCTTTAATGAAGACAAAACTTAACCCTAAGATGTAATACTTTTTATTTATTGTTTGAAATCCGGCATTTCAAAAAATTCGAATGAAAACTGCTGTACACATTCCATTCCACAAGTTTTAAAGTTTATAGTTTTTTATGGACACATACGTGCACAACAAATTAGAATTAAAACAACTAATAAACAGACATTTAATCAAAAATTGACACGCAAACAAAAGAAGGCAAAAGACTAGTGATTTCTTTAGGTTATGTGTTTATTTATAATAAATAAATAAAAAAAACGGAAATGCAAGTTTAACTAAGACCTTGATAGGATATAAACAAAAAAAAAAACTAAGACGTTGCAAAATCAATCAGTCACGTGACCCGAGTTCTGGAAATTTCTTTATACTATACATACTACCAAAGATGTTTACTTTTTTTTTCAGTTTCTATCTACATTTAAAAATTGTGCGTAAGTTATTTTAAAAATAACAAACTTTAAGTGAAAGAACACGCGATCAATACACGGGAAAAATATAATATATATATCCATATTTTGTCACTAATGGAGCGATCTAGAATGCATGAAATTTCATTTTGCAAGGATGAAAAAATTCAACGACCTGCTGAAAGATGAACTGACCCTCCAGGGAAATTGGTAATCTATTTTAAATACTTTCAAATTGTATTTTCTATTCTGATTATTTTATTTCTATTTTGTTGATTTTATATATATGCAACTTAATCCGAGTACTTGCAATAATTTTGATATAAACTAGTAATAGAGTAACATATTAACTGAATTTAAACTCTAATGACACTATTATAGATTAATAAGAACATTGATTACTTAATATGTATTAGTCTATTATTAAGGTTTGAATTATTATTATATCTGTTAGTTAGATAACTGAGACTGATTCTTTCCCGCCATTTTTCGTGCTGTTATTTTTGCATTTTATAAATACTTTTATTTTTTTTTAATCGCTTTGAGATTTAGTATGTTTTTGTTTAATGTTGTAGGTTTTTATTATAGTTTTTTTCTCTCATTTATTTCATAGGATTTTAAAAATAGCATTCATAATTTGCACTTTACTTATTTTTCATTGAACCCTTCGTGCGGGGGGGGGGGGTTCTAAACATTATTCGGCTCAGATGTTATAATCAAATTTTTTTTTTAATTTTCAATTTTCTATTCTGATTATTTTATTTCTGTTTTGTTGATTTTATATATGTGCGATTTAAACCCAGTATTTGCAATAATTTTTGATATAAACTAGTAATACAATAACATATTAACTGAATTTAAACTCTAATAATGCTATTACAGGTTAATAGGAACATTGATTACTTAATATGTATTAGTCAGTTATTAAGGTTTGAATTATTATCTGTTAGTTAGATAATTGAAGAGTGATTCTTTTTTAAATCGCTTTGACATTTAGTATGTTTTTGTTTAATTTCGTAGGCTTTTATTATAGTTTTTTTTTTCAATTATACATTTCAATTTCAGCGATTTTGACCCATTTGTCTCGTGTGGCGGGGGGGGGTCTACCATTTCTAAAATTAAGTGATTTTTAGCGATTTTTTTTTTAAACATTTCAATTTCAGCGATCTTGATCGATTTGTCTCGTGCGCCGGGGGGGGGGGGAGGTCTACCATTTCTAAAATTAAGCGATTTTTAGCGAATATTAAAAAAAAATTATCAATTGCAGGCTTCTTGGTGGTTCTGCAGCGTCACCTGGTGGCTCGTCCAGTACGTGAGAAAACACCAAAAAGGTACATTTTATTATGAAATTTAATTATGAATTGGTATGTGTGAAAAAGATGGGGTTTCAAATCAGCAAAGAAAATGTAACTTTCTAATTAATTAAAGAACCAATTGATATTAAAAGAAAGTAGAAACTAAAGTGTAATTTTAGAATTTATATTTATTGTAGCACTATCATTACAATAAAAGGTGATGAGAAATATGTATACTTACTGGGGATTAGATTAAATCAAAAGATATTCAAAATTTAATTTTAAAATGCAATTAGTAAAATTTCAAAATTAAATTGCATTAAGATTATAATCAGTAAGATTTTTTTTAGATAATAAAAAAAAAGAACTTTCTTGAAGTTTAAATTAATTAATTAATTTGGTGAACATCTGGATAGTTTTGTTTTGAGATATATATAGGACAAAAGAAGAAAGAGTTTTAGTTATTGTAAACTTCTGGAAGAATTATTGTAAACTTCTTGTATGGTGCTAAATTTCATCATGCTAGGATTTGTGAGTAGATCAATGCAATTTTTATGGCCACCACCAAGAAGCTGAGTGTGGAGTTCCCTCATACTACAGAATGCTAGGATGATGGCCTATCATTGATGATCCAAATTACTGATATACTATGCCATTGCCATCAAAAGAAAGCTCCTAGTATATAATACTATGGTAAATGATAAAATACTCTCTAATATTCTGCTTTCATTGCTTTAAATAATTATATATTAATCATTCTGTAAAATATGTTTCTTGCAGTATTATTTAGATATCTTGTTGCATTATTTAAATATTTTAATGCACACTTAATTAATTATACATAATAAGGAAGATTGACTATAACAATATATACTCAATCTTTCTTAAATTTTGCTAGACTTATTGGTAAATTTAGTAAAATATTTCAATGATTAAAATATTTAACATTATTTAAAAAAAAGTACAGTAATTAAATAAAAGCAAAATACTTAAATCGATCCTCACTAATTCTAATTTGTGCTTTAATTTTATTTGCAATTTTAAATTTGCCTATTTAATATCGATTTTTTTCAAAAAATATCATTTAGCCATTAATGCAATTACAATAGTTTATATAAACTTTCAAATTTAAAAAATATGATCGAATGTTAAAATGTTAATATATTAATTTTTGATATTTAATTATATAAATAGTCAACCCATTGTATTTTTAATCATAGCTTTAGATTTATAATTATTTATTGTATCACTATGATCTCACACATTCCCACTAAGTTTAGACCTGATATGGTAACAGAGAGATAAGATATTTTCAGAAAGAATTTTGTTTTGCATCATTTATAAAGGAAACACTTCTCAGCATACAACTTGTTACATACTCATATTTACTCTATTATATAAATTGACTTTATCTCATCACCTAATATATAAACAATAAAATGATTATGCTAATTTTTTTTTTTAAAAAATAGAGACATATAGTTGTCCTTTGAGTTGATGATGAAATAAAAAGAAGAATATATTTAAATCTAGGCTAAAGGTATCATAGTTTGTAAATCTAATTATAAAAATATCATAGGTTGGTGAAACAACACTTTTCTGTTTGTTGTTTTTTTTTTTTTTATTATAGAATATTCCAAAACTGATGATAGAAATTTAAAAAAAAAAAATACAAAATGTCTATGTATAATAAATGTTATTAACTTTATGGCATTTGACTCTATTTTTCTAAACTAATCTTAACCAATTGTAAAAATTTAATTTTAATAATATCATTTTTAAAGTATTACTATTAGTGAAGTTTTCTCAAAGATATATTTTTAAAATTAAAAATTGAGAAATCTAACATTTAAATTTTTTCTAGATCTTTAGATTAGGATTTCAAAATACATGTAATATTTAATCACTACCAATTCTATTCTATTTTTTTGATACATACTTTAAAAAAAATTTCTGCATTTGTTATATTTTATCTATTGGTCCATTTCAACTAGATATCATTGAGTATAGAATTATGCATCTGATAGAATAAGAAATAGAAAAATTGTTTTTTAAACTATATCATATAATTGGGAGAATAAAGTAATTTGGGCTCAAATCAAAAGAACAAGATGGATTTAATTATGGTGTTAAAAAATGTTATAGAAAGAAATAATGAATTGCCATTATGCTTTTAATTTGTAATTTATAAAAAGGCATTTTAAAATGAGCATTTCTAACAGGGATGGAGGAGATAACAGAATTAAATAGAATATAATATTTAAAATATTGGCAAAGTCTGAAAAATATTTCTCAAATATACTAAGAATGATTAGATTATTACTCACACTAAGGATATTAATATTGATAAGGTTATTGCCACTGCTGACTCTATATCTCTAAATGTCTAAAATTTTAAGGAAAGTATTTTATTGATTACAATTAAAGGATAAGAAAAACAAATAGAGATTACTTAAATCATCCAGATTTTGTAGTAGATATAGTTATTTTAGTTGATATTACTTTACAAGTGTTAGAAGAATCATCAGATGGGAAACAAAGAAATAGGACTAAAGAAAAATGTTAAAATAATTAAAATAAGGTTCATTGTTGTTTTACATAAAGACAAAATAAAGATTAATAATAATAAAAGAAAAGAAATTAAAGGGAACAGTTACTTTAGCCGTATTATCACAGAATAAACACTGGCTGAAGTGCTTTTGATAGAAATAATATTAAAAGCAAATATGTCTCTGTATTTGAAAATTAAAAACGTTTTTACTAAGTGACTTTTATCAATTTTTTTTAAAAGAATCTGAGAGATATTTAATAAAAAAGCAACATTGGGAATTCAAAAGATGTATTAAGTACAAAGAGATGTATGTTCTAAATACGGAAAAATTTTAAAAATATATATCTGTGTGAGAACAGAAAAATATTACTATCATCACTACAAAAATTTAGAAGACTAAAATAGAATAGAAACGGATATGTTAAAGATTTATTCTGAATATCTAAATCTTGTAAACTCCTTGAATGAGGCCAAATGTGATATGAACGGATATAAAAAAGTTTACTATTTAAAAAAATTTGAAAAGAACTTTATCTTGAAATGAGTCAATAATAGTTGAAAATGGTAATATATGTATTTCCAATTACACATTTTTAATGTTTCTATTGAATCTTATTGATACTACTTACATTACATTCTTTTTATGAAATATATAGGGAGTTTGAACTCAGATTTCACATGACCCTCCACTGTCCATGCTATCTAAGACCTTGATCACACACATGTCAAAAAGATAAATAATCACCAATATATGTATTTCATGCTAAACCAGTATTCATCAGTTGATCCAGATTATGATCTCCACACATATATGCAATCAAAGCTCAGCTTATGTTACAATAGCCAATCTTCATACTTTAATGGACAGGCTTCAAACCACTCCACTCCACAACTCATGAAGCAAAATAATCGTATAGTTATTAAACTTATGGAAAACATTGAAGTTGAGAGTTTGTTATGAAGTGTGATTTTGAGGATCATTCATATATAGAAGTTTGTTTTTTTTACAAAATAGTTATATATTTTTAATAACAGCCTTAAAACAAAAATTAAAACACACGAAATTTATTTATATTTACAAGATCATACATTTATATATTCCGCACAATACACGCATACTCATATAACATAACAATATGCGTATATACAAAATACATACATTCGTATTATATCCTAAATATTGATATTTGCAACAACCAAACCTTATCAATAATATCACTGCATTTATTATTCCTGATAGATACTCAAAAAAATTAAGAAAAAGGGAATAGATGAGAAAAAAATTTTAGTTTATCAATTAAAATGAATAGTATTTGATTTTTCTATTAATTAGTCACATGACAAAAATAAATACTATAGTAAAAAAAAAAAAAAATGCAATAATTAAAAATTACACGTAAATCAAGCAACGCAAATAAATTATACGATTTGAAATGTTTAAAATATACAATAATAATGGAAAAAAAAGTCAATATTAAATTCTATTTATATAAAAACGAAATGTTAATTCGACTGAGCTGCATTTGTTTGGAAAAATAATTTGAACCTTGCCGTAGGAGTCGCTGCAAGTTGCAAATAAAAGTTTCTAAAGAATTACTAGATCTATAAAATAGTACTTAGAAACAGATCATTTACATTGTTTATTTTGCTAAGTGAAAGTAATAAAACGGAAAAAAAAAAAACCTTTAATGATTATTATAAAATTAGGATAACTTAAGTTTGCATGAGTAATAGGAATACAAGATTAAATTTTGCAGATGAAAATTAGTGATTATTAAAGAAGTTCCAAAAGAAAGAAGGTGCGTAGATATAAGTTTAACTTCTATTTATTTACCATTAGTTGATATTTCTTATTATAAATAGTTTCATTTTAATAATTCATTTATGTATGAGCATATGTTCTAACTTTTTTACAGTTTGTAATAACTATCTAATGTTATTACCAATTTATTGAATTATTTCATATAATATTGAATATAACAAAATATTTAAGAATTTATATTCATTTTCTTAATGTGGTCAATACAAAATTTACGGACAGCATTTTTTTTCCCTTGATACAATAAAAGAAGTAATACATTTCTGTATGAAAATATAAAAATCAGTCAAAAAATATATATACAGTAAACTGTTTAATTAGAAAAATGATATAACATTTACCTTCTTGAAATATTTACAGATAAATTGTCATATTTATTAGTTATTTAAATGTATACTTTATATAAACCACTTCTTGTTATAAAGCCAGAATAGTCTTACGTCTGTATTTTTACATAATTATTGTGCACATCAATATAGCATAAAAAAGACATTTTCATTCTGTAAATGAATCTCACAAGAATACTTTTTTATTTATGATTGAAAATTAGATTCTATCAATCAGTAGTTTAGAATAAAACTAATGAAACAAAAATTTTAATAAATCCGTAATCTTTTCTGGAAATAACTGATTTTAACTCTGTTTTAGAAAATATCAAATTGTTAAAGAATTAGGTATCGAAATGAAGATCTACATCTTACAGAGGCAAATAAAATGTAAATTACTTCAAAATTTTTTTAGAAATCTTTCATAATATATATATAATTAATAAGTAATTAAAGTGGTATTAATATCAAATTTAATAATTATATTTTATTATATTGCTTTACTGTACCTCTCTTTTTTTTCCTACAAATTGAATAAGTTGAATTCAAAATTATTAAGTAAGTATTAAACTTAATTTTTAGTCAATAATATCCAAATTTAAAAAGTCGTTTCATGTCCATATTTTAATAGAAGATGTTTTAATATATCTAAAAAAACTCTATCACTTTTTAAAAATTTATATATATGTCAACTGAAAATAGAAAATGATAGTAAAAAATAAAAATATTTTATTTCTGCCTTAGAAATATTTAAATCCCAGAAAGAAGTTAATTGTAAAATAGACCAAATGATATTTTAAATTAAATCAGTATTTTTAATAATGCCTTTATTAAATGCTCTCATTCCAATAATAATATAGCAATAAGTAATTTTGTAAACTTATCTATATAAAATATTTTTTTAAAAAAGCAGATGTGAGCCAGAAATTCTTAATCAACATAGATCCTCAGTTTATTAGAACTGTGTATAATTTTGGGCTTTAGATAATTTTGTTATCTATAGATAAAATGATAATAGCAAAATAAATAAATACATAAATGTTTGTGTTCCCATAGAAATATTTAGAATTGATGTCTATATTATAACGATAGATCATGGATCAGGGCACAATGCTGATATAAATTTAAAAATAAAATAGTATAAAAGTGTGCAGCAATTTAAATTAGGAAAATCTCTTAAAAGTAACAATTTCGATTATGGTATTGCAGTCACAAAAAAGTTGAGAAAAATGAAGACACAGTAAATAAGTTTCTATTTACTACAGAGAAAAAAATGTATCTCCAAATATATAAATGTAAGAAATATTTAGAGTTGAAGAATTTACAAGCTCTTTTATTTAATTATTTAGTAAAACTGAAAAAAGATTTGTGTTGGTGAATTTTTGAAATTAAATAATTTTATTTTTCATATTTGTATAAGCATTACAATAAATAAAAAATTTTGTATAGCAAAAACCAAGGAGCTGAAATTCCGTTTTTTATTACAATGAATAGGAACTAAGGATTTCCTAATTACACACAGCCTTATCTTATAACGGTATGTTTGCTTAGTTAAGAATTATAATTATTCAAAGATATATGTTTAAAAATATTTACCTGAATGTAGAAATAATATTTATACTTGAATTTATTGTACAAAAAATAAATACCTTCATATTAAAAATTGTTAATTTGTGTAAAATTAAAAATAATCTATTGTTTATGAAAATTATAAACAATTTTAAAGGATTTGGAAAACAAGATGAAAACATCAAAGTTATTTTAATAAACATTCTATACATAATGAGGTTTGGTTTCTGAGATTTGGAAAATATATTTTTTGGTCAACAGATAGATAGTAACAGAGACAGATTTAAAAAAGAACATTTCAGAGATTTTTAACATACATAAAATTATAGATTTTAAATATTAGGTTTTAGTCTTCAAAAAGAGTTTAATCAATCAGTCATATTATATTAATTGTTGATCAGCCAAGTATATTAAATGAAACATATTAGCATTGTTAGTGACTATAATAGTAAATCATTATTCCATCAATAGGAAAAAAATCTTTCATAGAAGTAAAAGAGAAGCTATCACTGTGAAAGAGCACTTAACAATACATTCAGGTTGCATGATGATAAATCACATTTATGTGTAGAGTGTTTTTAAAATGAACATCTAAGAGCTTCCAGACTTTTTGCTGCCTCATCATTTTCCAACTAAGTAATGCCAAAAAAAAAGAACAATTTTCTAAGATCTAATATGAAACCTTAAATTGTGTTTTGCTGCATTTGTATTAAATAATGAGTTAACAATGTCCAACATTAAGCTGTTTTGATACCAGTCTATATTTACTAGTTAAGGCTGAAGTACACCAATGAAGTTAATAAAACTGACTTGAATATATCAGATGTATAATTCACTTATAAATTGAAAGTATCATAATAGAAAATAAACTCTTTTGTAAATTAATAGTGGACTTTCTGTTTCAAAATATAACATATTTACAAGGTGTATGTGCGCAAACAGATAATCACAGATTATTTCAATAAAAAATACTAGTAAGAAATTTAATTATTTCAATTCACCAATGGATGAGCATTATTTCAGTACGAAATGAATATATTAGGGATCATTTATGTTTTTCATATATCTTTGGTTATATGTTTCAGGAAAGGGTGATGAAATAGAAGTTTGAAATATATATATATATGAACTTAAATTTAAGTATATCTAAAAATAGATGTATATAAAGTTGAATTTTAACACTTATGTATGTTTTACTCACTTGAAAAAATGAAATAGTTGTTTCAAAGTTCATCCATATTAAGAGAGATTAGTCTTGTTTTTGGTTAAAAAATAGTTACAATAGAATTGAATTAAGAAGAAAAACACATAAAAAATAATTTGAAAACGTATATACAAGGTGTATATTAAATAATAATAATTACATGTGCACAAACAGACTGAAATAGACTACCTCGATAAATAATACCAGTAAGAAATTCAATTATTTCAATTTAAATCTAAATTTAAAATATGTACATTTATAAGAGATTTGCTCTTTTATAAATTTTTTATTTTAAAATTTTGTAGAGCTCACTGCGAGCGAAAATAAATCAATATATTATATATGAAGATGAAATTTAAAGAGTTTTCTTTTTACTAATCCTTTTTCCCATCTTTATTATCTTTTATACATTAACATTTAAGTTATTAGATGGTTAAATTTGATGGGTAATTCATAATTCAATGCACGACAATATATAGAACATATATACAAGGTGTATATTAAATAATAATAATTACATGTGCACAAACAGACTGAAATAGACTACCTTAGTGTTTAATTAGATAATGCCAATATATATATATATAATCGAATGACTTTATTAATCTGAGTTCATAAAAAGTTTGAGCGTCGGAAGTTCCAGACTGCAATCAGTTCAAAGACTTAAAAATCTACTAATGGGCTAAAATAGGCAGGAAATATAATTATTTTGATAAATATACACATCAACCATTTAAATTATAAATATATAATTGTGATATAGGTACATTGATTTTTTCTTCTCCATATTTAATTAAATAGGAAGTTAGTATGTGTGATCTTCATTCTCAAAATATGTGTTTTATGTTAATTAGCCTCTTGAATTTATAACAGAGAAGAGTTAATAAATGTAGAAAGGTTACATTAATTCGGCAGGTTAGCCTTAATTTTGAAGGTTATGATTAGTATCTTGACTTTTATCAACATCATAATTAGGATTAAGTAATGTAACTGGAAATGTAGTCAGTAATCTGCAAAGGATATTTGTGATGAAATAATTCCAAATAGTACAAGTGTGTTTGGTATCATTATCATTGTAGCTTAAATATTATTTACCATAATATTACAGGTGCCAGCAGAATATCATTTGGTTCACTCAGCATCCTCTTACATTTGACTGCCAACTTTGCTGCATGATGCTGAGTATCATTAGGTACCATTTCTTTACGTAGGCAATTTTAGTCTTTATAGTTAACAAGTATCATATTCTCATTACAATACCTATAATCAATCATTTTTCATCTACCAAGTTCAAAATCTTTTTTAATTTTATTTCATTTTTTTCCACATCATTTCAACATTTTTTTTATTTTTGTCCATCCATCTTTCTATGACTTTTTCTAATTCCTTTCTAATTTTTTGGGACCTAATTTAAGACTTCAATTTTAAACCATTGCTATCTTTTCTATTGCAGTTTTTCTTTCAATGATGCCAATAATCTCACAAATTTTGCTTTCAAATCTTATTAATTTCAACATATGATTTCATGTTTCATATTCTATGTGTTATTATTTTATTAAAAAATAAATCTTATATTTATATTTAAGCATTGTAAAATGTTTACTTAAACTCTTTCTTTTCAAACACAGGCATGTTTGTTCTAATACTAAGTTAATTTATCAAAAGAAATATATAAAAGTTTAATATGTGATCAATTTCCTCCATTATATTTTCATATCTGTAAATAATATAACAAAAATATTTTAGTTGTTAACTTTTCTAATTCATGATTAATAATCTTTATTATCTCTTTTCTTTCCATAGTCATTAAATATTATTTTAGGTTTTTTAACAATGTAGTCCTACATTCTTTATTTTATGTAACATCTCATGATATTTTATAAAGCTTTGAAGCACTTCTTTTTCAAACCAATGTAACTTAAAAATCTTCAGTTATTTAATTTCTAAGATACTAATTTCTCTATTTTGCTTCTGCTTCTTAGAAGAAGTTTAATTATTCAGACATTCACTATGAAAATATGTTCTACTATCATATGATTTACTTGTGCTTACAATAAGTTAGTTATAGTGTGAAAACATTGAGTTTAAGGGATTCAAAGATAGCCTTGTTTAAAACTTTTGTATTGCATGAATACCATTATAAATATTATACATCTCTGTGAAATTTAGCACATTAGTGAGATGAGCTTGATAACTAAAGAATCCCAAGCCAAAGATCAATTTGTCACTTTCAATATGTAAATGTCACATGATGTCTCAAGCTATTAATTATTTAAATAATATATTAATATATTCTTTAATTTTAGCACATATGGTTTAAATTCTTTGCCTGTTTTCATCAGTTTTACAAAATCTTTTAATTATTATTTTTTTGCACAAATAATATTACTATTTATATATTAGCATGTTGTTAGTTTACTATAATCTTTTAAACTGTGCTAATGCAAAATTAAGAATAGAAGCAACTACAGAAAATCTTTTACAAAATATTTGTATAAAACTACCTTAAGAAGAATTGAAATGGGTTTGTTATTTTCCCTGGTGCAACTTTTTGTTAGCTTTCAACTTTTTATTTTAGTATTAAACTATTATTTTATATCAGAATTCAACAAATTGGAATTGATTTGGTAGAATGTTTACAAATGAAAAAATAAATAAAAACATATTTAAAGTTCGAAAATATTGAAAAAAAAGTTTATGATAATAAAAAATACTTTCATTATTGAACAGTCAACAGGAGCAGAATAATTTCAGAAAATGACTGAAATAGTTTTTAAATTGAAATTTTCTTTTAAAACACTAACAAATACTCTGATAAATTGATCAAATTCTGCTTTAATATATTAAAATTGCTTTATAATTTTTAGAATATCTGAAAGACCTCAATGCAGTGTTGGCAATGGAGTATAAATGATTAGATTCATAAGATAGGATAATTAGAATATCATTGGTGTCTTTGTTAATGTTATGCTAAAAGTTATTATCTTTCATTTTTAAAAATAAAACACCTGTATAAAATAAAAAATTATCATGTATACTTTTGATTTTTAATAATTATTACAGAATTATTGTATAAAAATAATCATGAATCTTGATTTTTTTTTTTGTGAAAATTATTCCCTCAAAATGATTTTGCAAATAACCTTGAAATGGATTACAAATAACAAAATCCATTAAAAATGTCTATGTAGACAGGACTGAAATACTTAGACCATGTTACTGTTTGATTATATTGACTTCTTTAAATTTTTTTAAATTAAAAAATCAACATTAGAAAATGTGTGAGTTTGTTATTTTTAAAAAAAAAAACAACATTAGCAAAATATCTTAAGAGATAGCTATATAGATGCAATTTAAAATCATTTAATTACAGCAATTTCTTTGGATTTTTCTAATCGAGGGTCATCATGTTGCCATGTTAAGAAGTTAATGTCATTCTTCTAAGTGCTACCATGTAATACAATATTACTGTTATATTTGGATTTTGATATTTTCTTAAAATTTGATAATGCACTGCATTTATATCTTGATGCTCCAAAGCTTTAATCATTAAAGAAATGCTTAGAGTCAAATGTCTATTTCAATAATCTACAAATCCAATGCAAAAGGGTAATTTAATATTTATCATTTTTTCTATAACTTCCATCAATATTTGTTTGGGATATACTGTGCTATAACCAATTTTAAGTGCAGCTTACTTCTGTGGTTAGCATCAATCCACAAAATCTTAATAAAGACATTCTATATAAATGATAGTAGACTAATAAATTTATGATTTCTAATATTCTGTTTTTCATCTTTCTTAAATAGCAGTATCACTCTTGCATTTTCCTAGTCAATTGGCATGGCTTTATCATTTAAACATTTGATATACAGTTTTATAAAAAAATTCTTTATTTGTTCATTTGCTCTTTTTAAGATAATGATACCAAATTATTTTAAAGATTACATTTTCTACAGCTATATATGCTGTATATGTGAAGAAATAATGGTTAATTTAAATCTAAAGTAGGATTGTAAAAATTAAAATAATGTAAATTGAAAATCCATAAATAATAATAATAATTAATAATATATGATTTTTTTCCTACAGTACAGGCTTTTTCATACCTGCACTCCAATATGTAATATAAAGAGGTTTGAACTCAGACTTTCACATGACTCTCAACTATCCACACTGTCTCAAACTGCTAACACACTTGATCACACATATGTGAAAAAGATAAATAATCACCAATGTATGGATTTCATGCTAAAACAGCACTCATCAATTGGTCCAGATTATTATCTCCCCACACACACACACACATATATATATATATATAATAAATGCTCACCTTATATTAAGATAGCCAATCTTCATATTTTAATGGACAGGCTTCAATACACTCCACCCCAAAACTCTTCAGCCATCCATTTCATTAAAAATATGATGATGGAATGCTCAAAACCCACATTGGAACCAACCTTTTCATCCTACTCATGTTACCATAAGTCCCTCATATACAGGACATAATCTATTTACCTACAGATATGAGGGATGCACATACCTTACAGTACTATATATTAATATATGAATTATGGTCAACATGGGTAGGATGAGAAGGGTGACATCAATGCAGGCTTTGAGCATTCCATCATCAGATTTTCAATGAAATGGATGGCTGAAGAGTTGTGGGATGGAGTGAATTGAAGCCTGCCATTAAAGTATGAAGATTGGCTACATTAATATAAGCTGAGCATTGATTGTGTATATGTGTCGAGATGATAATCTGGACCAACTGATGAGTGCTGTTTTAACATGAAATATGGATATTGTTGGTTGTTTATCTTTTCAACACGTGTGTGATCAAATGTGTCAGCAATTTTGAGATAGTGTGGATAGTTGAAGGTCATGTAAAAGTCTGAGTTCAAGCCCCCTATATATTACATATTGGAGTACTGGTATGAAAAAGCCTGTACTGTAGAAAAATTTCATATATTAAAATATAGTGCTGTAAGGTTTGCCTGTCCCTTGTATATGTATGTAAATGGATTATGTCCTGTACATGAGGGGACAGAGTGACTTAACATGGATAAAATGAGAAGGTTGGCACAAATGTGGGCTTTGAGCTTGAGCATTCCATCATCAGATTTTCAAAAAGAATTAATAGCTTAAGAGTTGTGGGGTAGAGTGAATTGAAGCCTGTCCATTAAAGTATGAAGATTGGTTATCTTAATATAAACTGAGCATTGATTGTATATATGTGTAGAGATGATAATCTAGACCAAATGACGAGTGCTGGTTTAGCACGAAATACCGCTACTGGTGATTCTTTATCAACATGTGTGTGATCAAGTATGTCAGCAGTTTGAGATAGTACAGATAATTGAGGGTCATGTGAAAGTCTGAGTTCAAACTTCCTCTATAATAATTAGTAATGAATATTATTCTGAAAAGTTTTTTAATTCTGATGAAAATATAGCCAATTTATTATTTTCAAAGCAATTTAAAAACAGATTTTAATATAGAAAAATAGAGAGCCTCAAAACTTATGTCTGGTGTGTTTTTATATATTCTCTACTAGTGGAAAAAATGTACATGGCTCAAATTAGTTTTCATAAGTAAATTGATTTTTGGAATTTTAAAAATAATATTATTTTATAAATTTGTTTAATAGTTTAATTAAAGTTCAATTCTATTATCAAAAAATATATGATTAATGGTAATTATCAGATTTAGTAAAGTTAGAATTTAATGAAGAAAAAACAACCAATTAGTAATATTTACCAAATAAAATAAAACAAAAATAAGAAAAGAAAAACAGCAAAAAAAAAAAAACAAGCTGAGGTTGATGGGAAGATTATGTTCTCATGAATATTGACAATATATATATATATATTGTAACGGGCACATATGTACGTTACATTATTTTTTATTAGTAAACATATAAAAAAAAAAAAAGTTCGCCAATAAAAACTTTTTTTTTTAAGAATTAAAAATTAAAAAAAATCTTAAACTCGCATATATATAAAATCGCACAGATAAATAATTATTAAAATAAAACTTTATTAAAGAAAAAGTATTTTAAAAACAAAAACTTAAAAAGATTTAGAGATAAAAATATATCTTTAATCTTGAAAAACACATTAATTAATCAGAAATGGAAATGATTGTTTTAATTAGTTAAAAGTAAACTAGCCTTGGGAATTTAAATGTAAAAGCATTGGTCAGATAGGAAAACAATAGAAACTAATAGCCAATGAAGAGAAAAGCAATGGAATCGGACCTCAGCGAAAAGACCATCTCATCGATGACGCAATGTAAATTCAGTCCTTCAAATTAATATAAAAAGACAAGTTTGGAAATTATTGAGGAGGATAGATTATTTACGAGGTGACAGATATGTGTTAGTGCTGAAGTGAAGGAGAAGGGATTGAAAAGATGCACTCTTCAATCCCGTCAGTTTTGCCAAAGAAAGAGAAATGAACTATCGTTTTCTACATTGAGGACCAACTAAACTAAAAAACCTCCGAATGAATAAATAAAACAATGGCTAAATGGATACTAATCTTTTGAGGATGGCGTGGGAATTCACGTTCATGGCAAGCAATGGATAAAGATGAAGTGTTGTAAACCGTAAGAACTTTATACATAATGAACATTAAATTAAAACTTTCCATATTTAAATGATTGCAATATTATCCTATCTGACTAGCGTTATTTATTAATTAGTTATAATTTTATTTAATGTATTTATTTTGTAAAATCATTTCCATTTATTTATTTTTTGTTCTTTAAGTTTTATGATGATTTCGGTTTTCCATTAAGTTAAATGATATAAATGTTAAACTTAAGTCGGGTGTGAATGGCTGTATAGATTTGTAAAGTTATATTAGGGGAGGGTAATCTTAGGTTATTTGTGTCGTTGTTAAATTGGGTCAATGGATTGGATATATTGATGTAGTTAGTAGATGTAGTCGGAGATTCGCTACTGGCAGAATCGTTTATAAGACGGAGAACGCAGTTCCTTTCTATGGAGTTTTTTTTATTGTTCTTCTCGTTAGATAGATGTAATATTCCTATCTGACGAGAATCAATGTCTTCTTTTGGTGCTGCCGTATTCCGTATTACATTGAATACATCGATGTATCAGATGAATTGATGCCAGTTTGACTGCGAATTTTAGCCTAAGGTTAAATAGGGATAGAATATTTTATTTTCAAATGCAAATCTATGTAGTCTATTCATACTCGAACCTAAATAAAAATGCATTAAATTTAAGTTGTTCATAGACGCTTGCATGGATTGGTTATCGGTTAAGTATGTTTTGGGTTTTCATATTTGATCAAAATATATAGACATTCGATAAATAATGATACCTTACTGTGAGTATCTATAATGTATTTATTCGGATGTCTTTTAAGTTATTGGTGACAATGCAAGTATCTTATGGTGAATACTATTGGGTTACTTATAAATTTCCCTCTGCAATTGTCGGTATCAATGATTTTATATTTTGATCATTTATGTTTATTTTGAAATGTTTTTAACCATTGTAATCTATGTAACCGATTTATACTCAACATTATTAAAACAAATTTTTATAATTCCATCTGTGCGAACTTAATTAAAATGTAAACTTATTATATAATAGAAATTAAAATGTAAATTAAAATCTAAAGTAAAGTTAAAAATAATGTTAAATGTTAAAATGTAAACTGATACTAAAACAATTTTCAATCTTATATATATATATATGTGCATAAATAAATGTTTGTATGCTAATTACTGGCAGTGGCTTACTTTATTTATTTTTTAATATTGAAATATAATTAGATAAGATATTATATTACTAAATCTCTGCTACTCCCTGAGCTGGTGACATGGGCTAACGACCGGATGCAAAATAAAAAAAAAAAAAATTTTTTTTTGACTTACGTATCTGCCTACTCTATAAATTTTTCTAGGTTCAAATGCCTAGATGGCGCCCTGTAGTGCAGATACTATAAGTTTACCTTTTTCGGATTGTTACAATATATATATATATATTGGATAAGGAAAAAAGAGAAAACATAGGTTGAAAATCATAGTCCATATCATGATTATTGTGCAAATAGAAAATTAAGGAAATTTCCAAAATGTATAGAAAGATTTTCAAGTTATAGCAGTTGGCTCTTGCTGCACTAAGTCTGTGATTGTTATTTGTCTACAAAGAATGTGGCTATTAAAATACTTTTCAATGTTTATTTAAACATGGCTATAATGGCAGATTTTTATATGATAAAAATGTTAAAAACCATGTCCTAAGTGACCCAAAGTGCAGCAGTTGAAGCTCAAACAATATAACTCTTCCAACTATGAAAAATATCTGTAGTAAGTCCAGAAATAATTATTATGTAAAATATAGCTTTTGCTTGTCCACAGTAGAAATGTTTTCTTATTTCCTGTAGTCTACATAGCATAACTAATGAAATATAAGATTACTGACGCTAAGAAGGAGTAAATGTGAATCAAACAGTAGATGTGACTTTAATCTTAAATGGTACCAAAGATATAACTACTTAAAATTTTTTTAACTTTTATTGATGGTATATAAAGATGTATCTATAAGAGTAACCCTAGTGAATTAAAAAGAAGTGACAGTAAAAACCTCTTAAATTTATGTAAATAAGAGTCTTCATTAATTAAAGAATTTTATTAGGATAAGATATTTTGTTATATCTTTTTGTGTAAACGTTATCTCAAGGTGTTTTTTTTTTGCTTGTGAATATTCATTTTGCAGGGTAAAGAGATATATTTTATATGGATAGTTGCTTACATGTTGTCATTATTAATTTTATTTTTATTATTGTTATTCTATCAATAAACTAATACTTTTAATATTGACTGTGGCTGTCAATATGTAGAAAATGAAAGGAAGGAGTTTATAAATAGACGGAAGAATTAAACATGCTTGAATTATAATAATTATCACCATCTATTTTTTTGAAAGATAGGTATTTTAAAAAAAAAAAAACTTTATATCGATATATAAATATGTAATTGTAATATTTATTGAGATTATCTTAAATAAATTGAGTTGTAGTTTAGATTATTTAGCTGTTTGTACTACTCTTAACTTATGAGTCTCATTATGCATGAACAATTAACGATTAGATACTGAGATGCCAGGTTCTGAACGGGGAAAATGTTGAAATATTAATATGGTAATTAAAACTGGGATGGTGTTGCCAGAGAATAATGCATCCATAGTTATTTGTTCGAAAAGTGACACTCAAAAGTTAGGAAACAGTTTAAATCCCATCTATTAAAAAATATACTTATAGATGAAAGTTGAATGCAATCTCTTGATGTATCATGATCAGGAAATATAATGTGGATATTTTATGTAAAGCATTTATATAAATGAATTATGGTTTGATTATCATCATCAATGTTAATCCTAATTATACTAAATTAGGAAAAATTAATGTTTAATTAGTCTTCAGAACTAAACATCTTGTCTAAAAATAATGTACTTATATGTATAATATATTCAGCTGTATGTGTATTTATAATATTAAAATAAATTTTGTTATCTAAAATTTATTGTTTAATTACTTTGTGGATTAAAAAAGTTAAATAACAAGAGAAAAGATTTTTATGTTTTGTTTTGGAGGTCTTTTATATTAATTTAATCTGAAACAAGCTTGGAATGGAAAGAAAAAATTGAAGTTAATTTCTTTCATCTTTGTTTTATAGGTAAATAAAATTACTGAAGTAATAAGGGCTTATGCAAAAACTAGACATAATTTAATTGTGTGTGTGGGGGGGGGAGGCAATGAGAGTATATATTTTTTTCCTTCATCCTAGATAGGCAATATAAATTTTATAATTCTAAATATTTTCTTTTTCTAGAAAAATCGGCCATCTAAAATATTCAAAAGAAAAAGAACCTGATCTATAATATGATGTCATTTAGTTATTGTAAAATATCAAAATATAAAGCCAAAGGAATTAATATTTTGTCAGAGTTTATGTAATATATAGTCACAATTTTTATTAATGGTGCTACTATGAAAGCACTCTCAACTGAATGAATTTTTCATCAAGATAAACACCATCAACAAAAACAAACTTTTGAGGAATGCCTGATTGATAGCTAAGTGCAGCCATGAATATAATTTCATAAAAAATTAAAAGAACATTAATTGTTTGGATTAACATATATAAATAAGCGATCAACATTATTTTCTAACTTGTAGGTAACAGTGTACTAAATTATAAAGCACCTGCTTGACAGATATAGATTCAGTAGGCATAATGAGATGTTTTGTTTAAAATTGTCTATGTGAATTTCAGTTATGGTTAAATTTGATAAGCTACGATGAGACTACTTACATGTGTATACATATATACACACACAGAGTATATATAAATGCATGTTAGCATAAAGTTTCTCTAATTTTTTAAAACTTTTCTACATGAATTCATTAAACATTTCAGAAAAAACATCAATAAAGTAAACTATTATTGATTTATTTTTGTCAAACTTTTATTATTTTATTTATTATAATTCATTAAAAAATAGTGTTTTTTAGGTTTAATGCTGTAATCTGAATATTTAGTGATATTTGTAATTTTGATATATATTTGGTACATATATTTTTATTTATTGATTTTATTAAAATGTATTAGTAGATATATTTTATTAATTTGTTGAAATATTGTCATACAATTACTGATCATTTACCAAATAATATGAGAAGAGTTTCTATAATAAAATGATTAATAATTTTAAATTAAACAAATTCACATTAATTTGGTATGAGTGCATGTGTTATAAAGAACTAACTTCTTATATTCAGACTAAATTAAAAAGCAATATGAGTAAATGAGATAGAAAATGTAAAGAAAATAATAACTGGTATTATTTCTTCTTTCTGTCAAAAATCATTAGATGGTAACATTCAATTATTAGCATAACTCAAAGCTGGCATGGTTAACCATTTTATTTACACCAAATTTAACTTGACTTTCTCTTTTATAATTGACATTTTTAATTTATGGTAGTGTTGATCTATGAGACAAGCCTAAAATTCCGCATGCTTGTGTTGATCTTTGATTATACTTGTAAATACACACATATATAATTATTTATTCATTCATGAGGTGTTAAAAGTGGTTAGAAACTAGTCCTTACTTTGCATAAGAGTGGTGTAATGGATAATATGTAGGAGGAGAGTAACAAAGAAAGGATGAAAATAGTACAATGAAGAAATATCAGTTGTCAACAATGCATCAAGAGTCAGGTGTTTGATATTTCTAACTGCCCTGCAGATTAAAGATTGTTTATAAAAAGCATACTTTAATGGTCAGAAATATCATATATTTGAAGGAGACAGTGTGGAATAAAAATACTAATAATTTAGCATTTTCACATTTTTATGATAAAAAAGAAAATAAATATAAAATGTAATAAATGATAATAAGAAAATCTGTGGAGAAAAAAAATCCTAATTTAAAAACTATTAGAAACATATTAATGTACTTTCCACTATAAAACATAGTAATGTTTTAAACAAGTCTTGTTAAAATATTGGACTAGAAATTTAAAATATTTATACAGTGAGGTCTAGTATAGAAAAGGCTTCTGCTGCAATTAAATTGTATAATGAATACTTTTTCTCAATAAATTAATATTTATGCAATAAAGGCCATTGCTATAACACAGTCATCTTAACCATTTTTTAATGCTTGCTACTACACCTAATTTTTTTTACCTGCTTAATTGTACTTTTAGCAATGAAGATATACTACACTTATTATTTTTTAATTATTTGACTGCATACATATAATACGTTTAACGAAAAGCCTAAAAACCTAAGAAAATTGATTAATATTGTCATGAAAAAAAATTTACAAATAAAAAAAAGCTGCAAAACTGTTAACAAAAAATAATGTTGTGACAAATATCAGTCAAGTTAAGACCTGCATAATTTCAATTTTTATTATAAAACAAAAAACAAAAGTTAGTTAGAATGAAGCTTCATTTAAAAAATAATTTCCAAATATAAGAGTAAAAATTCTGGAAATGGCATTAATGATTTGTTAATTTTTTATTAAGATAAATTTATTTACGATTCTATTTTAAGTCTTTAAAATTTTTATTTTAGTTTTGACTAAAATTGAATATGTGAAACAATTAATTTCATATATATTTCTAATTTTTTGATTTTGTATTGAACTTTTCCTGAATAAATGTTTGTTTGGTATGATAAGTTTATTCTAGATTGTGAGCCTGGAACGATTGTTCTTCACATGTGTTTCAATGCAAGCTATAATGAATGGATGATATAATAAATGTTCTGAAACCACTTAGTCCAAAAAACCCAATATTAAAATATCAATGTGAATGTATCCCGATCTTAGCCTTTATATTTTTTAAATATGAAGGTTTGAAAATATTACACAAAATGTGGATAGTAATAAAACAGAAATCCCTAGAAATAATATTTTATATTGCAGTATTGAGAATAGATCAGTAATTTCCTTTATTTTCTCCGTGTGTGTGTGTTTTAATACATTGTGATTACATAAATAAATCTTAATTGTTGATACTTTAAGAATTTGGCCAAAAATAAAGCAAAGATATTAAAATTAGTATCAAGAATTATTAATCTTTAAATAGTGAATACATAATTTTTGTTAGTATTAGATCAATCTAATTAAAATTTTTCAGAGTTCAACAATCTGATATAAAATTATTTTAAAAAAGCAGTCAATATTACATTTTACTTTATAATGATATATAAAAATGTCATTTATATGCGTTTTATCTATTTATAATTTTTCAAATGCAGGTTAAGGTCACGAAGTATTTTTTTATCCTATTGAAAAACAAGATGATATTTTAAAAACAATATTTAATAATAATAGGACGTTATACTTTAATTAATATTAATCAAAATCATTATAAATTTATTTTCTTTAAAAATAAAATAGTTAAAAGAAAGGATAAAACATGAATTCAGTAGACATAAATTTTCTAATCTATTAATTATGAAGTTCACATTATGTTACACACATATTTTTTACGGTCAATCAATTAAAATTAATCTGAGTAATCACAGATTGCTAGCTAACTTTGTTTTTTATTTTAAAAAGTAGGAAAACCCATTTAATGTAAATGAAAGCCATGGTCTTATCACTCTTATGAAATGATATTTTCTTCACATCTAGCTATGATTTAAAGACTGACAATTATATTTGATTTTATGTTATTCTATTGACACTCATGTGACAATCCATATTTTTCTATGATTTTCAATCTCTAGTTAAGAATATCTAAATAACCTTTACTGATCAATAATTGGAAGATTAGTTTTATTGGCATATGACCTGACTACTAGATTTGTCTAAAAGTTTTTTTTTATATACATAGTAAATATTTTCTGGTTTTATTCAGATTTAAAACTAAATCACTTTATGATGAGATCATTTTAATATCAATTTAATAACAAATATTGAATAAATTGACTATTAGTCAATCAGCAAATAATACGTTTAAGTTCTATTCCGTTTTGCAAACCCGCTGATGCACTATTATAAAAACTTGGTCAAATATTAAATAACTGTTATTAAAAAGTAAGAATAATTTCAAATATGTGTAATATAAACTTGAACTATTAAAAATCACGATGTTGATTAAACCCCTTTTTTATATATGATGTTCAAGAATTTTCAGCTGCGGCAAATGGATAGTAATACTTAATTTATTTATTTTTTAAATGGTTGCAAGCAAACTCATATGTAAAGAAGCTGTTGGTTAAAAATAAAAGAATTTTTTTTTTTTTTTGCAAAATTAGACTGTGTAAAATAAATACAGTTCAACTTTTACTTATTTGGAAATATTTTATTCAGATGGTCATGCACTTGTTGAGAATTAAGTATATCCAATTATTATTATACATATGATAAACATCCCAGGTTAATTTGAGTTGGGTTGATGAAGGTCATTGCATTGAGTATAAAAATAGAAAATATGACTGTAATATAATGCAGACTTTATTATTTATATGGACATGTCCTAATGATGCTAAATTCATGTTTATATTTATTTTATCTTTTTTAGCATTTAATATCCAATTAATAGCACTAACATTTCAAATTAACAAATTAAAATAAAAACAATTGTTTATTAAATATAATAGCATTCTTCCATTCACTATGTAGTTTATAGGAATCAAATAACAGAAGATTTTTTTCAGATAACTGACTCATAAATAACTTAGATAACAAATTATTGGATGAAAAATGGATTTTCTATTTGTTCTTGGCTAAATGTTAAATCAATAAAGGAAAGATTAATTTGATAAGTATTGTTTTCATTATTAGTGTTTGTTTATAAAAGATTGCTGAAAACATTTTAGTCTGCAATGGAATATTTACAATCATCATATTTAATCTATAAAATAAATCATATAATCAATAGTCAAAAATCCTGTTTAAAATCTTTAAAAAATTTTTTACTCACAGACACAAAAACTTTCTTCAAAGAAATAATATCATTTATCCATGTCAAGATTATATACATGTGATATATATATGTGCATGTAATTTTTGAAACTATAATCAATTCTTTTACATTAAGACTAGGATAAAGTTATATGAAAGAGTGATGCCAAATATATACTTTATTTAAATAAAGTTATCAGATTTAAATGTGTGATTTTTCAATACCAATATTCTGAAAATAGATCATATCTTATTTTAATCAATATTGTAAAGAGATAAAATTTTGACCACAAAAATCAAATTCCAAATTTATTTTAGTTGAGCAGTTTTCTACATCTGGGACTTGTGCATCATTAAAAAAGTTTATCCTAACAAAATGCATATAAAGTTTGGCCCACAAAAGAATGTTTTTAAAAATATGTTTATTGAATTTTAATTATATCATCACAACATAAATTTTGGCTTTCAAAGTGAATGCTATTTGGAGATCAATCCTGAAATTATGTGTGTTATGTAACATTATTGTTTAATCATTTGTTTATATTTTATTACAATATGCATAATTCTATGACTTTTTATTACACAGTTCCTATACAAAACCAGTAATTAGTAAAATGAGATTAATTAAAATGTATAGCTATGATACATTTTGTTAACTATGGAAAATATGTGTAAGAAGATTATTTTATACTGAACAATACAATAGAAGCTAGATTGTTATATGCAATTAATCCAATATATTTGATTTTATTAAGATTGATTAAAAAGTCCATATTATACTTTTCTTTAGCATTAAAGCACCCACGTGTTTCTAAAAACTTAACAAATTTTAAATACAATACATACTGAATGCAGAAAACATTTGCAGTTTGCTAATCTGATGGTGATTTTTATAACAAGAATCCACATATTAAAATATTTAACATTTATTTCTGTTAAAAATTATCTATTTATAACATCTAACTGATAAATGGAACATTCTATTATTTAGAAGAAATCATGAAAGCTTATTAGCTTACTTATTTAAACTGTAAATAAATGCTGAAGTGCTTTAATCTTTATATAACACTGAGATATTGCATTTAAAAGAGTACACTCTTAAATTCAGAAAACATTTACAGTTTGATATTTTCATTAATTGCTATCTATTGACATCTGATGATGATTTTTATAATATGAAAATTCAACAGATATTTCCACATATTGAAATGTGTAAACAATTTCATCTATTAAAAGTATTACTTTATATATACAGTGGATCCACAAATTATGCTGTATATAATTATACAAGTTCAATTATACACTATCAAAAAAAGTAAAGAAACAAACCAAAATGTAAACAAACAAACAAAAAAAATATTAAAATTTGTAAATTTTATATTTGGTAGCCATTTTCCTCCTGATTGCTGTAGATGATTATATATATTAATACCATTTCTTAGTTTATGTTGAAAGCACATATTATTTTTCTCTTTTTATTTCTTTTAAACATGATGTGTAGTATTTTGTGTAATAAGATATTTTCTAAGGATGAGGATAAAAGTTATATAAAATTTTAGATCATACTAAAAGTTGATATTGATTTTAAAATATCAAAATAGTTATAGAGATCTTAAGTTCTTGATAACAAGACTACTATTATGTTTCTATAAGAGAAAAAAGTTATTGAAGAAAAACTAATATCATCTAGAGCATATTTAATAGTGACAAAAGTACAAAATTTTATTATTTATGCTTTTTTAAAAATAAAAAATAAATTACTTAGTTTTTCTTTTTTATTATTATTGCTTCAATGGCTGAAACACTAATAAAATATATTAAATGTGTCCCCCCAATTTATTATTAACTATACTATAATCTTGATTTATATGCAAACTATACATATAAAAAGTATCTATGTTACATAAATGGGCATGTTGAAAAGTATTGTATAATTCCAGTTCAATAACAATACATATTCTGTTTTCATAAGTGTTTATCAATAAAATGTGAGCTGTTATAAGCTATGTACATTTGAACATCAGAGGGCTTGGACAAAAATATAGCATATCATTTTATTGTTCATACATTATGCTTATTTAATTTTATAAATAAAATATTAAAAATACATTACCTTAACTTGGCTTTTTTAAAAAAAAATACTAAATCTAGTTTTAAGAACTATCACAAAATTTATAATAGCTTATTTTGTGATATGACCAAATTTTAATTTTCTATGCTATGTGTTTTTAATGTGTACTAAAGAAAGTTATTTTTTTTGTTGATTAATTTTTTTTTATAAAAACATGATAGATTTTGAAACAGGCTTATTAGTTAACAAGTATTTATATAGATGGTTTTTAATTACATGCACACATTCATGCATATATATATATATAATGTACCTATATTGATATAGGCACATATAATTTTTATCTAAAATTATTATTAAAGTAATCATAGAAAATGTCCGTCCATTTCTTCCATTCGCTAGATATAATGGGGCGTCTATTTTGGGTTTATATACAGGATGATCATCCTGTATATGAACCCGAAATAGATGCCCCAACTCCCTCAAAAATTATATGTGCCTATATCAATATAGGTACAATATATATATAATCTTGTGGAAAAAAATTAATCTTCACACATATGCTATTAGACCGATGTTAAATTTTTGTGCACACACCCATCAATAAGGGTTTTAAAAGCATAAATAAATCACTTAATAGTTAGAGATTATTATATATATAAACCAACCCCTATTTATTATGCTTAAATCATGACTTGATCTTATTATGAGCTTGATATTTTAAATGACAAATTGTACAAATTTAGTTTATATCTCACAGGAAAGATGCATGTAAAAATGAAAAATCTTCCTTCCCTGTGATATATAAAGTAAATTTGTGTAAATAATTTGTCATTTAAAATATCTGACTCATAAGAAGATCAAATCCTGATTTAAGCATAGTCAGTAGGGATTGGTTTATATAAAAATAAGTTTTAAGCATAAGTAATTCACTTATGCTTTTAAAACATTTACTGAGAAAAGAGTGCATGTAAATTCAACATTAATATAATAATGCATATGTGATGATTAATTTCCTTTCACAAGATTACATTTATATACATTGTTAAATTATTTATATATGTGTGTGGGGGGGTGTCTGTGTAAACATAGCTCAATGTATATGTAAACACATAAAGTAAATCACCCTTCCCCAGGTTATAAATTAAAAGAACTCTGTGAGTTAAAGAAAGGATCAAGAAAGTATTTTGGGGCACTCTGGTGTTTATAAGCATACCTTTGTCAATATTGCTAGTAATTCAGAGTAAAATTAATTTACCAACCAGGCTATCTATATATATAATTAAATATGATATTGAAAAATTTAAGAAAAAAAATTCTACTGAGAAACAAAAAAGCAACATAGTAAAATAACAAATAAAGAAAAAATTGGACCAGCATCTTCTCTATGTGAACGTATTTGTGTTTACAGAATAGTCACAGCAAAACTCATTTAGAATTGTTTTTTTTTTCTCTCTTTCTCCTTTCTTTTCATTTTTTTTTTTTTTTTTGGGGATTAGAATGCCCTTAATCATTTTTGATTAGTTATTTATTCTTCTTCTTTTAATATTATATATTTATCTCTGACGACATTGTAAAAGTTTTTATTTTTAATTATTTGTAAACTAATTATCGTTAGTTTGTTTATTTAAGCCAATCAATAAAATACAATATTGATAATATAAGTTTAAATTAACTTTCTCTCCTAATCGTTTGCTTTTAAAGGTCAAAATATGTTTCGTTTTATTTTTCATAAAAAATATTTTAATAAAATTAAAAATGTTTAGACGCACACATATGTATAACTCTGCGTATATATAAACATTAATAGACCATTTATCCGTATGTATGCGATTTGAATACTACTTATATTTTTGTCTATTTACCTATCTACCCATATTCTACTTATGTGTTATCTATCTATCTATCTATCTATCTATCTATCTATCTATCTATCTATCTATCTATCTATCTATCTATCTATCTATCTATCTATCTATCTATCTATCTATCTATCTATCTATTTACCTATCTACCTATCTACCTACCTACCTACCTACCTACCTACCTACCTATCTATCTATCTATCTATCTATCTATCTATCTATCTATCTATCTATCTATCTATCTATCTATCTATCTATCTATCTATCTATCTATCTATCTATCTATCTATCTATCTATCTATCTATCTATCTATCTATTTACCTATCAGTCTGAATACTTATCCATCATTGCATCTAACCACCAATCTATTTATCCGATTATTTATCTATATACCTATCTAACTATTTACCCATAAATCCATCTAACCATCCATCTGTATATCCAAATATTTATCTATCTATTTGTCTATTTATGTATATATCTATTTACTTGTCAGTCTATTTATATATCTATTTAACAATATAACAATCAATTTGTCTACTTACTTAATTGACTATTGATTTGTCCGTCTACCTATTTATCTATGTAACTATCTGATTGTCGGTTTAATTACCTAAGAACCAACTTACCGATCTACTTATCTCTTTATCTATACTTACATACTTATCTATCTATCTATCTATCTATCTATCTATCTATCTATCTATCTATCTATCTATTTATCTATCTATCTGTCTGTCTGTCAGTCTGTCTGTCTGTCTCTCTTTCTCTCTCTTTCTCTCTCTATCTATCTATCTATCTATCTACTACCTACCTACCTACCTACCTATCTAGCTACCTACCGATCTATCTATCTATCTATCTATCTATCTATCTATCTATCTATCTATCTATCTATCTATCTATCTATCTATCTATCTATCTATCTATCTATCTATCTATCTATCTATCTATCTATCTATCTATCTATATATCTATATATTGTGACAGTCAGATGATGTATGTTGATTTAACCCAGTTCGAATACTAGGCAAAAGTACCTCGAGGCCACCCATATGCGAGATATTAAACCAAGAATACTATGACCTCTGCCCTATTCGTCTAGTCTCGAAGCTATCATGAACCGAACAACACTATCTGAGACACGCATAGATATTTTCTTACCGAGCCACGAGCTTAGCATCAGCGGGAGACATGGACAGAACCACCTACGGAGCTAAATAGTTAAATGTGCAAAAATACTTAGAAATATGTGTTTTGCGTGCCTGGATCATTTAAAAGTAAAACAAAGCATTGAAAGATAACTAGCAAACTCAAGCTTTTTAGTTAAATAAATATCTTTAATAAATGACATTTGAAATATTATTAATAATTTAATGGCCTTCGCTATTCCCCGAAATTAATGAATAACTAATGAGACAATGAAAACCAGATTAATATGCTTGCGGTCTAAATCTTTCCTTCCCAGTTTTATTAAACATTGTCAACTCGAATCTGCTCGATAAAGTGCAATAATAAAAATCTTTCGCAAAGCAGTTTCTAATTGCTTTGCGCTAAAACAGAGTTTAAAATGATTTAAGATGTATATCGCTAAATCTGACATACGTAAGAAGCTAATGGCGGACAAAAGAAGCGTTATCGAGGAGATCAAGTTGGCAAACAAAAAAAGGAAACTTACTCGTACTAAATTTTACAAGTATGAATAAAACTGGAAAGGGATTTTTATATGAACAATTAACTAATAAACTTAACCGCAATAGAATTAAAATATTTACACATGGGAGTAATGAAGAATAGCGAAGGAAAAAGGGTTAAATATCTAGATAGATGATCACATATACATATATCTAACTAGTCTAATAAAAATAGTTACATTATAAATATCATTAAACACACATTTCATAAATATTCAAGGAAGCAATTATAAAAAGTATGGACAAAAAGGGTAGCATAATAAATAGTTCATGAGGAGAGATATGATTACCGTCCTTATTCCTTGGTCATGTTCCATCGACGGGCGTAGCTTGATCCGTCTGATGAGATGTGTTTGTCCGGACAAGGAAAGTGGAAATCGGTAGCATGGTTTCACAAAAAGTCCTCCAGACACGGCACAGAGTTCAGATGACGATTGAGTAAATACTACGGCATTTTTCTGGTATTGAGGAACCCTCGGCGGTAGACAAAGTTATTTATTTGCCTAGCCAAGCATGGTAGACTCCATCGAATTCATATAATAAAATCACAACAGGCAACAGCAAAATTTCTAAAGTTCTCCACGGAGCAATCTGACAGCCCGCAAGAATACTCTGAATGAATAATCTTTTCCAAAAGGAAAATCTGAATGACTGATCTTTTCCAAAAGGAAAATCTGAATGACTTTTTCCAAAAGGAAACTCTGATTGACTTGTTCCAAAAGGAAACTCTGATTGACTTGTTCCAAAAGGAAACTCTGATTGACTTGTCTTTTGTTCTCCCTTTTATTTATACCCTCTCTGTCAGCTACCTTCTATTGTTTGTATGATCTGAGATCTTGATAAGCCCCCCCATGCTCCTTTGTTTCAAAGTAACACCTTCTAAAAATAACTTTTACTTTTTTACTCTAAATTTCTTTCTTTAAACTTTGGGATTTTATTAATTAAAAAAAAGAAAGAGAAGGCCATCTTTAATTTGACTTGAATGGGCTTAACTAATTAAAAATATACATTCTTTTAGAAAATGTTGGTGGGCTTATCTCAAAATCAAATCATACTAAATATTTGAACAAAAAGTAAAATACATTCTTATTTCTTTTAATAAAATAAGCATTTTATTTCAGCAGAATTTTGCATTAACTCATATATATATGCTTGACGTATATATATGTTTGACTAAACGGTTTTCACAAGTAATATTTTTAACAGCAATTTAATGTTACAATGGAATTTATTTAAAAGAAAATATTTAAAAGCAAATACAAATTTAATAAACGTAATTAATTTTAGCTGTAATGCAAAACCCTGCTGATATTGGACTATAAACTTAATTTAGGTTTACAATATTAATCAAGTTTATAGGAAGATGTGAAGCATGGATTGGACTTCAGATCCATTGCTTCATTTCCCAATAGTTAGTGAGCAAAAAAAAAATGTTTAAAAAAAAAATGCTGTTGCTTCAGGTCAGAGGTAAGAATTTGTGCCAGGTGAGTTCAAGCCTACTCTTTATTTGGTGTAAAATTTAACTTGTTACTGACTAACAGTTTTTCTTTCTTTTACTAAATAACTAACAGTTTATCCATAATTCAATCTGCTATATCTTAAAACGAGTCCGTGTTGTTTTAATCTAACAAGTTATGTATCTATTTTAATGTCTATATTTCCCAGGATCCGGTGGTATATACTGCCTTGTACTTTTGGACGGGTTCATGACCCTATCATTTTGGTTTTCTTCTAAGTTTCCATAGTCAATGTCAGTTAGTATCCGAATCGTGCCTTGAATATCTTGCATTTGAGTGCCTATTAATATTTTCCTTATCCAGGGTGGCATGTTGTGCCTAATCATCCTTACTATCTGCATTTCTGGATAATTGAATGCACTTAGGGCTTTAATTCGATTTACCTGCCTAACAAAAAACTGAGCATAAGTCTCTTGATGGTTAGCTGGGTATCTTTCATGCATTATGGAATACATCAAACCTTCCTGCCGCTCTGCACTCCAATACATTGACAACATTGCATTCTCATATTCCATAAATGTTTGTGGTTGTATAGACAGAGTGTTCCACCAGTCTCTGGCAGATTCTTTTAAATGATGACTGGAGATCGCCACTTTTTCTTGTTCTGTCATATTCTGAAATTGAAAAAACATTTTGAGACTGTCTAGGTGGTGTCTAGGGTTTCCCCCTGGTTCCCCTCTAAAACATTGTATATGTACGAATTTTGCCACAGGAGATGTTACCGGATTAATTATTATTGGCGTAAGGATTTGGTTGCCTTGTTGCGCCTGGATTGGATTCATCTGTTGATGAATGTTCATTTCCTCTTTATCCACATTCATCTGTCCATTTTCTTCTCCCTCCTGTATTTGATGCTTGACTGACACGTCCAAGGCATGCATATCCTTTCCTAATTCATTATCTATCAATGATTTAAGTTGTGTATCATCTTGCTTCTGTTGGGGTTGCCATTTAAAGTGAGTATCCTCGTCTGGCAATACTTTTGTTACAATAGTATGTTGGTGGAGCGCCATGTTTTCCTCCAAACGGTCCAGTCTTTGTGATGTCATATTCATGAATTGTTTTAACATGTTCATCATCATTTTGTTTTCTTGTCTCATTTCTGTGATGAGATCTTTCACATTGTTTTCTTGGTCACTATGAGTCGATGTTGCTGTATTTGGAAGGTTGAGCATTACCTCCTCATCGCTGTCATAATCTGCAACTTTCTTCGGTTGGTCCATTTTTGCCTAATATTGGCTATTTTGTTATATAACATTCACTTTGTTTGTAAAATGTGTTTGTCTTTTAATAAACAATCTGGATAAGTATATTTTTATACTAGTTATTAACACAAAAAAAAAATTATTTCTTTCTAAAATAAGTCACTATTCTAAGTTCCAACTATCTGTTTTATTTATATGTTTTCAGAAATTTAACTTTGCCTACCTTACGAGGTCCTATCTTAACCCTATGCCTATATGTATCTGTTTGTACATGAAAATATATATATATATAAAATCCTGCCGTGTCTGTCTTTAATATTTATACTACATATTAGTCTCCTCACTTTATTTATTGTTATATTTCATTAAAATATCACTGCTATTTTGTCCCAATATAATTAAAATAACACACTTACAGCTTGACCTGGCTTTCTCTGACACCTGAAACAACTAAAAAATGCATTTACATTAATACAAGTATATATATAAAAAAATATGTGAGCAAAATATACGTAAGTCATGTTTAAAAATTATTTTGGCTCACTATGCATACATTGTTATTTTGATCATCTACTATAGTTTGGTTTATTTGATATCCGATATGAGAGATTGCACTTGCCGACAAATTTATTTGAGAAGGGCGCCAGTCGACAAGACAATGGCCATATCAAATATACATATTAATGGATAATGATCCAAGCACACATTGATAAGGTTTATAAAGTTTAATGCGATTACAATTTATTTTGATTTTCACTTCACTTTCAAAAAAAATCTCTGCATGAATAAGTAAATGGTATTTTAAATGACAATATTAAGTAAGTCTAAGACGTATAACAACTAAGTAAGGTAACATGTCTGACCTGGGTTCGAAACCACGCTACCATTTTGGTCAAGACAGAAAAAAATTTAACCAGCCTAAAGTACGATTAACAAAACAAAATATTAATACAAAAAACAATTAAAATAAAAGTAAAATCCCATGATAACCGCCACTCCGAATTATGAACCTGGGATCGAAACCAACTACCATTTTGGTCACACCCGAAATAGATTAACAATTATCACGCAATTTTACAGAATCACGCATTGAAATCAAAAACTGTTTAAAAAACATTTATATAAAAACGGGTTTTACCGAACTATAACGAAGTGTATACCATATGCATCCATATATATGAATATGTACATCATTAAATAAGCATATATATGACTACATATAAATATACAAACAGATATACCTATACAAATATTTCTTTTATTATCATGTACATGAATTTATTAGAAAGATGTCATATTGCAAACCGCATACTCCTATTATTTCAGGCTAGTAAACGCTGGTCGCAACTATGACAAGGAAGCAATGATTGCGGACATAGACCTATTATTTCAGGCTACTCAGCAATCGAGAACTCTACAATGTAAGGGGTCTTCACCTAAACGGTTACTCTAAGGGTCTTCACCAAACATGGTTACTAAAAAACAAGGGCTTCACCTAACGGTTACTCAAAGGGTCTTCACCTAACGGTTACTCAATAAATGATTCAATAGCATAATCCGAAATGGAGAAAAAAAAATCTTAACTAAAGGGTGGCTGACATATATGTTATACAAAAATATATCTTTAATATATATATTTATTAACGAACATACGCATTTACTTTTCATAAAGTTGACAATTAAGTTTGTTATTATTGAAACAAAACTTATTTTATATCTATTGTTTGCACGGAACGTAATTTCAAAATATTTAAAAGTGAAAAAAAAAATTCTGCATGATTAAAATTATTGATTTAATTAAGGAAACTAACGCAGAGAAAGTGAAACAATATAGTTTGAACTTATCAAACTTTTTGATCTTATAAAAAATTTCTATTAACGAAAGAATGTTATCAATTTTAATCTTTACAAAAATTTGTACAACGGAAACATAATTCTATTATCTATTTGTACTTTTAACTAAAATGTTATATTTCGAAAAAACATTATTATATTAAAACTTCTCAGATTTAAGCATTACTAAAGTAACATAAAGTACGAAAGCTATTTTAAGGGAGGGCGGGTGGGTATATAGTTGACACTTCCGCCTCATCGAAGGTATATACTTTATACGATAAACAACAATATGGCAACTGGCCATCGACAAAACTACTCATTCGGAAAAAAAAATCTTGCTATAACTCTGATATTTATTCTCATTAATATATATATTCACTATAAAAAAAAACTAACGGAGTGTTAACTTTTCTAAATGTAAAACATTCATTTCATATATATACCAAACTCGGAAAAAAAAATTTTACTTTATGACACCTTTAACTTTTTAATTAATTTTAAAAAATGACATTTGCTCACATTAGGAAACAAGACTCAGAAAAAATTATATATATATTTTTTATATAAATATATTAGACCAAAACAAACTTCTCAGGGTACTAAATTTTTTTTTAAAAAAAATGACATTCGTCCCACTGCGACAACTTGAAGCAAAAAAAATTCACGTATAACTAACAATTATTCGTGTTATTTAAAACAATCACTATATATATGCGTACAAATCCGAGGACAAAAAAAATTCTACATATATATTATTATTTAAAACATAAACGCTGCCTACAGGGTGTGGAAAATTTCGAATAGCCACACGATGGACGCCAGAATGCGGAAAAAAAAAATCTACTGTGACAGTCAGATGATGTATGTTGATTTAACCCAGTTCGAATACTAGGCAAAAGTACCTCGAGGCCACCCATATGCGAGATATTAAACCAAGAATACTATGACCTCTGCCCTATTCGTCTAGTCTCGAAGCTATCATGAACCGAACAACACTATCTGAGACACGCATAGATATTTTCTTACCGAGCCACGAGCTTAGCATCAGCGGGAGACATGGACAGAACCACCTACGGAGCTAAATAGTTAAATGTGCAAAAATACTTAGAAATATGTGTTTTGCGTGCCTGGATCATTTAAAAGTAAAACAAAGCATTGAAAGATAACTAGCAAACTCAAGCTTTTTAGTTAAATAAATATCTTTAATAAATGACATTTGAAATATTATTAATAATTTAATGGCCTTCGCTATTCCCCGAAATTAATGAATAACTAATGAGACAATGAAAACCAGATTAATATGCTTGCGGTCTAAATCTTTCCTTCCCAGCTTTATTAAACATTGTCAACTCGCATCTGCTCGATAAAGTGCAATAATAAAAATCTTTCGCAAAGCAGTTTCGAATTGCTTTGCGCTAAAACAGAGTTTTAAAATGATTTAAGATGTATATCGCTAAATCTGACATACGTAAGAAGCTAATGGCGGACAAAAGAAGCGTTATCGAGGAGATCAAGTTGGCAAACAAAAAAAAGGAAACTTACTCGTACTAAATTTTACAAGTATGAATAAAACTGGAAAGGGATTTTTATATGAACAATTAACTAATAAACTTAACCGCAATAGAATTAAAATATTTACACATGGGAGTAATGAAGAATAGCGAAGGAAAAAGGGTTAAATATCTAGATAGATGATCACATATACATATATCTAACTAGTCTAATAAAAATAGTTACATTTTAAATATCATTAAACACACATTTCATAAATATTCAAGGAAGCAATTATAAAAAGTATGGACAAAAAGGGTAGCATAATAAATAGTTCATGAGGAGAGATATGATTACCGTCCTTATTCCTTGGTCATGTTCCATCGACGGGCGTAGCTTGATCCGTCTGATGAGATGTGTTTGTCCGGACAAGGAAAGTGGAAATCGGTAGCATGGTTTCACAAAAAGTCCTCCAGACACGGCACAGAGTTCAGATGACGATTGAGTAAATACTACGGCATTTTCCTGGTATTGAGGAACCCTCGGCGGTAGACAAAGTTATTTATTTGCCTAGCCAAGCATGGTAGACTCCATCGAATTCATATAATAAAATCACAACAGGCAACAGCAAAATTTTTAAAGTTCTCCACGGAGCAATCTGACAGCCCGCAAGAATACTCTGAATGAATAATCTTTTCCAAAAGGAAAATCTGAATGACTGATCTTTTCCAAAAGGAAAATCTGAATGACTTTTTCCAAAAGGAAACTCTGATTGACTTGTTCCAAAAGGAAACTCTGATTGACTTGTTCCAAAAGGAAACTCTGATTGACTTGTCTTTTGTTCTCCCTTTTATTTATACCCTCTCTGTCAGCTACCTTCTATTGTTTGTATGATCTGAGATCTTGATAAGCCCCCCCATGCTCCTTTGTTTCAAAGTAACACCTTCTAAAAATAACTTTTACTTTTTTACTCTAAATTTCTTTCTTTAAACTTTGGGATTTTATTAATTAAAAAAAAGAAAGAGAAGGCCATCTTTAATTTGACTTGAATGGGCTTAACTAATTAAAAATATACATTCTTTTAGAAAATGTTGGTGGGCTTATCTCAAAATCAAATCATACTAAATATTTGAACAAAAAGTAAAATACATTCTTATTTCTTTTAATAAAATAAGCATTTTATTTCAGCAGAATTTTGCATTAACTCATATATATATGCTTGACGTATATATATGTTTGACTAAACGGTTTTCACAAGTAATATTTTTAACAGCAATTTAATGTTACAATGGAATTTATTTAAAAGAAAATATTTACAAGCAAATACAAATTTAATAAACGTAATTAATTTTAGCTGTAATGCAAAACCCTGCTGATATTGGACTATAAACTTAATTTAGGTTTACAATATTAATCAAGTTTATAGGAAGATGTGAAGCATGGATTGGACTTCAGATCCATTGCTTCACTATCTATCTATCCATCCATCCATCCATCCATTTACTGGCTTTTGTATAGATTATTTAAAGCTTGTTATTATTATAAGAATTTTCGATTCTGTTGAGTCAAATATATAGATACATAAATGGATACATTTTCTAAATTAGCTATGGACTACCTAATTGAAATTAACAATTTTAAATCTGTTTTAAACTTAAAGAATTTTCAAATTATATCTAGTTTAGGTTTGAATGCCATATTATGGTAATGCAAACAATATTAGTGAATTGACTATTTTCAATATTAATTAATATAATTCTTTTAGTTGTATTTTTATATTGGACTATTTCCATCATATAATATGAGTATTGAATGTCTTAAGAAAAATTTAACTTTTTTATTTAAATAATCCAAATATATTTAACTGTTAATAATAGTTTATCAAACATGTTAGTATGTGCATAACATTTCAAAAAGATATTATTCTCACTGCTTCTTCATATGTTGTTAGTAAGACCAGTGATGGTAGTAGCATGGGACTCAAACAAGTGAGCTATTCTGCCAAATTCAATAGTCTGTAGAAATTTCATATACTAATCTATGAGGTTCCTACTATTTTTCCAGTTTTTCCTAAGAGCAAAGTTAATTAGTGGTTTCCATACAGATTTTTAACAGATGAAATTGATACATTGCTTGGTATATTATGATTTTTGATATGTCCATATAAGTTAGCAAGTTTCTTCTTTTGGCATTTTTTTATTTTCCCATGTAATTTAAAATATGATTTTTTTACTGCTTGAGAAACTCTTATAAAGTCTTCATCAATAAGTTTATTTTTTAGAAAACATTCTACATTATTAATAAAATGCATTGTTTGATACTTAGAAAACCATTGAGCGTTATTTATTCTTTCTCTTAACAAAGCTTTACTTGCTCTCCAAGTAATTTTCTCAGCTCTCTGGGAGTGAATTGGAGATTTTAGTCACAAACCTGTAGGAATTATCCCTTCAGATTTACATTTACATAAGAAAGTTAAATGATTTTCTATTTTGGATAGCTCTAGACATATTTTTTCATAATGGCTAAAGTTTGATATAATATTGGGTCCATATCAAATACTTAGTGTTTTTGAAGGTTTGTGATGATAGTGTTTTATGTATTTTTATATTGGATTATTTTCATCAGTTCTAACATCTAACAGATACTGAAATTTCTGTTCTTGAAAGAAGATTAAACTTTTCTATAACCCCATATAATATTCCTTTATTAGGTGTAATGGCAGCCAACAAGGAAGTCATTCAAAAATTGCCTTTAGTAAAAGCAGCAGAATTATACTGGAGAATAAAAAGAACATTTAACAATTAACAAAAATTATAGTCAAATAGATCTTATGGTAAGAGGAAATCAATTAATCTCTCAAAGTATATAAATCTACAATTATTCTCTTTGCTGACAAAGGCAATGCAACAGTTGTAATGGATACAAGTGATTATGACAACAAAATGCAAGAATTTCTCATGGCAGGCTAATATAGATAAGTGGTAAAAAATCCAATACTGAGTGCAGAAACAAAGTTACAAGCATTACTCAGAAAGCATTGCATGTATTTCACTGATTCAGAAAAAATAAAAATAATATCATATTTCAGCAAAATTCATCATCTTTATGGTCTAGCTAAAATCCATGAGGATCATGTTCTATTAAGACTTATTGTTAGTTCTAGAAATTCAGCTCGCCCAAATTTGTCAAGATTTCTTCTCAAAGTTCTACATCCTTTGGCATACAAGACCTAGTCTTTTGTTAGGGATTATAAACACTTTGTAGAATTAATTAAGAACATGAAAATTGAAAGAACTGACTTACTATTAAGCTTTGATGTTGAAAGTTTATTGATGAACCATGTGAAGAATCATTGTCTATTGTAAAAAAAAATATTAAATGGTGATAATAGTTTACAAATCTAAACAGCTTTTCCTATTGATAGAATAATAGAACTATTAACATTTTGCATAAAAAATAACCTGCTTTCAATATAACACAGAATTCTTTCAACAAAATCAAGGAATGGTTATGGATTCACCATTATCATCTCTGATTAACAATATTTACATGAAAGAACTTGAAATCACAGCCATAAAATCTACTCCATATCCACCTAAAGTTTGGTTTCACTATGTAGATGATATATCTGTTGTATGGTCACATGGTGAAGCACTGCTACAAATATTCTGGAAACACATCAACAACATATCCCCTTCACTTAAATTCATGATAGAATAATAGAATCAGAACAAGAACAAAAATTAATATTCTTAGATGATTTTGTGGCAAGACTCCTTCATGGCAAAATCAATACAGTTTACTGAGAACCTACACATGCAAGAAAATACCTAGTCTATATATCCAATCATGCCAGAAACATAAAACATGGAGTTATTCTATCACCATGGAACAGGGCAAAAGAAGTTTGTTCAGAAACCAGTGATTTGGAAAAAGAAAAGATCTATATAAAACAAACTCTTATGAAAAATGGTTATCCAACAGTTGTTATTAAAAAAACATTAAATAGACAACAAAAGGAACCATCAAAAGAAAAAAAACAATTATTGGTACTATAGTGCATTCATATATTCCAAAAATAGACAAATTAAGGAAAATCTGCAATCAGTATAACATCAGAACAACTCTTCAGAGCCATACTACACTACATGGAATTCTAACAATAAATTTCATTAAGTAATTTTACATTATATAAAATATACCTTAACTTTCCATTGGATGTTTACTGAATTACCATCCCTGGTATTCTTACTCCACTTAAATCTCTAGTCAATTGAAACTAATTTAGAAATTTAGATATTTTTAATAAAACAATAAATTGAAAATAATGTACACTAATTAACACACACATATATATATAGTTCATATAATAAATGATTATTATTATTATTATTATTATTATTATTATTATTATTATTATTACTATTTAATGGTGACTGCTACAATAGAGGCGTTTGGATTGAATAACTACTAAAATGAGCCCTTTTTCTCATTGAATTAAAATTTATATAACAAATTCAAAGTTATACAACAAATACTAGAATGATAGACAAATTAAACATGTAAAACTTAGTTATTAATTTAATTTGCATTACACTTTTTATCTTTAGTGGTCAAATGTTATATATACTTTTATTTAAAGCTATTGTTATAGACACATATACTATAATAATTTCAATCATAAAACTGAATTAAAAATCTGAATAATGTTAACATTAACAGATAAAATTTAAAACAAAAGTTCAGTGGGAGTGATAAAATTGTGCCTTAAAATTTGTAATTGATTTAGTTCATATAATTCTTTTTATTTTTAACAGCAATTATATATACATTATAATAATTTCAGCCATAAGAGCCAAACTGGAAGCCATGACAGAAATACAAATGCTTTAAAGTTTATCAATAAATTGTCAATAATTTGCTTACCTTTTTTTTCTGGCAGTAAACGTATTGTACATGTTCTTGTTAAAGGTATTATCTCAGGGGCAAATAATATAACAATTTCATCAAAAAAAGCCAAATTTAAAATCTGATTATTGTTCTTTCTTGTTAAAACCTGATTATTGTTGACGTACAAAAAATCAAAATAAGTTAATTGATAATAACAGAATTATAAGTGCTTTAAAATTTATAAATCAGTTAATAGTAATATGCTAATCTCTTTGTATTTCTAATGATAAAACCATTGCATATATTTCTTTTAAAAAGTATTTTTTTAAAAAACTATATACTGCAATAATTTTAGTGAAGTATCATAAAAGTCAAATTTGAAACTTGATTAAGGAAAATTCAAAATAATGGTATAGTACTGTGTAAGGAAAATAGCAAATAACTAAATATTAATCCAGAAATGGCCAAATTGACTGCCCATTGTCTGAAACAGAAAATGTAAATTATAAAATTCAGTGCTACTAGTTGATTAGTGATGCATTCATAAAACTTTTTCAAGCATTTTATCTTCTGTAAAACATCACATTCGGATCACTTTTTAGAATAAATTTGCATTAATTTTAAAAAATATATTTAATCTCTAATTTATTTTATAAGGTCAAGTAGTTTTTATCTTTATTTTTTTTTTTTAATCTTTTCATAAGTCATTAATTTTAATCATGTACTGAGAGAAGAATTTAGAAAATCGATTAGCATTGAAAAGAAATAAAAAAATTCTAAAGAGAATGTGTTAAAATGATCAGTAATTTAAGAAGTGAATATAGTTTGGTTAATCAACTATTTGCATGATTTCAAAAAAAGAATGAAGTAGAAAGGGGAAAGATAGTTAAAGGGATTTCTTGTTTAAGCAGTTCATGTTGTAAAATCATGGAACAAATGGAAACGCCTTTGCTAAAGTTAATTAAACATAATGTGGTAACATCATTGAGAGAATTATTTAAATATTTGAAAAACTTTTTGGTATATCTTCTAAAACAAATACTATTCCCGTGAAGGCTAAATGTATGATTCTCTGTATTAAGGAAAATTAACTAGATTGCATAGCATGATGATGCATATTGAAACTGCTAAAGCAAATAACAGTATTGTTGAATGTTATTTTGGAAATAGAACTTATAAAATCTCTGACTGTGCATTTTTATTAGAAATGTAAGAGCATTTACAAAAGCTGGTAAATTTAAAAATTTAAAGAAATGGCTTATAAATAATCTTGATGCTATGGGATTAAGTTAAGTGAGGGGGGGGGATATGTGAAAAAGTAAGGAGTGGAGATGTAAAGTTATTTTATTCAAATGGTGACAGACCATTTAATGGAGCTGGCATTGCTGTTGGTCGAAAATTTCGAATAGTGTAACAAAGGTAGATTGTATTGATGATAGGCTGACTACTAGTCATGATGATATTGAAATTGATGAAAAATATTAGAGTAAATTATCTAACATGAGGGGAAAATGTATATTGATATTGGGTGATTGGAATGCTATTGTGATGAAAGGTAAGGGGAAAATGTTGGAAATTATGGTATTGGAAAAATAAATGAAAGAGATAGCTGCCTTGTACAATTTTGTAATGAGAATGGGTTTGTGATTGCAAATACTTGCTTTAAAAATTATATAATATTATATACATGAAAAGTTGCAGGTAATAGAGAACATTATCAAATCGATTTTATATTGATTCAGGATAGTTACATGAATGTTATTAAAGATGTTAATGCTTTGCCTGGTGTTGATATAAATTCAGATCATAATTTGATTATGAGCAAATTAAAGTTGAATTTAAAAAGAATAAAAAGAGGAAAAATATCTGTAAGATTGGATGTAGATAAAGTGAAAGAAATGGAAAAAGGAAAATTTGATTTAATATGTAAAAATGCAATAAAAGGATTGATAAAGATGATTAATAGTTCTTATAAGTGCTTGTGTAAGATTAAAAAATGATTATTAAAACAGCAAAAGGTGACACTATTAGGTTAAAAAAAGCTGAATGATCTTGGATAATGGAAGGTATGTTGGTAGAGATCGAAGTATGAATAAGATGGAAGAATGTCACTAATGAGGAAGGGCAAACTGTATATCCAAAAAATAATAATGATCTAAGAAGAGAAACAAATTTAGCAAAAAAATAATGGTTGGGATAAAAATATAGAGAGATAGAAATGCTTCAGCAGATGAAGATATAGTCTAGTCTTTGGTAAAATTAAACATATCACTTGGGGAGAAAAAGATCCAGATAATAAGTGAAATTGTGGATAAGAATGGAAAAAGATTAATTAATAGCAATGATATATTGAAAAGATAAAAATATTATTTTCAGTATCTATTTAGAATTGAAAATAATTCAAATAAGTATAAACTTTAAAATGATGTTGATGTAGATAATAAAGGTATGAACATATTTTCAGTTGAAGTAATAAAGTCAATTTCACAAATGAAGAATGGTAAGACTGTTGGATTTGATGCAATATCTATAGAATTTTTGAAAAAAAAATAAGAAAAATTTACTATGAAGGAAATAGTTGAACTTTGCAATTTGATGTATTGTAGTGGAATTTCACTTAAAGATTTTTTAAGAACTATAATAATTCCAATTGCTAAAAAGAAGAAAGCTGTTTAATGTTTAGTGTATAAAACAATAAGTATGCTATTTCATGCTTCTAATGCTTTATTGAGGATTTTAACTCAATTTTATGGGAAGTTAGAATATTATATTGATGAACAGTTTAGTTTTCAAAGAAGAAATAGTATAAAAGATGTTACTGGTGTTTTTAGAATAATTGCAGAAAGATATATTAAAATAGATAAACGAATTGGTATATGTTTTGTAGATTTAAAAAAGGATATTTGATAGAATAATCTGAAATAAACTTATAACCATCTTAAAAATAAAGAAATATTTTGGAATAAGAGAAAATTGATTTGGAATATGTATACTAGACAAAAATAAGAATTAGACTGTAGAAAAATAAGACTGATAAAATGAATATAGAAAGAGGAATTAGAAAAGGATGCAGTATGTCATCTGTTATTTTTAATATTTATTTAGAAAACATGTTAAATAATTATTTAGACTATGGAGAAGGAAATAATGAAGGTAGAGTAATAAAATGCATAAGATCTTGCAGATGACATTGTTGTTACAGCTGAGGATGAAAAGTGTCTTCAGAATATGATCAATAAATTAGAGGAAGGATGTATGGAATATGAAATGAAGATTAATGATGAGAAGACTAAGTGATTATGGTTAGGCAGGAATGCAAAAGAATTCAAGATAAGATAATTCAACAGGTTAAAGGATTTATATATTTGAGTAGTTGGTTAAATGAGGATGGAAGAAGTGAAGATGAAGTTAAAAGAATAGCATTGTCAAGGAAGGTATTTATTTAAAAAAATATTTTTCAGACCTTTGAGGAGAAAATTAAGAAAAAGATTAATTAAATGCTATGTGTGGAGTATACACATGCATGGTTGTGAAACGTGGACAATGAGTTATAAAATTAAGAACATTGGAAGTCTTTAAAATATGGACATGGAAAAAAATGGAAAAAATCAATTGGATGAATAAAATAACAAACGAAGAAATTTTGAAAAGAGTAAATGAAAAAAAAAGATTGTTTGAGAAAATTAGAGAGAAAAAAAACTGGATTGGGAACACACACACATATATATATATATATTCTTGCTGTTAAAAGGTGTGAAGGTTGCCTTGACAGCAATGAGAAATATTGATTACTATATTTTACTGTGAATGTTTAGGTGGTTTCTGGTTGGAACTTAATATATATATAATTAGTTATATATATTAAGTAACCACCTGGTTTTAAATATAATATATATATAATTAGTTTCCAACCAGTAACCACCTAAACATTCACAGTAAATATAGCAACCAATATTTCTAACTGCTGTCAAGGCAACCTTCACACCTTTTAATAGCAAGAATGGAAATCCATTCTTACTAATGGTCCATTGAATATATATGGACACTTAAAGATTACAACTTGACTACAGAGTATGAAATATTGTTACAATGAAGTTTAAATAAACCTCTTTAAACATGAAATAAACATGTCACTATAATGCAGACTAATAAATAGTCATCTAAAACATTATTTAATGCAATACTTTTAAATTGCCCATGTATTATTTAGAAATAATAAGCGAAATAATAACATGGGCAATTTAAAAGTATTGCATTAAGTAATGTTTTAGATGACTATTTATTAGTCTGCATTATAGTGACATGTTTATTTCATGTTTAAAGAGGTTTATTTAAACTTCATTGTAACAATATTTTATACTCTGTAGTCAAGTTGCAATCTTTAAGCTTAGCTCAATGGATTTCCATTCTTGCTATCTAAAGGTGTGAAGGTTGCCTTGACAGCAGTTAGAAATATTGGTTGCTATATTTACTGTGAATGTTTAGGTGGTTACTGGTTGGAAACTAATTACATCATTATCCCAGATTAGCTTTAGGCACTATTTCGCTTATTATTTCTAAATAATACATGGGCAATTTAAAAGTATTGCATTAAATAATGTTTTAGATGACTATTTATTAGTCTGCATTATAGTGACATGTTTATTTCATGTTTAAAGAGGTTTATTTAAACTTCATTGTAACAATATTTCAATGGACCATTAGTAAGAATGGATTTCCATTCTTGCTATTAAAAAGTGTGAAGGTTGCCTTGACAGCAGTTATATATATATATATATATATATATTATACCCTATATAAAAAAAAAAAAAAAAAAAAAAAAAATGATATTATTTTTTTTTTTTGCTTTTGAGATATATAAATTGAATGTTTAATTTATTGTATTGAAATAAAAAAGAAATTTTTAAAGGGGTTTTTTTTTAAAATTTAAAGATAATAATTTTAGGAGTTTTTTTTTTAAAATTTTAAGATTTTTTATTGATAATTTTTTTTTTGGGTTTTTTTGTTTTTTTTTATAAAATGATTTTTTTGGGGGGGGGGTGTTTGTGGGGTTTCAAATTTTTTTTTTTTTTTTTTTTTAAATTTTAGGGTTTAATATTTTGTCTAATAAAAAATATAAAGGAATTAAAGTATATTTTTGATTTTTTTGTGTTTTTTTTTTTTTTTGAAAAAATTAAAAAATTTTTTATTTTGTTTAATGTTTAATATATTTTTTATTGTATAAAGGGTGTTTTATGTGAAGGAGGAAGATTTATAAAGTTTTTAGATATATTTATTAAAAGAAATAATAATGTGTTTGATTATAATATGATTTTAAAGCCTGTGGAAATTAGGGGTTATATTCCATATAATTCTAAAGTTCATATGAGTCATAAATTAGCTGGTTTGAAGTATTTTTATTTAGAAATGATTATTTGTGCAAATTTATTAGTGATAAAATTGAAAATATTAATATATATATTACTGATATGTTGAATGTTGGTTATGGAAGGAATATTATTTATAATACAATTACAAAATATAATCAAAATAAGAGTAATAATAAGAAAATATTAAGTAAATTAAAAAGGATAAATGGATTTTTATTCCTTTTATATCTAATCAACAAGCTAAATTAATTAATAAACTTTTTAGTGGTTTGTGTAGAATTTCTTTTTTCTCTTCAAATAATATAAATGATATGATAAATAACTCCAAACCAAGATTTCTAAGTTTGAATTAAGTTCTGTTTATATGTTGGAATGTGGTTGGGAAAAAATAGAACCAAAGACAACAAAAAATATATATATATATATATATATATATATATATATATATATATATTGTAACCTCTACAATCTTCACCTATATCACATTATACACATATAAATGCCCAGGCGCCAATTCTATACAAGATAGAATAAAATTTATAATTTAGGTTGCATCTCTAATTATGGATAAGACTCTTATTATAATATTAATCTACAGCTTAGCTCAGTTGGGGCTATAGGGTCTCATGGTCATCTAGATTGCAAATGGGGTGAGAAAAGTATTTATAAACAATAATTATATAATGTTTATTTAGTTCTATTATAAGTACTTACTTAAGTTATCAAAATCAAGAATCATGATATGATCAATTTTCCCACCATCCAAGTACATACCAGACCAATCACACTACTCATTTAATATGTTTGGGGATCACTGTAACGATAATTAATCTAAAGATATTAGATTTAGATTGCACAGCTATACTAATATTTATTTAGATGAAATAATCTCAAGGCTCTATTATATGAATAATAAGTCAAATCTATTCTAAGATGATAATTAAGTAATGAGGAACTATTGTGAAACTGACAATTATTACAATGAAATAAAGGATAGACAATGATAGAGATCGGATGCAATTTTATCTCACATCATTATTTATTTTAAATAAGGTAAAATCTATGTCTTGGCATTAACAATATTTGGATCAATTAATTCAGTGTATCTAGATAGATTGCATATATTATTAAACTGATAAGTATTACAATTATATTATGTTGAACATATGTGTGTGGCAAAGTGGTCAATCGAACATACATGGTGAAATATAATTCAGAGGGAATCTTGTTTCAACAAGCATTTATTACAAGACACATTCGTTTACAAACATATCGATGATGATTTAACATTAATTTCACATTATCTACAAGCTTGACTAAATAACATTTAATTTACATATATCCTATACACTTAATATTTGGAGGCTCTTCCTCTTATCTGTTATTTCAATAATATTTATAACTCTGTTTATTAAATTATTAACAATAAAAAATAACTATATATTCACATACTAATGTTTATATCATCTATTCTCATTCTGTGCTCTCAATGAACTAAAAAAACGGTATCAAATAATCAACTATTCCCATTGTCTTTGGAAAAGGACGATTTAAAACTTACCGAAGGAATGTGACTTTTAATCGTAAAAGTTTGGACAAAATTGCAAAATATAATATAAATACTCCAATGTAATGAAATCTTATACTAACATATATTTAACCATTTATAAGTAATATACATGTAATCAAATAACTAAATATTTTTAAATAGCATTATTTGTTAATATTTTACCATTAGGTAATTGATAATATTAATAGAGTTAAATATAACACAATTAGTTTTAATAAATATTTAAATAAAAAAGCAGTTTAACAAAGCAGTTTTAACTGAAGTCAGACATATAGGGAAAAGGGTATAAAATCTCATTACAGAATTTGGAAGGATTCATGATTAGTAATGGGGATTAAACTAAGTAAGGAGGTGTAACATCATGAAGCTTGGATCGAACTTAGATCAGACCATTTATATATATATATATATTGTGACCTTCTGGTTTGGCACCAGAAATAGTCATTGTAGTAGTGTAGTAGTATATCAGTAATCTCTGATATAATCCTCTTTTAAAAAAAAAAAAAGAAATAATGTGAAAATTTTAAAATTTTTTATTTTGACTTAAAACTGTAATCAATAGTAAGTGTAGGTGTAATTAAAAAGATTTCTTAAATGTTTGGTATCTTGTTTTGGGGTATAATCAGTAATAGAATAGGGGGGTGGCTTGTTATATGTATAGTCAGTGCAGTTTAGGTTGATACTTACTTGTTTTATTTGCTCATAAAGCAGTATTCAGTTTTGTTAGAATGATTTTCTAGTCCATTTGTTTTATACATTTTAAATTTATAGCATAAACAGTAAAATATGTTTCAATCATCATCATTCACATTGTCATTTCAGTCAGTATAGTATAATACCTATAGCATATTACTACTGAATATTCATGCATTATCCAACTTCATTTTTCATTCACATGTTTCATTAAGTCATTAAATATCCCACATCACATTCAAATATTTAATTATATCAATAACAGTATTACAAATCTAGCTTAATTACATTTTAAATAAATCAATAAATTATGGACAGGTGAATTATATAATGACAAATACTGTAAAATATTTTATTTATCAAAACAATTGTCATCAATTTTATTCTACTGCTTTAAATAACATGTAATTATTAGTTCAATATTTTTTTTTTCATTTATTTAAAAGATGAAATATTTTTTTTTATCTCTATTTTTTTTTTTTACTGTCTCAAGTTTTGCATATTTAAGTAGGTTTGCAAGTGGGAGGAGCGATTGGCGATTTTTTTTTCTGGTGATGTAATGTGACATTATTGTAAACAATTGGAAGAGAACAATATGATGTAATGATTATTAAAAACTTTATAAAAGGAATACTTATTATTTTTAAGTGGTCAGTTTATTTTACTACTTCAGTCAGTCAGTCAATTATTAGAACTTTTACGAGGGCCGTTATAGCTAACCAAAGACAGCTAGAACTAAGTTATTTAGCAAAGTTTAATAGTGAAATTATTTTCCTCTTCCAGAGTTCAAGTTAAGTATATTATTTGTTTGCGAAAGGTGTCCTTAAAAACCACTAAAAGATATGTCAATTTTGCTCCAGCTGATCATTTAAATTGTCCCAACATTATGCTAAAGTATACATAAGTGTTATATTCTATTATTCGAGATAAATTATTATTTAAGAAATGGGAATGCTTAATAGGACTGTAAAATTGTTTTATTTAAATTTAAAATTAACAGGGAAGGATAAAAGAATATTTGTTTATTTTATAACAATTAAGTTTTTAAGCTTTAATTATACTATGAAGGGAACAATTACCATGTGCTTCATTTATGTGTGTGAAAAATGTGAACTGTCATTGAACGTTCTCAGAACTTTAATGTACAAATTTTATGTCAAATATAAAAGAAAACTCAAAATTTAAAATATACATAAGGAATATGTAATTTTATTGTCATATGTCTTAGAATAGTGGCATAATTATTTATATTTTTACCTTTGGAAAAGAAAAATATAAGATTAAATATGTCATTAAATGTACTTTAATAATTATTTGTTCTTCTAGACTAATAGAACAAATGAAATTATCAATGGATAAAGTTATGTGACATTGCTTTATTAAAATTACCAATGAGTTTATCTCAATAAATATTATAATAGCTAAACAGCATTAAGCTGTTGCACATGCGCTTTGCAGATTTTAACTATAAATGACTGAATACAAACACTTCAAACACATGATATCTATCTTTTCCCAAAGACTTTATCATGTGTTTGAAGTGTTTGTATTCAGTCATTTATAGTTAAAATCTGCAAAGCGCATGTGCAACAGCTTAATGCTGTTTAGCTATTACAGTTTATAAAACTTCGCGCTATATAAAATAATTGATTTACTCAATAAATATAATTAATTGAATAACTACGTATATTTCTGAATGGCTTTATGATTATGAAATTAAATGTTAAATATATCCTAGGAATAAAGTACAAACTTCTATTTTATTTGCGTTATGAAATATATTGTTTAATTAAGGAAATTCATTATTTACAATGTCAATAGCAATTCATTAGTTGATAACTAAAAAACATTGAATATGCTCATATGGATTCAACAAAAATAATATTGTGTTGTTTTCTCCTGCAGGAATTGTACCATTCTGTGTTAATATTTGTCTTGTGCAGTATAATTATTTTCCTTATCTATTTGGAGACATGACAAGGAAAGTCATGTAAAAACTTTTATAAACTTTTCGTTTCATTTCATTTAAGAAGAAGAAAGAAGAAAGGAACTTTATTTTATTTAATAGCATATTAGATAGTATTAGTTAAGGAATGTTTTATTATTTTAAAAATGTTTATTATATGTATTATTATTAAATTTGTTCTACAAGAACGTCTCAAATAGCATAATAAAAAAATACATTATGCTGGTAATTTTATATTATTATTATTATTACTTTAATATGAAGTTTGGTCGTGTGTTAGTAACACACACTATGGTAAAACCAATGGAAGAGTCCATTCAAAGGGGTGAATAATTATTTAAAAAAATGTTTATTACATTAAATCTTACCAAATATATTTCTTTTATAAATTAGAAAACTATTATTTTCAAGAATCATTTCAGCTATAACATACAATTTTATTATTTATTTAGGTTCAATTTAACTACAGATTCTTGCCAATATTAATGTATTATATTATAAAAAAATTATTCGTCATGCTTTGTCCATAGTAATTAGTATTTTATTCTCCAATTGTTCTTTGAACATCACCAGGTCCTAAATATTGTCAGATATGAGATATTTTATTCTTTATTAATTCTAACAGTAATAATTAATATTTTAACAGTAACTTACTGTGTTTTTAAATGGTCTGTATATCACATGCGTTTACGTGTGTGTGTGTCTATTATTAAACTTATTTATAATTATATGTAATTGCCAGTGAAAATGATTTTAAATCAATCGGATTCGGAAGGAAAAGAGGATCAGTCATTTGAAGAATTAGAAAGTTGTTTAAGAGAGAATTATTATTTCTTTGTTATGACTGAATGAAAAGTATTTTGTGGCTATGTGCTATAAAGTTTACAATGTTTATAATATTTTATGGGATTGAATCAGTGTATTTGTTAGTTGAATATTTAATATGGGTAGTTTGCCCAGTGCAGTATAGTGTAGTGTATGGAATTGAATAACCTTTTCTTATCCATGTATTGGAGTATTTTGATAGGAGTGGATTGAATCCTCTTTTTATATTTGATATTTTGAATTAAAAATGTATGAAGCTAGAGATGTTTTCTCCCTGATTTTCATGTGGTGATGAGTTATTCCACCAATTATTTAGTCTTAAAGATAGACTTGGAAGTTTTTGTGGTATTTACCTGTTTGAAGTATAAAATTTTTTTATTCCATGTGTGTATTGGATGTTTTCCAACTTATGCTATAGCCTAGTGTTTGATGGTTTATGATAAAAAATAAGAATAAAAGGAAAGTATGGTGTCTTATAAAACATCTGTATTATAGTTGATAAATAAAGATTGATTGATCTTCACTTCCAACCGTATTATGATTATATTGAAATATCATAAGCAAACCGATTAGATTCATTAACATTATTTATTTATTTTCTTTGACACACAGTATAATACAGATTCATGCACAGATTGTTAATTTTGATATAAAAAAAATTCATTATTAATGTAGAACTTTACTTATCATGTTAAAATATTTTGTAGTAATCATTTAGGCTTCATCTCATTGATTTTTATCATTTAATCATAATTTGCATAAATAATTAAGCAAAGATAGGACATTAGTTAATGAATACAAAGATTTACTTTATTTTAGCAAAGCAGAAACTAATTATTCAATAGTATACTGTACCTTAAAATTACAAAGAAAAATACATTTAATTAATACAAGTATTTATTTCTTTGATAAGATAGTTTAATATTATTCCTAGTTTAAATCCCCTTATTGTGATTTTATTTAAGATATTTTAGAGTAACAATGCAAAATCCTAAATTGTTCAGTAATTATAATATTAATCTATATTGTTGTTATAAAAATTTTAGTAATAAATGAGTGATATTCAGCAAAAGACTGAATAAAAGATATTTTAGTAAACAGTTACTAAAAGTGTAAGGTCATATTTATTTTGTTTTATTTTTGTAGAAGTCTATCAAAAATCACTGATAGCTAAAGAGCCATTTCTTTACAGTAAATAATAGGGACTTATTTAGTTCATTTAATGTTTCAAATAAAATGTTTACCAATCTATCAAAATGCTCTGATGAAAATATATAATAGATGTAAAAGTTAATGAATCATGTTGTATTATATCTTCTTGTATAACCTGTACTCAATGATACGAAATCCCTTTGGAATTTTTGTTCATAATAATAAAAAAAAAAGTAGATGTTGATTTAACTATTTTCTATTTGATTAATAAATATTTTGTTATTTAAATTTGTATTTGAAGTTTCTTCTATAACATTCATTCATGTTTCACACTTCCACACATGCTTATACATTTATTTTATTTAATGTAACATAATTGTATTTTATTTTATTATAATAAATCTCTAGATATGATGATGTTGATTTCCTTGATTCAAACACTATATGAGATGCCAATTACCTACTGATAATTTTAAAATGGTTTTGTTATTTAATTTTTGTTTAGATGATGAATTGAAATCAAAATGTGCCTGATTTCTTTCATTATCTAACTGCAAGTATCTAATTAGGGTATTGTTTGGTTTATAATATTATTTTTATAGTGTTAAATAATAATTTGAGGTATAGAAATGTTAGATCAAGCCATACCATAAATTAATTCCCTGAGATCTTCAATTTTAATTTAGATTAGATAATAAATTCATTTAGCCAGATTAGATTAGTGAGTAGTTAAAATTTAGTAGTGATAGGTTTAGTTTGAGTTTAGATCTAGTAAATTATACATTATAATTTCTGAAATATTATCTTTTATTTTATTTTAGTTAATAGTTTGGTTGTATAATATAGTAGGGGTTGTTCAGTGCATATGGATGATGGGAGGAGGTGAAATATAAAGTATAATTAGTTGATTTTAGCTGGTAGAATTTTACCAATTTAATTTTGTCTAGCACAGAACTTAATAGATGTTTATTCCTATTAGTAATAATATTTTCTCCCACATCTAATGTACATTGTACACCTCATACACCTCTGTATCCCTCAACTGAGTTAGTTTTAGGTGAAAACTTTAATTAAGAGCCTCATGAATAGATTTAGGTAAAGTTAAATAAATATTTTATTCTATGATCCATAGAATTGGCACCTCAGGTAATTGTTAGTGTTGGTGATAGGTGTGAGGGGTTACTATATATATATATATATGAAAAACAAAAATGCAAGTTAAAAAACTTGCTAACGCTTGTATTTATGTCCACAGATGGCGTTCTACCAAAAACACCGATCAAGCGTATGTTTTGTTTACATAAACGTCAGAGTAGTATTCACTATCTCTAACTATAATTCCACTTTCAGATCATGATTTCAAGCTATTTGCTATCATCAGTGAAAGACAGGAATAAAGAAACTAGATCTAAACACAAACTCTGAGCGTTTATGAAACAATTTCTATTCAGCTTGCAAGCATGAATTTTTTAGACACGTAATGTCTTCAAACTCAGCATAGCAAACCAGATAGCTATATGGGTCTGATCTCAGTTCAGCATCACCACATAATAGAAGCCTCTGCAATCTATATCATTGCAAGAAAGACCTTAGATTGCAGAGGCTTCTACTATGTGGTGATGCTGAACTGAGATCAGACCCATATAGCTATCTGGTTTGCTATGCTGAGTTTGAAGACATTACATGTCTAAAAAATTCACGCTTGCAAGCTGAATAGAAATTGTTTCATAAACGCTCAGAGTTTGTGTTTAGATCTAGTTTCTTTATTCCTGTATTTCACTGATGATAGCAAATAGCTTGAAATCATGATCTGAAAGTGGAATTATAGTTAGAGATAGTGAATACTACTCTGACGTTTATGTAAACAAAACATACGCTTGATCGGTGTTTTTGGTAGAACGCCATCTGTGGATATATATATATTGGCAAAAGGAAAATGATACCACCTATTTATTAGATAGCAAATGTAAAATGATTATTTAGATTTATAATCTCATTTCTTAAGGAGAATGGCAATTTAACAGATAATATTAATAGGAATTGAATTCAAGTTCATTTCTTTTAACATAATTAGTAACAAAACTTTATAGAATTCATTTCCACTCATTTAAATAAAAACTGAAAATAGCATTCTTTTGAGCACCGTTAATATCACTGTATTGTTTTAAACTATTCTAGTAGAAAGATGATATATGCATTTACTGAATCTTGTAATAGATTAATGTTATGGTTATAACAAATCATGACTTATTACAAAATAATAGCAAATGTATACCTCTTTTTTGACTATTAAAATATTCATGCACATATTCAAACTACCAATGACAATCAAATTAAGTATTCTGTTTATTACCATATTTTCTTTAAGAATACTGATTACATTTCAAGATTAATTATCTCCCTTTAATGAATACCAAATTGATACTTAATTGTACTGATCACCACTTTCAAAAATAAAGAACTATCTTGCAGACATTATTTTAGCCATTATGCATTTTTATTTTAATTATCTGTAATTGCTTTAATGTTCTGGCTAGCATTAAGCATAAACATTAAGAATGATCATCACACATACTAAACTATTTTTAACTAATTAATTGCATGTCATGAAGGAAAAAAAAAACAATTATAATTTAAAAATTGGAATGAAATATTTCTTAATAAAAAATAAACAAAGAAATCAATGTATTTATATTACAGTTATATATGTGCAAATTAGATAGTTTGAAGGTGTACATTTTTTACATATGCATTTGTCCTTTAATTATATAATAATATTATTTTACTATATGTCTTCATTATTTACAAATATACTAACAATTATTATTCAATAAATTATGGAAATAAAAATTTATGATAAATACTTCAGATTCACCATATTACAATTTAAAAGTTAAACATATAAAAGAAAAAAAAAATTATAAAGTAAAAGTACTATGTCAATTCTGATCAATAATAAACTTTATTATGTGATAACTTATTAACATAAAATGAGTATTCTCCTGTTGCCTACAGTTAAATAAAAATATAGTTGCAAAATGATCCAAAATAAAAACTTTAAATAAAGATTGATTATTTTTATACTGGTTTAATGTCACAAATATGTAAATTAATGTAGTCGATAAAGATGAATTTTAGGTATAAGCAAAAATTTAATGTCATTAAGGCTGTAACTATACAATATTTTCAAATAATATACTGTAAACCCAAGTAGATTATTATCTAAATCTATATTCATGTCATTAATAAATAACAGTGTATTAAATTCAGCAATAAAATCTAGAATGACATTAATGCATAATCTATATAAAACAATAGCAGTAAAAATAAATCAAGAAAAATTCAAATTAATCAAAAAATATTTAATAGAATCAAATGTTGGAATATGACTATTAAAATTAGCCCTGATTCTTTTTTATAAAATCCATTCCTCAATCATGAATGAGTTCACTGAGAAAAAGTTCATGAATATTAATATATAAATGCTATTGTTCTATAGAAGTTCAAGATTTAATTAAAAGTATTATTTCACAAAAACTAAAAAAAAAAATTATTTAAATAAGCAATACTTTTGATATTTAAGTAAAAAATAGTAAAAGCAGAATAAATGCTTTAAAGTTTTTCAATGAACTTTTTATTCTTTTCAGCATCTTCTAATCTTTAAGCTAATGCATGTTAAAATATATTTTGGGCCTTAATAAATTATATATATCACTTCTAGCATTTATTCACCACTAGTTTGATAAGAAATACTTAATGTTTAGATATGCCCATTGGTTTTAGAAAAACTTCAGATTTTACTTTTCAATTATATTTTATGATAATATTAAATAGTTCTATCACACTTATAACGTAAAGCTGTATAATTAATATCATTTTAATTGACTAATTGATATTAATTATACAACTTTACATTATAAGTGGGATAGCATTATTTAATATTATCATAATTTGGACAAGCGTAAAGTCATAAATCTCCAAGTTATTAATTATATTTTATTGATATGAATATCTTGTCAAAACTTTATTATTGTCAGGAAGTTTTCCTAATTTTGTCTATTCTTTACTGCTTATTACTCTTCTTTTTATTTACGAAGTTGATATTTTAATTTTCAGATAACTTTCATTTTTCAAAACGTTTTTTTAATATATTTTTTTAAAATAAAGATAGAATGTGAAATATTTTTTATTTCATTTAGCAATAGCTATCCTGAGTGGCAAAATATTGACTGTTTAAATGTTATTATTAGTCAGAATTATATATATATATATATTATTGTAACAAACATGTTCTGCCATAATTTTCTCTGACAATTTCAATCGATTTTATTTTAAAATTCAGTGTCTTTATTCCATAGAAGTCAAATAATAAATTCAAGGTAATACTGATACCTTATATTCAGAGAAAACATTGGAAATTTTAAATACAATCATAATTCGTTTAATATTTTTAATGTTTTTTCCAAACATATGGTATTAATATTGCCTTTAATTTATTCCATTTCATTGATGAGATTGTCTGATTATTTAGATGTGAGTAAAAGCATGGAAAACACAATGATAAAAAAACGTTTTCTTTCTAAAGATATGCTTTTCTATTTCTTCTATTTTAGTTGCTTTTATTATCTATTAACATAAATAAAATTAATTACATATCTTTTCAATTTTCTCTCTGTTAACTCTCTGTAATAAGACAATATAAATTTGTTAAATATTACCTTTGTCTTACTAAAATTAAATTTAAATTCTTTCCTCAATCTGACTCAAAATTAATTTCCAATTTTTTTTTTAAACTGACTATATGTTTTTATTGTAAATAGTCTGTAATGTTGAAAAATAATATCAAATAAAAATCTAAGAGATAAATTAGACAACCCACGAATTATTTTGATATATGTCATGTACCAATATAAATATTTAAAAGTTCGCGTAAATTTTGTAAAAATTATGGTACAAAAATTCATTCATATGTGGTATATGATTGCAATAGCTTTACCATTGTCGTTGTAGTTGTGTTGATTATCACAATATTTTTTTTCAATTTTATGATTTATTTTCAATGCCTTTAATCTTTCATTGATGAGCTATCTTCTTCCAAACTTAATTTTATCTCTGTTTGAGCAAATAAATCAAGCGTTTAAAAAGATTGCTAATCAGTTGAATTTTGGGAAAGAAAAACTAATAAAAAAAGAACATTAAAAATTTAAACAGTATATCTTTTAGACATATCTTTTAACCCTTGTATGGATATCTTTATCTCACACCCTTTATGTTCTAGTTTGTCATTCAAACCCAAAGTCCCATGATCATATTTGGGATCATTAAAAACTTACAGTTTATCCATAAACCAGCAACTTCATTCTTTATAACTTTGCTGTTTGTCTGAGCAGGGACCAAGTAGCTGCATAAATATCCAGGCTGGTGATCTGCTTGTCTCTAACTTGAATTTTAATGAACTTATTCTCAAATGTGGCTGGATGTCTTCTGGGGTTATTACCCAATATGAACGCACACCTGGTGCACCAAAGTTCATATAAGACAAACGTTGATGCCTTATGGCTGGTACAGACCTACCTTTGTAAGTTGACATAATTTGCATCATTGTAGTGTTTTGTTTTCTATATTTCCCCTGCAGAATGCATCTAGTGTGCTCCATGGCCTTGCAGTTGAAAATTATGTGCTGTAAAGTCTCCTCAGCCATATGGCAAAGGCCACAGATTACTACTACTACTACTACTACTACTGCTGCTGCTGCTGCTGCTGCTGCTGCTACTGCTACTGCTACTACTACTACTACTAGTAGTAGTAGTTTTAGTTTTAAAACAGCTTTATTAAGTAAAAATGTTATACATAGTGAAAAAAATTGGTAACTTACATTATTTCATTAGTTACATTGCATTTTACAGTGAAATAACAAGTATTGAAGTGGGAAAAAGTCAGTTAATGGGCAGGTTTTATGTCAATAAAAAACAGCAAAAAAAACAATTAATAAATAAAGTTCTTCTTTGGATAATGTTTTTCCATATGTAATTGTGGGATTGTGATTGGGTTGTTGGCATCTGAATTGATTGCCAAGTGTCTGTGAATAGTCCAAAAGGGGCAAGTATTTGGTCCCTCTTCTTTATTGCTTGTAGTTTATTTAGGTAAATTGTTCTGTATTTGCGAGAAGTGGGGTTGAAAACAAAATGACAGCGCACAAACCAGAGAGTGAAAAAAGATATGTGTGTATTCTGATTGAGGTAAAATTACCTGACTATATTGCATTAATTAATAACAATAGTATGGTATCGTTACTCCCAGTGAGTGTTGCAATTAGTTCTCTATAAATGTTAAGAGTGTGACAGTCAGTGATAATATGGTTAATGGTCTCCTCATCCCTATGACAAAGCACACATATTGGATTGAGGTTGGCATTTTTCATTCTTGTTGTCAGAAAATAATTTGTAGGTAAGGCATCAAGATTAATCTTTACTAAGAAATCAAGATATTTTGGTTCTAGGTGCCAATATTTGAATTTTTGTATAAGTGTCTTATTTGATATTGAAAGACTACTGCTATGGCAATGAGTGGTAGAGTTTGCATTTATAATTTGATATGCATCCCAGTATTTTAATTTATTTGCTGTTTGATCATTCTGCTTATTGTACATATTTATTAAAACCAAAAGGTTATGTATGAATTTGTTACTAGTGGGTGGAGGTGTATCTGTTGGAACAATTGGAATAAAAACTTCACCAAACACAAAGTTTCTGATAATTTTTTGAATAGTGTTATATGCCTTTTGAAAAAAAAAGTAGTAATGCTGTGTAATGAAAGGCCATTATCTTTGTAATGTTTTTGTAACTTGTTGATACTAATGGATACAGTTTTTTTGTTCCAAATTAACTGTGTGCACAATGAATTGATCTTGCGAATAAATGAGTTGGTGAATTTAATAATTGGGGCATAATAATTAATTTTAGGAAAAATTAACATATTGATCAAAGTAATTTTACTATGAATTGATAAATATGCTTTAGTTAAAGAATTGATTAATTTATTGATTGAATTTAGTAAGTTATTTTGTATTAAAATTCTGGCTCGATTTGTGGAAAGGTATTCCAAGAAAAGGGTGGAGGCGTGAGAGTTTATTGTCTTAATTGGTGAGCCTGTGAATAGGGACCACACAGCCATTTTTTCCTCATTAAATTTCAATTGATATTGTGTTGAATATTTTTCTAATATTTTATGTAAATCTGGTAACATTTGTTTTGAGGGGAGGAGGACTATTACATCATCCATGTAGGTGAGATGGTTAATTGTTTGCCTAAGGGTATGGAAGTACACATCTGAGAGCTTTGCTTCTATTTCTGCAAGAAGTAGATTAATAAAAGTGATGAATAGAAGCGAGCTGAGTGAAGAGCCCTGTGGTATAGAATTATGTGGAATGAAAGAAGGTGATGTTTTTCCATTGAGGGTTATTTGTAGGCTTCTATTTATTAATAAGTTAGCCAGTATAAACATTATTGGTGTTGGAATGTTGTATTTGCCTATTAAACAAAGAAGGCTATCAACTGGCACAGAGTCAAATGCTGCTTTTATGTCTAGCTGAACTGCCACTGGTGCTGCCTTTCTTTTGGTTTTAATATCTTCCTGTATGATTCTAAATAGCATTAGTGCTTCTGGTATGGAGTTGTCTTTTTTGGCAAATTGGAATTTAGACAGATGCAGGAGTATTAAAGGCTAAATTTTGTCCTTAATAATGGACTCAATGATTTTTATTAAGAGTGGTGACATTAAAATTGTCCTTAAATTGTGAAGTGGGGATGGCTGTATGGTCTTTTTTAAAAATAGAACTATTGAAACTGGGTATAGTAGATGGTTATTGTGTATCTGTTGAGACAAAAAATTCAACATATTATATATTATAGGAATAGTGTAATAGTTAAGATGGTGAAATAGAAATTTCAGGGTGGCATGAAGTCCTGGGTGTGCATGATTTAGCATGCTGCTTATTTTTACTTCAATGTCTTTTTTTGGTGATACTATGTGATTTATTTGATGTCCCAAAATAAAATTGACCCAGATTGAGTATAGATCTTTGTTAAAATCGTGTTTTAAAGTGATCTAATATAGGGAAAATCATATTCTCACCTGTGATTATCTGATCTGCTATGAGAATGGATGATGGGGTTGGGCTTTCGCTACTATATCCCAGAGCCCAATGAATGTAGCCTGTCGTCCAGTTGTGGGTGTCTCTAAGATATAGTTTAGCTTTTTTAATTGATATATAGTTTGCCAGTATGAGTTGTGTGTCTTTATATTCCTGCTTAAGCTGAAGAACAGTGTTTATTGACTGTGAATTGGCTGTTGTGGAATTTAATTTGTCCCTTATCAATTCTAGTTTATTTAATGTTTTGGTGGGTGGTGGATTTCCCATTGTGTAACGTTTGATTGTAGTGGTGAGGATGTTGATATAAGTAAACCAGGCTTCTGCAGGGGTACTACTACTACTACTATTACTATTACTACTACTACTACTACCACTACTACTACTACTACCACTACTACTACTAATGATAAGAATAAAAACAATAAAATTTCTATGCATACAGATTTTTGAACTCCTCCGTCTTCACAAAAAATTTACAAAAAATAGATTTAAAATTTTTTGCAAAATTTTTTATTAAAAATGTAGTAGTTTTCAATTTATTTTTTATTTATAAAAATTAAAAAATTTAACTCTTAACTTAAACTTTCTCTAACAAGAAAGTATTATTGATTCTTTGATTGTTATTGGTATTGGTATTGTTTAAATGTAGATTGCTTTCATGTATTTACATTTATTTATAAACTTATCTAGTCTGAAGTATTATTAGTTTTATTATCAGAGGAATACATAGTTTCAGTGTAGATTGCAAGTTATATTTGCCTGTTTAATGAAGTTTATTTAAACTTTTTTGAATTAATAATCTCATTCTTTATAAAAAAAATTGCAATCTTTAGTGTTTATATAAACATAACCATAAATAAAGACGGGAATCCATCTTTATTGTTAAAAGAAGTTTTTTTTAATTCAAGTTGTTATTATAATATCTGAAGTTAATCAAAAATAAAAACAACTATTTTTAACATTCAGTGAAATATTAAAAGAATAGCTAAGAAAAAAAGAAACTTATATAAAATTATGTTTCAGAAATTGGTTAGTGCAGTTTAGTTTAAATTTATAAATAGTTTTATAAAATAAATATCCCACACTATTAATTTTTATATAAGTTGCTTATATTGCAATTGCCTAATCGCATAAGATTCAAAACAAAATTATTATTTTATTCAATGATGGATAGTATTTTGTAATACTCTGGATTAAAATAAGACTTTTTTAAAGTTAAAAACATACATTATTAGTTTTATAATTTTTAATAGGTAATTTATAGTTTTGTAATATAACAAATATAAAATATTATACTTGATAGATTTGTTTATTCATGGAACTTTAATCATGAAGACTGTACATAAAGTTTTTATAATATTACATTTATGGAAAGTGAAGATTGATTAGTAGATTTAACAATGTCTTGACTTTAAAATAACGAGCAGAGCAATTTATTTACTAAAATATGTCATTTGCATTTTTTATTATTCATAAAACATCGATTGTAAAAAAAAAATGTTATGCTAATTACACCTTTATTTAATCAAGTTAACCTTAGCTTAGCATTATAAATTTTTAAGAAAATGACCCTGTTCAGTTTAATATAATAATAGAGTGACAGACTTATGAGCTAAAAATTCTTAGATTAATTCCAGCTGGGTAAAATAAAAAATAAAAAAGTCAGTTTGATCACTTGAGTGGAACTATTGTAATGATTATTTTTGTAAATAATTAATTAGAACTATTATTCACATATATTCTTATTAAAGTCCAATTTTCTTCTCCATATACATTGACTAAAGCCGCTACACATACATATATATATACTGTTTCAAATCCGATTAATTGATTAAAAAAAAAAATTAAATAGGTCATTACGACATAAATTAACATACATATAATGCTGACTTTACTTATTCAAGAAATTATCTTTATCTTATTTTTTAAAAAAATAAAATTACAATAAGTTATAGTTTTTCTTCATAGTCAACTTAATTCCTCGCTTTTTAAGTTAATTATAATAGTAGCCATGTATGCGAAAGTCAATTGTTGCCGAGCTTGTGTTAACGATTCATTAATTCAATAAGTTTGTTTTAGATACTCCAAATTAATTATTCACTATTTATATAAAAATATACATCAAAAAGATAAAGAAAATCAATAAATTAATTTAAAGTACAGTCTGTTTATAAAAACAAAAAACAATAAAAAATACTGATTAGATTTTGTATAATATATATATAAACACACATTATCGTTCGAACTCTTTTTGTGGTTAGTGGAATAAACAGAATCATTGTCCTGATATTGGAAAATCAGCTAATTTAAATGAATTAAATGATTTTTATTGAGATTTGTTATGACCATCTGATGGATTTTATTTTTTACCGTAACTGATCTATTCTAGTAATTTTAGTAAAGAAAAAAACATTAATAATTTATTGATTGAGAGTAAGTTTTTTTAATTCTAAAATTTCAATTAAACTGCAGTAAGTATTATAAGGAATATTTTTTTTCATGTTTCTTTGCATATTGTGACGTATATGGGCATATTTTACAAATTTAATTTACAAGTACCATAATTTTAATTAGCCCTTATTCGTAACAATCATAAATACACATTAGCTGTTTTTTAACTTTAAATACGGGTTTAAAATTTTGCTGAAGATCATAAACATCTATTATTTATTATAATATAGCTTGACATTTTTAAAAATTCTTGTGTAAATTTTGTTAACCTTTAGAAATCGTTATTACTTCTACTATAGTTCAAACATGCATTTGTAGACATTAGAAAAAGTGTTGACTTATTTTTTTTTTAATATCTATATTTGAAATATAATAGCTTATGTATATGTTACCGGAAAAGTGTGAAAATTGGCATTGTATAGAATGTCTAGGCATTCTATACAATGTCAAAAGTGGGTTGTTCAACTATGAAACGCTTAGATTTTTACACATTACCTAGGTATTCCATAAAATGCCAAAAGTAACATCGACAAAACATAAAATATTTCCAGTTATAACGTTTATTATTTCATTGTATTATCATTTTTTCTTTTGCAGTTGGAATCGCCTTAATAGTTTTGAGATAGCTGCTGATCATGTATATATAAGTGTACATACATTATACATACTATATATGCCCAGTGAATAAAAATAATAGAAAATTTTAATTTACATTTTTTTTTATTAATTTCTAATTATTATTTTATTTAATTTTTTTTTCCAATCAGAGATACTGAAATTGGCAATAAAAAAGGATGAGTGGGTGTCATATTTTTACCTTAGTAAACGCTTTTTCTTTTGTAATTAATGTTATTTTAGGCTAGACTTAACAAAATATAAATGGTTCAAAGAAAGAAAAGCTCAGTGAAGGTAAGTCAAAAGCTGGGTGGTGACGCTTTGCAATATTTTTATATTGCAAAGCGTCACCACCCTGCTTTTGATCCATCCTTCACTGCGTTTTTTTTTTAAAGTGCTTTTGTATAAAAACGGCAATTAAGTGCTGTTCAAAATATCATTCCACTCACTTCATAGCCACAAGTAATTCAGCACTGGTCTTTTCCTTTTTATGTAGAAAAATTCTGTCTTATATATTTTTTATTTCTTAAATTTTCGCAAGTATCTTTTCAATAAAAGCTTTTTCATACTTTGTCAAAAAACTATGTTATTTTTATAATGCCTAGCTATTCTATATAATATCTAAAAAAAAGTATGTACAAAATAAAAATGAATTTTCATAATTTGCCCCAAAATGTCACGCAATGTATACAATGCCTTGACATTTTATACAATGTCTGTTTTATCCAATTTGTAGACAACTTAGATATGAAAATATATTAAAGATTATAATGTATCTGTAAATACGAGTTGCTGAATTATATTGAATGACTGGAGTGGAAATAATAGAAACTAATTGTTGTTATTTAATTGATTTTAATTTTTCTTCAGATTGAAATCTTAATAAACACATAGTAGACTAAGATTTAAAAAAAAATTGAAAAGTGAAAATAATGAGTTTAACAATGCCTATTTACAAATATCACTGATATATTAGAAATTGTATAAAATATAATTTTTAATATAATAAAACTTATTAATGATAAAATAAAATAAATAATAATAATCAAATAGATTTATTGCCTGGGAGGTCATAAAAGTTCCAGCATCTGGAAATACTAGAATTGAAATTGATCCATAGTCCTTGATGTAAAGTTGTGTGCTAAAAATATTATTCAGAGTAAAATTTATATATGTAAACAAATTTGCAGAAAGATTTCTTATTTATTTATAGAAGAATCATGATTTTTTTTTTCAAAGTTTATATCTAAAGTTTTAGTATGGCAGCCATCTACTCATCATCTATAAAATTTGTGGGAGGGTTTTTAAAAATGTAATGAAAACATTTTTTTCTGATGGGTAGATGTTGTTTCATCAAGAAAACCCTCTCTGATAATTCAAAAAGATGAAGTATAACAAAAACATAGCATTTAATTGATTAGAATATTATTTGGCAATAACTATGGTAATTTCCAATCACTAAACTACTTTGATAAAAGAAAATATTATAAATAAAAGAGAGTATTAAATCTTTTAAAAAGAAATATAATATGATTCATTGCACAATTTTCAATTTATGTGTTTGAATTGAGAAAGCTATTGAAAGTTGAAAGTGTTATGATCACATTTAGTTATGAATCTAGAAATAAGAAAAGTCATAAACTTGTGGATTTAAAAAATGGAAAACATGACTGTGTATTATACATTTTTGTATTTTTTAAATAAATCTAAAATGATAGGGAATGGAAATTGAAAAAACTAGATTGTATAGATTGATGATATATCAGACAAAGTAAAACAAGCATGGTTATTCAACTTAACAGAAGATACCAAATGCATAAAAAGTGAAAGAATATCACAAAATGTAGAGAAAAGTTCTATAAACAATTATATAATAATAAAGACAAGAAAAGAAACCCTGAATTGTCCAGTATTTTAAATGGAGAAGTGAGGTGTGCAATTAAATTTATGAAGAAGATAAAAGCTCCAGACAATAAAGAAATCATTATTGGTATTTTAAAAGAAGCAGAAATAAAATAGAAAAATATTTGGCAGTGGTATATACCAAATATGTAAATGATAAAGATAAATCAGATGATTGGAAGAGTGCAGAAGAAATAGTGAAAATTGATATTTATGAAAGGTGATAAGGAAGATAATAGAAATCAGTGACATATTTATCAATTCTATACAAAATTTTTAGCAAGATTATTACAACTCACATAAAGTAAATATTAGATTCTAACCAACCAAAAAAAAAAAAAAAAACTAAATGGATTTACAGTAAATCATATCCAAGTGTTGAGAAAAATTATAGGAAGATCCAACAAATATGAATTGACATTATGCTTTTGATTTGTAGATTATGAAAAAGGAATTTGATTGTATTAGAATTTCTTTAAAGATTAAAGCATGAAAGGGTATAAACATTTCTTTAGTAATTAAAACATTGTATCATCAAGATAGTAGACTAAGAATATATGTCAAATTCTATGGAATATATATTAAAATTCAACAGTAGTGATTAGAGTAATATGGTATGCTAAAAATATTGAAATTGAGAAGTGTGTATGATAAAGTAATTGTATATCTCCAAAACGTTTTATAACAACTTTATAAAAAGTATTTTTGGGTTAAAATGAGAATCTAAGAAAGTAAAAGTAAATTTAGATTATTTAATTCATCTAGATTTTGCAGATAATGTGGTTGTTTTTGCAAATAATATTTCAGGACTTCTAGAAATGTTGCTAGAGTTATAGATGAAACAAATGAAGTAGGGCTAAAAATAAATGCTAAAAAGACTAAAATAGTGTTCAATGGATTTTTTTTTCTGAAAAAAATAAATAAAATAAAGATTGATAATCATGACTTAGAAGTTGACAGCTATAAATGTTTAATTGACACAGATGGGAAACATAATGGGTAAAATTAATTATAGAATTAAACTTAGATGGAGTGCTTTTGATAGAAATAACTTAATATTAAAAGAAAATAAATATTTGTGGTTTGCTGTGAAGAAGAGAAGCTAAGGATTGAAGTAACTGGATTAAACTTAGAGATGTAGTGGATTGATAATGATTAAAATGATGCTGATGCTGTTTAAACTTTGTATTAGTATTTCTTTAAATAATGCATACTTAAATAATTTTAATTAAAAAAAGAAAGTAAACTATTTTAAATATTTTATCAAACGTATTTTTTGGAAAACTCTAAAAGTTTATTTAAAAAATGAAAGAATGTGTAAATAGTTTTGTATTTATAAAAGATTATCAGATGAATTAATGAGTTTGAAGCCAAAAAACCATAAAAAAATAGGGTAAAACGTTTATTTTGCAGATTTAAATATTTTCAGAAATTATAAAAGGCAGAACAATTTATATTAGTTTACTAAGTTATGTGAATCAAACAGTTGGTAAATTTACAGTTATTTTATGTTTAAGCAATTTAACTAAGCCATTTCATACTTTGAATGAATTATTACACTGAAATCACGCGTTATTTAAAAATCTGAAATGTTTGAACTGCTTGCCCGTGCATACCTGAAAGAATAGTTATCCATCAATGTTATACTTTTCCGAAGGATTAATCGTCGTCCATCTCAATAGAATCCTTGTAATCTTATGAATACAATCAATTATTAATTATTCATCCAGAAAAAATATTAAATTCATATTGGCAAATAATTAAAATAAGTTAGAATTGAGAATCGAGAAATATCTATGGTATCAAAAATAAATTCTTATCTCCATGAATATTTTTAAAATAAAATTTTAATTTAATCAGATAAATTTAGTTTAACTCTACCACTGAAATATAATAAGTTAAAGAAAATATTAATATTACTTTATGCACAGAAAAAATATTAAAACCATTAAGTATAACATTAATGCATTTTCAGTACCTTTGTCAAAGACAGCCATTTCATTTTCATTTTTATTTTGAATATCTTGTATATTTTTGACAAAGATGTTCTTCATAAAAATTTATTAAGGATATATGTTTTCAATATTTTCTCTGCATATGAAGCGGCATTAGTATTTCCATACATGTCTTTATATGCCAAGTGCAACTGACATCTATAAAGTCAACCAACACCATTATACAGCTTTGAAAGAAAGTAAATTTACCAACTGCTATTTATATCTTTTTTTTTCTGTAAGGAGCATTTGAAAATGTTCATTATTAAAAAAGTAAAACATTTCACTTTTAATTATCGAAATAAACAAAAGACAAAAAAAGAAAATAATATAAATCCGAGTTTTAAAATTAATTTAAATTATGAATTAAGCGTTTACAAAGTTATTTAAATAATCTCTTTATTATAGTCTGTGTGCTAATACATCTTATAGATTTTTGATGATTGTAAATTTATTGTGATCATATGTAATATTTGAATAACAGGCATTCTTCATATACCTGGAGCTTATTCTAAATATAGGGCATTTGAACACACACTTTCAAGCACTCTTCAACTATTCACCATATCTCATACCACTGATACACATAACCACACACATGTAGAAAAGGTAAATAATCACCAATATTTGTATTTCATACTAAATCCCCACTCACCATCATCTCCCACACACATATATAATCAGATTGAGCCCTGCCATTAAAGTATGAAGATTTGCTATTTTAATATAAACGGAACACTGATCATATATATGTGTGGTAAATGATGATCTGGACCAACTGATAAGTGCTGATTTAGCATGAAATATCTGTATTGATGATTATTTACCATTTTTACATGTATATGGTCATGTGCATCAGTGGTATGAGATAGTGTAGATAATTGAAGAGTGCTTGAAAGTCTGTGTACAAATCCCCTATATTTAAATTAAACTCCAAGTATATGAAGAATGCCTGTATTTCAAATATTACACATTAAGCCTGCATCCTGCCCATCTCTCTTCTATGTATTTAAATGGATAAGATCTTATACATGAAGGGTCAAAGTGACTTGAGGTCAACATGAGTCTAATAATAATATTGGCATCAGTATGAGATTTGGGCATTCCATCATCAGATTTTCAATGGTATGGATGGTGAAGAGTTGAGGATTGGGGTAGATTGAAGCCTGTCCATTAAAATATGAAGATTTGCTATCTTAATATCAACTAAGCACTGATTATATATATATATTAACATATTGCTACTTAAGATGGTGGAATACGCTGAAGAGCAGAGGATGTTAATCTTCAATTTTATATAGGCATTTTTTAAATTTTTGTAGTTTTATTCTAGTTGATTGTCATGTGTGGTCATGTGTATCAGTGGCATGAGATAGTGTGGATAGTTGAAGGATTCTTGAAAGTCTTTGCTTAAATCCCCTATATTTGTGATCATATGTGTGAAGTTAGAAAAATTAGTTGCAGGTTTAATAGCAAAGTACCAGTTCTGTTTAACTAAAACTGACAAATATTTTTCACAATATCTGAATGATAGCTAGCACCCAAGTTTCAGCAAGCATTATATATATATATATATATATATAATGCTTGCATATATATATATATATATATATATATATATATATATATATATGCTATTTACTTGTAGTAATTTAGCAATATATCCAATTCATCCTCCTTTTTGTTTTTATTTTTATCATTGAAATTAATAGTGATATTTGTATATTGGATAATTATCATCATTATATTGGCACCATCATCAGGTAAACTGTTCCACCATTATTCAAATAAGTTAAGTCGATCTAGATGGGGGGTTGTTTTCATTCCATCATAATTATTGATTCTTTTTCCCACTTATTTAGCTGCATATAATATAGTAATAGAATATAAATGTGTCATAATTTATCTATAGAGGTTTATCTATCTATCTATCTATCTATCTATCTATCTATCTATCTATCTATCTATCTATCTATCTATCTATCTATCTATCTATCTATCTATCTATCTATCTATCTATCTATCTATCTATATGTCTGTCTGTCTGTCTGTGTCTGTCTGTCTGTCTGTCTGTCTATCTATCTATCTATCTATCTATCTATCTATCTATATATATATATATAATAAAAATTACCTTTAAGTTATCAACAATCTCAACCTGTAGTCAAGGCAACTTTTTTTAACAATAAAGGTGGTACCACTTTTATCTATGATCTGATATATTTATGTAGACACTAAAGATTACAACTTGTCTTAATAAATATATATGTATGTATAATATTAATTCTAATAGTTTCATGGGTAAATGATGAATTCATAGTATTATTTCTGGAGCTATTATATTTTTATTACATGGAAGCTCACAGAAATAATATTATAAATATATATATTATAAATTGTAATCACATGCCATGATGTAAGATATATCAGGCTATGAGTATAATGAAGGGTATTACAATGGTTTTAAAAAAACCTATTACTGATAATATTGATTCTACAATAGTAATATTTTCTGATCATCATATAGATATAACTTATCTAAGGTGATTAGAATATGTATTAATTTGTGTTGTTAATATGATTTAATACCCTTAACAGCACTACTAGCAATCTAGTTTATCCTACCACACTGGATCATAGTTTGGGACTCATAAAACTCATTTACAATATTACACTACTCAGATAACTTGACAAAATTCATAAATAAAATGTGAACAATGATAAAAATATATAATGACTATCTTGTTCTACATAATGGCAATATGTAATGGACCACCACTACTTCAAGCAATCTCCAACATGGGTATCACAAACTCTGATAATGCATTGGCATTCTCTTACATAGTTAATGATAAATTACACTATCTTTTTTTGTAAATGAGATATTTATTTATATAGCGCAATGTATATAAATTGTAATAAACTAAAGATCAGCATTTCAAGCTAATGTACATGTGCTTAATATTTTCCCATACTTAAGCATTTGGGATGAAAGAATAGGTGGATTCATTCTATTCTTTCACAAAGATTTTATCTTGTGTTGGAAATGAAAGTATTCATTTATTATTAACATTCATAAAAAGAGTGCATGTACATTAGCTTGAAATGCTGATCTTTAGTTTATTACTATCTTTTTTGTAATTTCCACAAAAATATATTATATTATTCCAGATTCGTGATCAAGTTTGAACTATATAATTGAATAGTATCACATAATATTAGTAATAAATACATATATCAAATTTCTCAATTAGGAAATAGATTATATGTTAAATACAAAAGTATAATACCCGTTATATATATAATGTTCAAATCATCCTCATTGTACTGTTTGAAGTTCAGATTTCATTATTATTGACAGAGAGCATTGCTAAAAAAACATAATGGTTTGGAGGGTGAATTGAACATTTGGTATTAGAATTTTCAGCTAGTTATATGCACTGAAATATATATATTTCATAGTCAAATTTGAGTTCAAACCACATGATTTTTTTTATTTAATATTGATCATGTTGTCCTAATAATGACATAACAAAAGCGATAACATAGAAATACAAATATAAAATATAAATAATCAACATCTTAATTACTAACACAATTCTAATTAGAGAAAGTCTGAATTCAGACTTTCAAGCTCCCTTCAGTTATCCACTCATACAACCAGAACACATGACCACACATGACAATCAACTAGAATAAAACTACAAAAATTTAAAAAATGCCTATATAAAATTGAAGATTAACATCCTCTGCTCTTCAGCGTATTCCACCATCTTAAGTAGCAATATGTTAATATATATATAATCAGTGCTTAGTTGATATTAAGATAGCAAATCTTCATATTTTAATGGACAGGCTTCAATCTACCCCAATTCTCAACTCTTCACCATCCATACCATTGAAAATCTGATGATGGAATGCCCAAATCTCATACTGATGCCAATATTATTATTAGACTCATGTTGACCTCAAGTCACTTTGACCCTTCATGTATAAGATCTTATCCATCCAAATACATAGAAGAGGGATGAGCAGCAGCATAAGGATGAATATGTAATATTTAAATGTATTATATATACTTTTAATCTAGATGTAATTAGAAGGAAATTGAACCTAGGTAAACAAGGATTTTAAATATGCCATCATCAGATTTTCAGTCATATGGATGGCTGAAGAGTTGGAGAGTGGAGAAAATTGAAGTAGTTCCATTGAAATTTGAAGATTTGCTATCTTAATATAATCCAAGCACTGATATATATATATATATATATATATACATATATATATGTACTATATATATATATATATATATATATAGTACATATATGTATGTTCTCATGTCCCACACATATATATTATTTAATTGAGAAAAAAAAATTTCTTTTATATATATATAGATTTATGTGTATGTATATTATATGTGTAATATATAGTTGATAAATTAATAGGTGGTGAATGAATATAATGTTGTAAGAAAGGATATTTTAATATGTTATTTTTCTTATTAAATAATTAATATATTCAGTTATTTAGTTTTATTTTTGGTTAAAATAAAGCAGATCAGAAAGAAAGTGTCAAATAAAGTGATCTAGATAAGAGATTGAGATTTGAAAACGTACACGTGCAAAAGAGTGTGAAAGAATAAGAATGTCTGTATAAAGACAAAAATGCTTTTACACCTATTTGTAATGACTATAGATTGCCAGCTGCATTGTTTGTGTTATCTGTGTCTAAGATTGTTTTTATAAAGGGTGTGCTTTGATGTAATAAAGCGTGATTATTAATTTTCTTGTAAAATCGCGATAGAACATCAACTTGTCAAACTCTGATTTTTTATCTTTTATCTCAAGATAAGATATGCAGGTGGTCAGTTTCTTTGACCAAAGATTGGCAATATAAATGAATGAAATAATATTGAGAAAGGCAGTAACTCAGTATTATTATTTTAGAGAGACAGACAGTCACTCAGTCATTATTATTAAAGAGAGATGTAACTCAATATTATTAAACAGAGATGTAACTCTCACTCAATTTTTTCCTCATTATTAATGTTGAAAAAAAAGGGAAAAGGAAAGTGGGTGATTTGATTTTTTTTTTCACTCTTTAAAAATTGAAAAAGGGAAAAGAAGGAAAAGACTCTTATATAAAGCCAGTATAGACGAAGATGTGCATCTATACAAGTAATTCCCAGCAATATGAATATTGGAAAAAGAAGGAAAATGGAACAAAATTGAATTTATAAGAAGAGGTTATTGACAATTCTATGAAATGAGATTAACATATTTTTCTGAGTATAATACCATGACTCTCCATTGCTAAACCATTTTTTTCTGCTTCCTGATTAATAGAGAATGAGTTAAAATCACTAATCTACTGTGGTCTCATATATCAATCAAATAATAACCAACAAAATGAGACTTTGAAGCCAACCACACAAGCTATATGAAATGCTTCTTTTCTGGCTCCTGGTCTATTAAAGGCTCATTACCTTTGGATGAATGGAGAAGGGGAAGGAAGAGGAAAAGAAAATGTATAAAATCCATATATAGCCAAGTTTGAAGCCATGAATCAAATTTTTGTTAAAGTGTATCTCAGTCATCTAAAGTGTCTACAGCGATTATTTTTTTAAAAAATGGGAGAGACAAGCAAATCCACCAGTACATACTTATTAAAAAGTATTTATAATAGCTCTTTGTAAAATGGTATAAGAAAGCCAATCAACAATAAATAATTTTAGAATTAAAGAAACAAGCAAGTCAATTGATTCATGTTTATCTTAACAGTATCTGCAATAACTTTCTTTTTTATGGAGCAAAGACAAGCAGTCTGAAAATTCAAACTCAGGACATTTATAAGAAGTGAAAGTGATTGGGTAACTATGAACTTTCTTTAACAGATTTTTATTCTTACTTATTAAAAATAAATCTTAATTTACTGGTCAAAGCAATTTTTCTTTTGATACAGAAACATTACAGACTTGTTTATCTATAGTTATTTGCAATATCACACAACATAGCACAAACATAGTTTAAATCTTTAAACTTAAATTTTCATTATTTTTTATTATTGTTTTTATATTATATATTGTAATGTTGAAATGTTTTTTTTAATTGTTCTTCAGTTGTTAATGATAATGAGCAACCTATAAATATATGCATTTATAATGTTTTATTTTATTTTATCTTGTTGCATATTAAAATTAATATCATGTATTTTATTTTCTTTTGCTAAAAGGTTGCAAAAATATTTTTATATATGTAATTTGTGGGCATACATTTTAAACATATATGTTAACATTACCGAATGTGTGCATGTGTAACTGCCTATACAAACACGTCAAAAGAATAGGATATATATAAATAGTTTAAATATGAGAAATTATAAAGCAAGGCTTACATATGAATGGAAGTGAAATAAAACACACAGAATACATATGAAATTTATTTTATGATATAATAAGTTAGGAAAGACTTAAGTAAGCATTCCATAAAATGTATTTTTTTAAGCCAGCTTATTTTAAAATATTCAGAAATGACAAACCTATATATTAAGTTTATTTGCTTGTGCTTATATAAATTTTTATATTAATTTTTGTATTGAATTAATATAATAATAAGCTATTTATTTAATTATTGATTTGATTTTAAAGAAAGAAAGAAAGAAAGAGTAATAGTATTAATAAAATATAATTATATATATCTTAATTGGTTTTCCGAGTTCTTATTTAAAAAAAATATTGTGTTTTTCTTGTCTTGATTCTATCATTTTAATTCATCACCATTGCTCGCAGTTATTAAGTATTAGTATTCGTAAATATTGAGCAATCACTTGCTAATATTAAGCGCTCTCAAAATGTTAAGTAAACTAGAATGTTGATTTACTTTTAAGTATTTAGGGAATAAGCTTGATAATAACCAAATTTTAATAATGATAGTTCAACAATAGAAAGCTAAAATTATGTTGTGTCCATGAATTATGGTTATCCTCATCAAAAATGGATATCGTATTATTGTTTAAAATGTTTCAAATAATACTATATAAGAGTTATGATCGCCATCATCATCATTAATAAATTATAATCACTCAATCTAACGTTTAACAGAATTAATATATTTTAATAAATAGGGGTTTATGGAAAGATGAATATCATGCATAGAGATTCATGATGATCGGTCATCATCACTAGTATTATTAAATCCTAGTATTAACTATCAAAGTATTTTAGTAAATAACCATAAACTTCTAAATGCTAGTGAATGTAATATTTAAATCCCCGTTTGAAATAGGATAATTTTTAATAAATGCATATGAGTTTATAAAGATTAATTTATTGTTGTGAGTTTATTAATAAGCTATGGCTAGTATCGTCATCACTATTATTATCATTATTATTATTATGATATCATCACCATCATCATCATCATTATTATTATCATCATATTACCTTTATATTATGATAAATAATCTAGTTAAATGGCCATCAATATTAATAATGGTTTTCACGATGCTTGTTTAGAAGCCATTAATAAGATGATACTTGTCTGTTCATCAATATACATAAAATGAGCTAGCAATGTCTATAAGAGTCTTTGATCTATAATATACATTTTGGTAATATTGGGATCTTGTAATTTTATCGATATAGATAAAATGTAAGAATGTCATTTTTTCATTACTCATCCAAGTCATGTGTGATAAAAATGTACCGAATGAGTTTGAACTCAGTACACTCTAAACAGATATTTATCTAGATTTAAAACAATCTAGTGGCGCTCGTGGGAAAACACATATACTTAGCTAAACTGAATAAAGAGTGATATAATCCCTTTCCAACTTCCTAATATTAACTTTATATAATATATATGATCTTATATGGTTGGAAAAAAGAATAGGAAGGATTCTTTGTTAAAAGAACCTAGTATGAGAGATAAGCATAATGCACTCCAGGAATCTCAAAGTGGGTAATTTTATTCAGTTGCTATATTTAATATTCTTTTATTTGATGACAATGGCCAGTATGTTTTATTGTTCAAATGACATCCCCAATATTTAGATATTATTAAATCTTTAATGATGATAGTTTTAATTTTCATTGTTGTTATTTTAAGTATTGAGTAATGAGATAATTTATTTATTTCATTATTAATGTGACAGAATTAATGTTTAGGATAGTTGCAATCGGGCTATAATGTTATATTTAATTAATTAGAAATAGACACCCAGATAGAGCACGATATGCATATATTCTTATTTATATGTTAGCATCATCCTTATTTAATTATAAATTGTATTTTGGGTAACACAGTGAATTCATTTCTCATTTAGTTTACTTGGTTACAAATGATGAACCGCTGCAGCATATCATTGTCCTGTTTGGTGTTTGGTTATTGAATTATGGCAACTATCATTTCATCACTCATCTATTTATCTATACTGTAACAATGTTTACTTACTGTTACAAATAACAGATTAGATAAACATATATGTTAATAATGGATCATTTTCTATCAATTTATTATTATTTCTGTTACAAATGTCTTCTTTCCATTACAATATATATATATATATATATATATGGGAGATGATGATCTAAACCAACTGATAAGTGCTGGTTCAGAATGAAATATGTATATTGAGATCATTAATCTTTTTTGCATATATGTGGTCGTGTGTATATTGGTTGTGTAAGATGGAGTGGATGACTGAAGGGGGCTTGAAAGTTTGGGTTCAAATTCTCTCTAATTACATCTATGTACAATTAATCTTTAAACATAAACAAATAAGCCATTAAGTCAATGTTGGATATATATGTGTGAAATTATATATTGTCAAAACTGAATGATATTAAACAAAAAGAAATAATATATATTCTGACTAAAATATTCGAGTGATATTTAAAATATTATATATTTTCTATAAAACAAACTAGTAAAAAGTAATGTGATATATATAATATCAAATAATATAAGTATAATAAAACAATTCACTAGAATAAAACTACAAAATTTTAAAAAATACCTATATAAAATTTAATATATATATATTGTGCACTTTTTATTAGCTCAGACTATTCTAAAATAGGATTTTGGTGTATAATTTTAAATTTTACAAATCCAATAATATTTGCTTATTAATAGAAGACAGTAATGACATATTAGATCATAGGATTTAAACTCGGTTTTAGCTAATGGACATTTATAAATGATCTTAACTCAAGATACACATAGATAATAACCATAGAGTCATATATATGCAAATGGATGGACAAGTAATATCATTTAGTATTTAAAATCAGTGAACTTTAACTTGTAATTTTGTAAACAGAATGCGTTACAGATGCTAATAATTATTGTTTGTGCGCATTTCATTTTAAAAATAGAAATTATTTATCTTCAAATCTTGCTATATTCAAAAGTAAATAAATAAGGTTTAATTTTACAAAATACTGATTTAAAATTAAAACAGTAAATTCTATCTTCATTTAATTTCTAAAAATATTGTATTTCAATATTTTTTAAAAACGAAAAACCGTTCATTTTAAAATAATAAACCAAAAACTTTCAAAATAAATGATTGTTTCATAGAAAAAAGTGGGAAAATATTAGCCAATCAAAGAGTTTCAAACAATCTTGGAATATGAAATTCAAGAGGGGGGGGGGAGCTTCTGGATCGTAAAGTATAAGTAATTAAGTTTTTTTTCTTGGTAATATTTTTTTTTTAAAAAAAAAGTTGGATTAAAAATTCCTAAAACCTTATGATTTGCAACTCTACATCAATATACATGGATAATTATAAGCTCTGTTGTTAAAATAATGGAATAAATTAATCGTTTTTCTACTGGGCAAATCAATAATCGGTAATTCCCAATAATCTCTTGAAAATTAATAAATATTGAAGAAATAATCGGAGATGAATAATCAATGAATATATTAACTGAAAAGTAATAATAATTGTGCTATAGGGAAAATGAACTGCAGTAATACACAAAAGGAAATAAATAATCACCGTAAATATCCAGTAAGGATAGATAAAAAAATAGTAAATCTCTTGGAAACAGTTAAGTATATATATTTAAAATTCAATGGAACTAAATTAGTAATAAATGAAAAGTGTCCATTATTATTCTGGATATATAGAAAATCTTAATTACAATGTGAGATAGAATTATTTATTCTGAGCCATATCGGCAGGAATATCAATTTCCATAATGTTTTAGCTGAAAAAAACATTGCATGACACATTTTTAATCGAAATCATAAGTGTGCCTTTGGTAAAGGTTTACTATAACGGTCTATGGTTGTTTGCCCTCTATTGTTTAAAATTTAAACTAAATTGCTTGAGAATCTTACATGTATGTTATTATATTACAAATAAATTAAAATTTATTCAAATGTAAAAGATAATAAAAAAAACATTTACCTTTTTAAACATAATTATGTCCTATACAGACTAGGAAGTTGGAGAAAAAAGCGGTATTGCTGTATCTACTCCGGAGGGCAAATTCGTGCAGGTATGATGAAAACAAAGCTCTGCTAGTGCCAGATTGGAATTTCAGCTTACGCTTTGCTCTCATCCACATGTTTTCAAATTATGCACCCAAAAATATACTATGCTTATAATTGTTCCCAGACGCAGATAACTTTGGAAAAAGAAAGACCCCTTTCTGATTGAGATGCGATGGTGACATATTCTGCATTGCCATCTACACCCATCTAAGCCTGCAGAATACTTCACCAGCACACACCGAACACTGTACTGTTGGCATAAGGCATAGTTCTTCAGAAGGAGTCTTTGTGCAAGCCATTTAATGGCCAAATCCGTAGTTTGTATGGAGTCCCATAACTGGCGCAGATTCCATTCTTCTGCCAGAATAGCAGCAATGCTTAAAATTTCACAATCAGGTACTAAGCATGTAACAGACATCTTTTGTAACTATAAAACTGTACACGTATGCATGTAATTCATGCCGTTGAACACATAAGGTGTCTTTTTTTTGCAACATGTGCTATAAATGTAGTTATTTTAAATTTTTAAGTTGTAGACACTTTAAATTCTTAACTTTCAAAGAACTTAAAAGTAATTATTTTAATTAATGTCTTGTAATTAATCCAACATTCAAAAGGTTTTTTTATTATTATTGTGGATGAGAGCAAAGCGTAAGCTGAAATTCCAATCTGGCACTAGCAGAGCTTTGTTTTCATCGTACCTGCACAAATTTGCCCTCTGGAGTAGATACAGCAATCCCGCTTTTTTCTCCAACTTCCTAGTCTGTATAGGATGCAATTATGTTTAAAAAGGTAAATGTTTTTTTTATTATCTTTTACATTTGAATAAATTTTAATTTATTTGTAATATAATAACATACATGTAAGATTCTCAAGCAATTTAGTTTAAATTTTAAACAATAGAGGGCAAACAACCATAGACCGTTATAGTAAACCTTTACCGTGCCTTTTACTATAGAGAGAAATATATATCATCTAAAGTAAATAAAGCAAGCCACAAATAAATTTTTATTACTAAACAAAGAACAAAACGAAGAATTATTGTTTCAGTAACTCAAATACCTCGCGAATCTTTGGATAAGCAGAATCTTCAAAAAATAAGAAAAAATAAAAACGTTCTAATAAGTTTATGGAGTGTGGAACAACTAGAAAATTTAAAATTGTTCTTATACTTTAGCTGAGAGTTTAAAAGAGAACTTCTTTCTAATGTTGGTATTTATATTTTTAATCTATGATTTGTTAGTATAATAGGGGAGGGGAAGAGAACTAAATAATTTAATAAGGAATTAATTCAAGTGTTGTTATAATGATAGTTATTTAATAATTAGGTTGAGATTAAAGATTATTAATCATTTAAATAAACAAATATGTTCAATATTTTAGTATGAAAGAGTATTTAAAATGATATATACACAATCCAGAGAGCAGGTTGTATTTACATGTACGAATGGATAAACTAAAAATAATGATTTTGTTCTTATGTGAAAGATAAAAGTATTAACTTTGTTTGCTTATCAATCTCCAGAATTATGACCCTATGTTCTCACTTATTTTTTGTATTGTTACTTAATCATCAAGTACTATTATTATGTAGAGGTTGAACTAATGGACCATGAATGGGAAAAAAAATTATTGTTTAATAAACTGAAGGTATGATATGTAGTTCACATACATAAGTATAAATATCTCAACATATAATAGGAAATTGTTAGTTTTGTTTAATAATAATACTCCAAAGATTAATTTTCTGTTGTTATTATAATATATGTGTATTATTTTGTTATAAGTTATTTTAAATTTGATATTAATAGTAATGTTTATTATTATTTGTAATGAATATTATTAAAATTATTGTTTTAAAAGTTTTATCAAATTCTAATTGCTGCATTTCTTTTCTGGGCTCATTCACACCACATCACATAACTCAAAATATACAGTCAAAATTAAATGAAAGGTCAATTCAATTTAAAGCAAATCTAACAGTTTAATAAACATAAATCTCTCAGTAAAGATTTTTTACTTGTTACATGCTGCCTTGATCCCATAGGTCATTGATGACATTGCCAATTATTAAAGTGTATTTATTAATATAAAATTAAATGATACATTAGGTTATTAGTGAAAGTATTAGTGTTAATCACAGTTTAGTTAATAATATTATTATAATATTCAGTGTTAAAGAACATACATATAAAGCTTGACTATGAATTTAAATTCTAAGCCTTTCTTAATTTGTACACTATCCATGGAAATCTGTAAAATCCCTCTTGATATTCCATAGGTAGTATGAAGAATTAATAAATCAATGATTATCCTGAGACCTTTTTATTGTAAAGTTATTTTGTGATTATTGCCAATCTTAATTATCAAAAATAATAGGAATCACAGTTTATCTGTAATTATCTAACAGATTAATTTAATGAGTGATTGAATTAAAACTTAATAATTATAAATATAAGATATTGGATATTATTGGTAGCCATGAGAGTATGTAGATACTTAATAAGGAGGAGTATCTAGGTATTCTTATGCCATTGAACAAATATTTTGTATTTGTTTAATGTTAAGTGGATGTGATCTGTTTATGGGTAAACGAGTCTCACGTTAATTATATTTAAAATACATCTTATTTTAGAAATATTTACTCATGTCAAAGTAACTTGGGATAAATACTAATCTTATCTAAATTCAATTGTTATAGTTAAGGAAAATGGTCGGGATATAATAAGTTTGTTAATAGAACCTAACCAGAATCCAAGTAGGGCCTAATATAAGGGACTTGGAAACTCTGCTTAGGGTCATACCACCTATAGACAGGCCACAATATATATATATATATATATATATATATATATATATATATATGATTTATTGGAAAGGAAATTAAATAAATGAATGAATGAGCAAATAAGATTGACCCGACTGAAATTAAATACTATGACAACGTATCAAGAAAACAAGATATTATAGAATATCACTTTTTAAAAAAGAAAAAAAAGACAATAACAATTTGGTAGTATAAATCTACTGAATTCACTTATAATTTATTTAACCATGCTGAACAAGATGGGGTGAATAATAAAATTTCTCGCCTATAATAGATATTCAACCTTTTCTGTGAAAAATCTATATACAGTAACATCAAATTCAAATTCTATTTCATAGTGGTAAAAAATAAAATATTAAATTAAGCAACAAAATACAAATTTTAAAACCCACTTAAAGAAATAAGCAATTACATTATTAATTCATAATTGTAATTCGTGATAAAATATGCTTAATACAAGTATGAAATGTGATCTTAAATTTAAAAGCAATAATCAAAGTTTATACAACTAAAATGGGATACTCATATTTGAATTAAATATTATCTATATCTATATATATTTTATCAGTCAACCCCATATATCAATTATAGTGCTTGGCAAAAGTAGATCTTTAAAAATGGATAAGTGGACCACACAGGATAATTAATATAATACTATGATTGTTTAGTCACCATAACACCAGTAGACAGTATTTGACCATTGTCTACCAAATTAAATTCGAATACGAATCAATTATTTTTTTGGAATTTTATAAACAAAATTTCTAGATCTTGCATAGATCTTATCTAAGAATTTAAGTTAAAAGTTTCCCCGGTGACCATTATTTTTTCAGCAGGACATATAAATAAACTTTTACAGAAAAAAGTATATTTATGAGCGTCAGATGGTAACTGATCTCAAACACCAATCTCACTAGTGCAGTGAGAATTATACTTTCCCTATAACTCTTAATGATTCTACTTATACTATCTCTAATGAGGTGCTTGACTCTAGCTAGCTCACCCTCAGGGTTGGAAAGAAACCTATTGGAGAAAGGGAGGTATATGGAAAAATCTACGTATTTGAATGCTCTCTTTCCCTCTTTCTATATTTCTTAAACCTGCTCACATATAATTTCCAATTAGATGTCCTGAATTCCCTATCTTTGAACCTTTATTCCATTAATTAATTGATCAAATTTATTTCTTAAACTTAAGGTTTGGGTTTAAAACCTATATAATATATACATGCCTATTTATATCAGGCATATTTAACTAAGTTTTGTGACATATTCTGACAGGGAAAAATAGGTAAACATAAACGATAAATCTAAAGGTAATTTCAGTTTCAAGGTAAGTATATAATTTTATTCTTATTACTTTATTAAAAACAAATATTCATAAAACAAAGAAATAAAGATATAATTCCCATATCAAAATATAACAAAACAACAACAACAAAATTTTTTACTAAATAAAACATAAATATTGAGTGGGATAAACAAAATATATTCAGTTATATGCTACAGATCAAATTACTAATTTTAACCATAAATAATTATTCAGAGGGTAATGATAGGCAATTCTAAGTTTATATAATATAAAGGAAATCATATTATCTTATGGAACCTGGTGTTTTAATAATGATAAATTTGCTTACATAAGTTTAGGTAGTTCTGAGTTCATGATCCATAAGAAATCAAGGTTTTATTTTATTGAAGAAAGATACCTGCTATTGGCAAAGTCTGACACTAATGTCTATTTTGCAATATTAATTGGAAGTGAAATGCAAAAATAATAATAAGATCAATTAATAAATCTTTCAATGGAAACCTGTTTGTCATATTAGATTCACTCCTTTTCCTTTAAATCTATGTTATTTTATGTAGCATTTCGGTGAGGTTCTTAGGTTTCTCATACTGGCAGGTGGTAGGTCTGTACTCATAGTAGGTGGTGATTGCCCTTCACATATCTAGTTTTACCCCAACATTATGAATGTCAACATTTGATAAATTGATTCAAAACACATTTCTTCTGCAAGTCAGTTAATTCAGATAACTTCAATGTCCTTTATAACCACAAAAGCATAGTCATCTGAATTTATATATATATATATATATATATATATATATATATATATATATATATATATATATATATATATATATATATATATCACTTCTCCAATATGTCTCCTGTTCTCTCCTGCTCAGACTTTGTAATTAATCAATTTCTCCTTTTTTTAAAAGAAAAAGATTTCAACATCTATCTCCTTTAAATATATATACCTCACTCCTCATATATCATATTTAAACATATTGAAGACAATTTAAAGAATTATGCATATCAAGGGCAGTTGGTAAATGCTATTTAATTCTTTTGTAACAGGGTTTGAACCTGGCTACTGTAACAATATATATATATATTCTAACCTCTCCCACCGCACGTCCTCCAAAATTTATATACTATTGTTTAAATTCCGGGTTCTAGCTCAGTTAACAAATAAATAAATGAAATATCCAGCATTAATTAAAATGATTACTAGCTCTAATCTTTAAAATCTAAATACGGTTCAATTTTTAAAATGAATTAACAAATATTTACTATTTTCATGAGACATGGAGTGACGATACGGGGAACGAGATAGACTACATTGAGATATTATCCACATGATACTATCTCAATGGCATAAGAACACTATACTCCCTTTTTACTATACCAAATAACTAACTTATAGTATTCTTACGACTTTCTAAGCTCTTTTCACTACGATTAAAATAATAATCATATCTTAATATTATTTATAATAAGAATCTAGCTCAATTAAATAAAATGAAATAAAATAAATAAAATAAATCTCAGGTTCATAAATTGTATTCTAACTGATTTAAAATTACGGTAGTAAACTATGAAAAGGGAATTTTATGTCATAATTCACTACGCAGTAACTAACAATAATAAAATAATAATAACAATAATAGTATAATATAATCTTATTTCTTCCTAAATGAAATAAATAAATACGTACGTGGTAGTATTTTAATAATCTGACAATAGAATACGTGTGGCAACATTAGCATATATTTTATTGTAATATTGTGGCAATCGACTTATGACCAATAAATATAATATAAATTTATGATCTTTTAATTTTAACATACAAATAAATTCTCAAAATTATTATAACACTTTTATGTTTACCTTTTTGTGCAAAAACTATATGTCTGATTCAATTATAAATGTATCGTGATATCATGCATCCATGTGGAGAAATAACAACGAGGACACAAAACTTTAAAATAAATTTACAACAAAGTTTATTAATAACATAAACAAATAACAATATTTTACATTATGTACATTGGATATCCTTACTCTCCTATCACAAATTATTTTACTAGTTTATAAAAATGAAATCAAACTTATATTTATTTTTTCTAGTTAACTCTTATCTTTTAAATGCTTAAGAAAATACAGTATTATTATTATTGGATTTCTTATTATGGTTAGCTTGTTACAAAATGTATTTCTTATCGGATTATCATTAACACTTTGTATCCCTACTATTATTAAAATTATATTTTTACAAAATTACATTCGTAGTAAACATTCTACAAAACAATAAAATTCTAGTTTTATATTGGTTATATGGAATCCTACAAATTCAAAAACATTCTTCTACATTCGTTATTAAGTCTTATTGTTCATTATCCGATGTTTAATAATCCTAATGTTCATTCAAGCCTTACTTCGGATGATATAATTACAACTATTAACATACCATGCACAAGTATATGTTTATTACACACTATTGAATTATTTTCTTAATAAATATGCAATATTTATTTTCTAAATTATTATTTAAAACATTCAAATTTTATTATCACTTAAAAAAACTTTGTTTAGATTTCTCTTTAAAATCTTATATTCATTTCCGAATTAATTTATAACTGTATCATATGATTCTTTCTCTCTTTATGATATTTTGTACTTTCACTTTTAACATTACACAATTCTATTCATTCCAGCAAATAAACTATTCTTACATAAACGATAACATATCTTCAGTTCTATTTTATTCATTATTTCTTTGAAAATATCTCTCTGACGATGCAGGTTCACGAAAATAAGGATAGCAAAGATAGATGCATAGGATCAAAAATATAACTAGAATATTATCCGTCATAAACCTTGACAATAATGGCACAGTGAATTTAAAAGACACTATAGAGGAGTGACCTTTATCTGTCTACCAACCTCTATTATAGGAGTGATGCTAAAGCTATTTCTTCAGCTTTATTATAACATCAAAAAGTTTTAAAGATATGAAAAAACACTGTCCAAACTATATGTGTTCAGTCATAGGGCTTAGTTAGCTATACTGAAATCACACAAACTAAATCTGATCCAAATACTTTATTTTTCCTATTTCTTAACAAAAACATCATCTTGGTTTCCTCTTCACTAGTACTACCAAGTCACTATCCGATCTTATTTCTCAAGATTTTTCTATACAGTACATCGACAAATTCCTATCTGCATTTCTAACAATAATAAAATTCATTTATTTCAAAACTATTCCGCTGTTCTACAAGAAAATCTTTTACTACTTTCCTCGTATATTTTATTATATACAAACTATTTTAAAATATCTGAATACTTTACAACATGAAAGTTCAAAAGAATCACACAATTGTTCTGTCAAATTATATTATTAATATACTTTAAATAACTTATTGCATGCATATTCAGAACTACTCCTATCTCATAATATGTTTTAAAATGTTGTATCAAATGTGTACATATAAATTAAACTTTCACACATCATTCTTAATCAATCGATGATCTAAAAAAAAAAATACATTATGCATTATAAATAAATATCAAAATTACCAAATGATCTTTCTCTTCTCGATCGTGTTCCGTAGGCTTCACCATCCCATTGATTCTTGTAGATATAAAACTTCCATACATACTTTATTTTTTAAAACATTTCTATCATTCTATTAAGCTATTATATTTAATTTTTTTAATATTACTAAATTATGTTTATATGTTTTCCCTAATCTCACATAGCATTTTATATTTTAAATATAATCAGTAAAAATATTTAAATTATATTTACGGTACTTCTTTATCGAATTTTCTTGAACCGTTCATATTAAAGCTAAAAAAAAATATATTATTTCTTCTTCAGTCACTTAATGTTCTATTTTAAGGCAAAACAATTATTTCTCTGTTTAATAAATATTCATAGATGACAATCCTTGGTTTTATAATATTTAATACTATTATTAATTCTTGATATCAATTAATCCTGTAAAGAAAAAAACGTCTCCATATCCTCTTCTGATATTGTCTGCTAATATTTTCCCGCGCGACTTTTAAGATGCATCTTCTAGGTACTTTTATTTAAATATTCAATAAATTTTTCTGTTTTCCATGGATCCATTTTTCACTAATTAATTTAAATTTCCATTTTCCAAATCAAGCCTTTCTTACAATGAATACTTTATAATACTTTTCTAATTCTTCTTAGATAAATTTTTCCGTTCTTTTCCATAAGACGCATAATAGCACTTTCATATTATTCTATAACTTTTTTTCTTTCTTTGAAACTTCTGGTACTATATTTTTATAATGTTTCTTTTTAAAAGATAAACATTCTTTTTCATTATACTTTTACATAATTTTCTTTATAATAAAACACATATTAAATTTTTCCATAGAGAAGAATAACATAACTTCAAAGTAGCCTTATAAAATTTGTGCGTCATAATTTTTTCATGACGGCAAGTAACTTCTCTTTTAAGTTTTCGTATAGCGTCCCAATTATTTTTCTCTGAGTTATAATAATAAGTTTCTGGTTGAGCATAAATAAAGCTGTATTAAGGCACTTCTCAAATATTTTTCCTTTAGCACTATTTTTAGGTATTTTTCCTTGTACTTCCATTTTACTGTAAGCTTTGGTTGAACTTGAATAAAATTCCCCGGTAAGACAACTTTTAAAATTAGCAATCCATATAGATGCGGTCAAAATATATTATATGTTACAAAAGAACTTTAAAACAAATACAAAATTTTAAATTTATATCACTTTTCCAGCTACGGTGTTATCAGCTAAAAAAATATGTTACTTTCTCTTTCACTTATACATTACTTCTCCCTTCCCGCTTCGTCTAATTCTTATCTCTTGTCTGCTAATTTACCCCCGTTGATTGGTTAATGACTTTTTAGTGCGAACAGATTTACACATTTTAGTTTTATAACATACTAGATTGTTAAAAATAAAGAATTGATGACTTAATGTCTTAAATATTATTTAGACTAGTACTTTTTAATTCAATTATAGTTTTATCAAAATCATTTAAGCTTTTAAAATAATTATTAAAACAATATTTAATATTTCAACTTTTACTTTAAGGATCGATGGCAATTATATCTAGTTTCAAATTCACAAACTTTATTATTATTTTAACAAGCGTGTGTGTGAAGGTATATAATATACAGTCACGTGTTTACTAATTTTATCAGATGATTTTTAATTTACGTCTCGGTTTGAATTACTAAAACTGATATATTTTATATAAAAATTTGGAAAATAATTTAAACTTGTAGAACTAAATATAATTCTCACCATCATAAAGTTTATTTTAAAATATACTCTATTAATTTTGTCTATTAAATATATTTATAACACTACATATAGCATTTATTTAATTTATTAGTTTTAAAAATATTATATTCAAACTATTAATATACTTTTAACTATTTATAGCTGTGTTATTTTATATGGCCAGCTTTTACAACCATAAGCAATGATATATTTAAGCTTTATTTAACTATTTTCTTTTAAAATAATCCTTTACATTTTTATATACCAGGTATTTTCAGCTTTAAATTGTACTATAAAATCTAATTATCCTACTATTATTTATATATCCTACAAATATAACTTAAAATTTAAATTTTTTTAGTAATTGACCATTCTACCTTATTATGACCTACAGATAAGGGCACAATATATATATATATATATATATATATATATCATTAGGGTTACATGGCACACAATAATATAGTGTGTGCACAAATATATATATATATATAAAGTTGAAAGGAAAAGTGGAAATAAACACAAACATATATTTATAGATATTTTTACAATATCCTGGAATAATAAAGGGTTAAATAACTCTGAATTTAAAATAAAATCCTATTATAAAATAAAGATTTTAAAAGGTCTAATAAAAATTAATGTTTTGATTCTAATTTTTGAAATTTTAAAAAAAGTGAGTTTTATATTTAAAATAGAACTGATAATTGTAAATATTTCTATGATCTATTCTTTTGAAAAATCTTTTAATTAAAACTTGTATAAATATCTTTTTTAATTAATGCTTGCACCTTTGGTAAAATTGCAAAGTGGCTTTCAAAAGTAGCTTTTAATTAAAAGGAATTTGAAAGAATTAGTGATCTTTTTGAAATAAAAAGAAAAAAAAAACTATTCAATTGTGTTGTTAATACCCTAAACCAATTCTATAAAAAGGCTGATAAAAAATATTAGTTCAGGTTGACTTGTATTTTTTATAAGAGCTGACCAGAAGAGTCTGGTTTTAATATTTTAAACAGGTGGACAAATTGGTCAGCTACAAAGTTTGGATATTAATTTTTTTAAGACAGTTCTTGTCGTAATATTTTTAAAGAATCAGTTGACTAAGAGCTAGCTGCAAATTGTGGCTAAAATATTTTGTGGAGAGTTAGCTCGGTTTGTTGGTAACTGTAGAAGATAGTAGCCACAGTAAAGCTAGGTATAGAGATAGCTAGTAGAATTATACAGGGTACTGCCATAAAGATATAAGAATGCAAGGAAGCAGATGCCCTAATTTACTGCTGAAGTTTTGAATCATGAAGTTGATCCTCTTCTATATTCACTAGTCTTCTTAAATATGGAGAAGAGATTTCTGGCCTGAAATCTGCAAGTCTGAGACAGAATGAAACCTTAATCAGGACCAACTTAAATGGATTATAAATTCCTCATTATGACTTTCCTGAACTGGTCTCCATTAAGAGAAACCATCAGTTGATGAAGTAGTTATATGTATGCTGCTATGTCTATATCCAGAGAAGCACAGATAAACATATAAACATTGAGTTGTATTTTTTTAATATTTCTTAAAAAGACATTTTAAGTTAGTAACTTAAAGTAAACAAATAAGTAATTTGCTTGAGTCAAACATCTAAAAGAGAGATGATTTGTTATATATATATATATATATATATATATATATATATAAATCATCTCTCATCTCTCTTGACTGTATATATATATATATATATATATATAATAACAGTCAAGTTTGTACATTCATGTAACAGAATCTAGAATCCAGGCAAAGAGACCAAGGCTGATCAGACCATGGAGTGTGACACGCCAAATCTGACCACACTTCAACTCATCTACCAGAACTCCATGACTCAAAACCTTATAAACGACCACCTTGAAATTACACATAGCATATCATTTTATGCGTGGCCAACATAGGTCAGTCAGATGCAATAAGACTGATAAATAAAAGAAAGGTTTTTAAATTGACTAAATATATTATTAATTTAAATGATTATTAATGCAGTTTTTTACATATATATATATTATAAATAATAATTAGAATTGGACTGAATTGGATTAATAATGAGACAGAGAATGAAATACACTAAATTAGTTATACATTTATTTACAATTAAAATGAAATTGACAATATCATTACAGAATTTCAGCGTAGAATTACACAGACATTGGGTAGATGAGAGAACACATTCTCTCCTTACACTGAATTTAAAATGACTTTATATAAGCAATCATTGAATTTTTGCATAGATGAGTTTAACATATGCCCATCTTATGAAATGATTTACAACTGATACATAAATAGTCACTACGTTATGTCTATAAATCTAGTTATACCAAATCCTATTAAATTTGTGGCTGTTATATAAGTAATTATATTGAGCCTTGATCAGTCTAAAAATTTATTATTTATTGCAAATACAATATTATTTAATTATGAGCACATAAACCAGCTCAAGTAATGATAGATCAAACATGGCTTTCAAGAGAAATTTTCAGATCAATGCTGAAAGTGCTATATTAAGGTGGAAGAGTTGGCTTCCTAAGATTTTATGGATGTGCTATGACACAAGTAAATGACAATAGGAAAAGTTGCTCTGCGGATGGGTAAATAACTCCAGGGTTCTTGCAACCAATGTCGGTACCCTGTAACTGATCGCCATGTTGTGTGAAAAGGAACATTGTGTTCAGAAATGGCAGGGGACTTACATGCTAACCTGGCCTTGGCTCAGGCTTTGCTATTGCTTGACCCTATAAAAGAAGATGTCCTGGCTTCACCATGGCTCCATCTTAATATACATATCATATATATAGCAGCAAAATGAGATAAATTTAATAAAATAATAGATCACATCTGCCAAGCAAAGAGTAGTATATTTCATACTATGAAATACAAGACAATAGCATATTAGTTTTATCAAATTGGAACCAACTCTTGTGCAGCCTGATAATAAATGTCTATGCTACTAACAGGAATATTAATAAATCTTTACTTCAACATGATCTATCTATTAGGTTACTTTATAGATAATTAATACTTTAAGGAGGGAAAGTACATTTCTATGAACTTAGGAAGAACTTAAATGACAAATATACTTATAACGATTATCAAGGCTAATTTAGTTCTTAATAAAACTATAAAGTTTAATCTTTTAAATGGTTGATTAAAAGAGATTCATTTCACATTTTAAATCATCATTAATAAAAAAAAAATAACGAGTGCAAGGCAAGTCATTATTATTTTATAAAATAGGATTTTGAAACAACATGCAGAAAGGTGATGCTATAATACATGAAGATGTTTAAATAATATCTTCTTTAAATCATGAGATTAAGTGTTCACTGTTTTGAAATATTGGCATATGAAATATAATAAGCATTTAAATAAAATAAGCAAAGAAATATAGACACAACTGCAGTGATATAACTTTAAATTAGACACTAATAATTTACTTTTAAGTGAAAGGAAAATATAAATAGTCAGGTCATTTTAACTTTAGCCACATTAATTATGGTAGAAATTTAAACAATATTTTGAATTATAATTACACTTAGTTTTACAATTATTTTAAAGAAAGTTAGCTAACTTATATAAAAATTACACAGAGCTCTGCAGTTTGAAAATAAAAATGGTACCGGTATTATTTATCTGGACTGCAAGTTCTTGGCTACAGGTTTCATGAGTTTGACTGGGCGGCTGGTGACATCATCTTCTTTCTCGTTCTGTTAGGCTTGAGTCTGCTAGCAGCATGATGGTTGTTCACACATTGCAATGAGAGAAACCCCCATTCTCCCCACAGAGTAACAGCAAAGAAATTCCCATTTTTAGCCTGACATATCAGACATTAAATAAACATGGAGACTGGCTGCAATTGCTCTCTAAAAATGCTGTCTTTTTCTTGTTTAAAAATAGAATATTTATAAGTTTTCTCAAGCACTTACATTATCAAAATCTATCACCTCAAGACTCATTAATTCAAGAATTTAATTAAATATTATCAAATTTATAATCCAGATTTTAAATCTTAGATAACTTATGGAATGTTAGAACCATTCCCTAAGCTATTATAGTTAAGATTTTTTGTTGCAAACAATTTCCAATTTAGATTTTAAAAATAACTTTATCTTATCTAAGGAGATTTTAATTAGCAAGATTTTGAACTAATTTTGCTTTTACCAATTCCAGGTGTGGCCATTAATGACACTTGTTTACAACCCAAAATCTTTTTAATTACATGACCAACTTTTATTTTTAATTTTATATAAAACAAGAAACTCTTTAATTAAAAACAACCTTTTAACACATTTTGACTAAAAACCTTTTTAATACATATTTTTTTAGATAACTTATAAACATATTTTGATATAACTTTTAAATATATTTTCAAGAAACTTTTTCCCTGAAATATATATATAAAACAAGAAATCTTTTAACAGATTTTGAAAGAAACATTTAACATCATTTTTAGATAACAGCTTTTAAATATTTTAAAATCATGCCTTCTTTATATATAGCACAGATTATATATCCACATACGAATTTACAATATTAACAACAAACTTAATAATTTACTTCTAACTTTAATAATAGAACAAACATTTTTATAAATATTAAATAAATTTTGTATGCTATAATTTTACTAATTCTACCTAATTATAGTGTTGGTTCACATGTAAATATATAATACTGTTTAGACAGACATTAGTGTTTTACATGCTAATTTTAAAAATATTAACAATAAATAGGTTTTAGCACAGGTGAGTGTGTCATTAGGTTTGATGATGAAATGATAAGGACTTGGAAGGTTATCGTTTCATATCTGAACACTTGGGACAAAAAAAATAAACAAAAGAAAAGGAATTTACTTACATTTGATTATTAAATAATTTTATAGGTTTTTTTTTTTTGTTGTTGTTAATAACATTTAATCAACTAACCTATCCACGTGGATAGATGAAAAGAAAGTAAACCCAATTGCCTGCTGCATTATTTTATACTGAGGAACTTCACATGTATTGTTAAACAATATGACTAACTTAGAAATTTAAAAGCAACTTAAACAAAAATATAATATTGTCAAATTATTAGCAATCAACAAGATAAATTAATATTTACATTAAACAAACTTTTATATCCTACAGGATATATGTTAATTAGCATGAACTGGGGATATTAGTTATATATATATAAACATTCATTCTGCCTTATATATATATATATAATTCGTAAACTAAATAATTGTAAGGGAGGGTAGATCCTAACAAAAATATTTTCTATCTAAGTAGGATCTGGGGGTATCTTAAGTAACTGCTCTTTATCAGACTCAAAACAGCACCTGAATATAATGTCATCCTCTTCATCTGATGTCCATCCCTAGCCCTCATACTAATCTTCCCATCTTACAGGCAGTCATGCTGGGTACATTGCTAGATTCTGTGCAAACTCAATTCCACTATATGAAACTTCCTTATCTGATCCATAGTTATTTCCCTTCATGGTGATACCATACTTCTAATCCTCTCTATTTATGTCTACTCCTTCATAGCTAGGGAAATACTGTGGGTGCTTTCCAGATGTGTTATTTCCAAATAGTAGGGTTTGAACCCATACTTTCTCTCTTCCTCTGTTCTTTCCCTGGTAAACCTCTGTGGCTGTCTCCTGCTTTCTCTCTGTCCATCCCAGCCTTTCTTTTTCTTATCCATGTATGAATCCTTTCCCTTCCTTTTCTTCTTGCCCTTTATGGTACTCTTCAATTCACAGCCTGTTCCCAACTTCTTCACACTCTTCCCATACAGTCCACCTATTCCCCAGAGCTCCCTATCCAACTCTATTCTGTCCTGTTGGAGCTCTCACTCCAGTTTTCTAATACTTCCACTATAGCCTCTATATTCACACCTTCGGATTCTTCACTCTCACTCTCTACCATATTCTTCAGTGTGTCCTTGTTATCCAATGTTTCCAGTTCAGTCATCTTTAAAAAGGAATGGCACCTTTTATCATCCCTTTCATTAATCGCTGGCTTGTTCATTCTGTCCAGCTATCTTCCTCAATTCTTCCTTTTCCACTGGTTTAGCTCTTCCTTTACCATGCCCTCCTCCTTCACTATTACTACTATATTATCAAATCTAACCTTTTTTTCTCTATCATTATTCTATCAGGCTTTATTTCTCCTCCATGGCCTGACCCTAATTCTTCTATCTCATTCTTCCCCTTGATACTCTGATCTATAACTTCCATGCGACACAAAAATTCATTACTCCCTTTTAAAAATTGATTGACAATTTTCTTATTTTTATTAAGCCATAATTCCAAATAATATATTTCGATTTGCCATCAAATTTACATTAGAAATTGGATGTATTTTTATTTAAAATTTATTTAGGAGGTCAATCAGAAGAGGGCACAACATTTTAAATTTTTATTAGCTATGCAGTTCAATACAATTTTTTTCTTCCTTTTTTACATAGTACAACTTACCCTTTTATTGTTTATTCATTGTTACAAATCAAAACTAGGGATTTTTTCTCTTTTCTGGATAATTGCAATATTCAACTAAATGTTCTGGGCATTCATAGTGAAAAGGTAGTCTTTATTATTTAAACTTAGCTTTTATTAATGCTCAACATGCTTTTATTATATAAAATATCATAATCATAGCATTATTACTACTTTAAAAATCCAAGCTTTTAAGTACACTATCAATATTAAATAACATTTAGATTTGTTTTATTTGTTATTCCAAAATATTTAAATCCATTTTAATAGGCCATTCCATTGAGAGGGAGATGCTTGTGTCTTTTTTGTTTATTAAAAATCGATCTTTAGCTATTGCTCAAGCTTCTTTAATCTTTTACTTTGTCTTCCCTATGAGTGCAGACAATTCTAGCTTTTGACAAATCATATTTATGATCAGATTTTTGCTCATTGTTTATAAATATTGATAAATATTCAACTCTCTTATGAGTTTTATTGTACAGGCATTTATTCTGGGCTAATCCTGTTAAAGGAATAACCCTGTATTTCCCATTATATACCAACTTACACATAAGTTGGTTGCATTGGATTTTGTAGACAATTTGGTGAGTTGCTTCTATAGGAAGTTTATTCTTGAATTGTTAAGCAGTTTTATTATTGATAAGGGAGTTGTTATATTTATCTGAGCATATTCTTTTTCATTTTTAAATAATATTTAGGATATGTGAAAAGTTAATCCATTATTTAGTCTCCATAAGTTGAAGCTGTAGGTGTTTTTTTATTTAGTTATTAAATCTATTAATCATATTAAAAATTTTGTTATGATTATATCCTAGATTTTGTAAGGCTTTGAATTATGTATCTATGTTATTTTTTTGCCAATCTCGAATTTGCATGATTTATAATTCCTGTTTCTTTTCAATCCATGTGTGACATAGGTGTTAAGGGCTTGGGTTGAATTTCTCTCTTATGTTTATTGTCTTTAATATGATTTTGTACTTCAGAAAATTATTATACACCTGGGTCTCATTTTATGTGGATTATTTTAATGTGATTTTGAAATTATGTGATTCATGTTTCTTTTTAATATCTTTCATATTTCACTATATTTATTAGAAATCAAAAAATTTAAATTATTAATAACTTATTCTGACTTGAAATACTTTTTATTTTCAAATATATAATGTTATATTAGCAGCTATTGTAAATATGGCCTGAAGCTGTATTGAGAATCTTAACTTCTATGTAAATAACCTATTTATACTAATGAATAAATAATAATAATAGATTTATACTTACATATTAAAATATCACAATAAATATTCAAAAAATTTAAACTTTTAAAATATATTTTGCCATATATAACAGAAATAAATAATCTTTTAGATTTTTAAAATAAAAAATGAAGATTTTATAAACTGAAAATAATCTTTCTAATGATAATGTATAATCTTTTTGTTTTGATTGTGATCTCATTTTTTTAATATAGAAACAAAAAACCATTAACACAGCCCAAGATGAAAAGTGGTGCTAGTTGTACATGACATCATGAATAAAAATAAAGTGACTAACAGATTTCTCTGGGCATAATTGCTGAGAGATTCTTGACTTTGTTTAAGGAGAAGCCACAATACATCACATCACATCACATTGAATCTGATTTCTTACCAGTTTACAAATGAACGCTAGCGGTAATGATTAAAATACATATGAAAAATGTAAAATTAAATACTGTAGTTAATAAAAAAAGTAAAAAAAGTTTGTCTTGCATTAATTTTTTTCAAATATTTGAAATTTTTTATTAGTCATACTTTATTTGCTTATTTTTTAATGTGCATTTTAAAGTAATTTTTCTTTGTTGCTTTGCTTTTATGCAAATTCTGAAAATTACAGGAACATATCCCCCAGTTTTCAAAGTAAGTTAAGTCTATTTTTGTGTGATTTTTTTTAATGCAGGTTTTCTGTGGAACCTATCTATCACATAAAATATGACCCAGGTGTACTTTTGAATATACACACCAAGAATTTAATTCCTTGATCTTTGTCTTCCTTTTATGTGGCCCACATTAAAGATGGTGATACTTCTAATTCTTGATGAATTTTTATAATTTGTTTTTGTTGAACAGATTAGTGCATCATCAATGTGCCTAATATACAATGTATTTGTATTTGAAGACAAAAACTTTGGAATACTTTTTTTTTTCAATTTTAGTGAGGAATAAGCTGCAAATAATGCTGCTAAAAAGGAGCCCAATTGGCTATTCATTTTTAATTCTATAATACTTTTCATTTGCTTTCACATTTCAGGATATTCATGATGATTTTTTTTATATAAATCCTAATTAGTACTTTGCAAAATTTCATCTATAATTTCAATAGATTTATTTTGTGGTATAGGGCAATACAGTTGTTTGATATCTAGAAAAGCAATTTATTATTAATGTCCACTATCATGTTTTTATCTTTGAACTTGTATCATCTTTCAGTCAGTAACTTCCCATTATAAAATAGTTAATATTTTGGTTAGAGATATTAACTAGTTTTTCTTTTAATTTTCTAAACCAATGTACTAAAGAGATACATATGTTATATCTTGTATATGCCCACATACACATTTAAGAAGTCATACATTAATTACTCAATTTGTGAGAGTTTTTTTATTAAAGAATTTTTTTTGAAGCAGTTTTGTAATGTAACTAATATGAGCTGCTATCAGATTTGTTTTAGTTCCAATATATAATTCATTAACAGATTCTTGTGTGGGTATATATATATATATATATATATATATATATATATATATATATATATATATATATATATATATATATATATATATATATATATATATATATATATATTTTTCTGTCATCATTTCTGTGATGTGATCAGTTTGGAAATATAAATTAGCAAATTAGTGTTTAATAGCTATTGAATCTTGGAATGATTTATAAAACAAATGCCAATTTTCTTAACAACATGTTTGAGATAAATCTTATTTATTCATAGAATTATTATTTCAGTCAGGATCTTATAAATTTAAGATCTATGCAACAATGTTTATTTATAAATATTCATGTAAAACAGATGTTTCCAATTCTGATTCTTAACTATATGATAATTTATAAGAAGCTATTGTTTTGAGCCTATAGGAATCTAAGTTTCTATTGTAATTTTTTGTCTAAGCAAATTGTTCATGATAATTCTTGCAATGTACAAAATTGTATTAACAACTGACATTTTATTATTACAGAGACAATTGTTATATACCTTAAATTTGTATTATAATCTTCTTGATTTATAAACATTGCATTAATATTTAAAAATAGAAAAAAAAAAAGAACATTTATTAATATTGATCGCAATAACCTTATTGTAAAAACAGTAAAATGTCTACACCTAAACAGTGATAAACTGAACCAGGTCATTAATATGCAAAACAATTTTTAGTATTAATAGCCTAAATAATATTCTAGAAATTTTAAAAATAAAAGAAAATTCAACATCATGCAGTTTTATTTATATAAAAACAACATAATTGAACAAAACTTATTGGCTATCTATTATTTTATTAAGCTCATTTTTTTACAAGATGAATTTCCTTTAACAGTTATATCAATCCTAAATCAAGACAACTGTTTATCTTCAAGTACTTTTCTAGGTTCAAATGATATAAAAACCATAGTAAACAAAATTTCCATATTTTGTGAACCTCTATTTGTAAAAAAAATGAAATGTGTATTTTTATTACTAATACAAGTCTTATTTAGCCATCATTGCTATTGTTGATATTACGTTTATTTTTATAATTTAAATGTGTTAATGCCTTAAGCATGGTAACTGAAACAGATTTTGTAATATTAGCCATTTTAAGCCAAATTTTCTAAGTTGTGCTATAATTGAGTATGGATAGAACAACAAACTTTTTAAATGTATGTGTACAAATCATTCAGTATTAAATCTTTTTATATTATTGTTTTCTTAATGGTAAAATAATTTACATATTTATATAACTTGCATATAAAAGAAAAATATATTGATATCAGAATTGTAATAAAAATCTTACTAAACATAACTGGAGTCCCATCAAGATTTTCATGATAACACATAGCTATAATGCTCATCTGCTTCTTAATGAAAGTTATTAATCACTAATATATATATATATATATTGATATGATTTTCATAAATTACATTAATGACTTCTAAATAATTTGCTACAATGGCAGAATTAAGGGCTTAAATAAAGCCAGTGGTGAATCAACTTCCTTGTTAGAATCTCTACAGGTGCCTTTATATTTTATTAATTAGTTAAGCTGTAAAAAATCCATATGGTAAATAAATTAATAAAATTTGAATAAAAGTGTAATTTCACAACATATTACCACATTGTCTAAGATAGTTGACCAAAGAAATGAAAAGCTTGTGAATAACATACTGTATACCACTTTGACATAAGACTTTTAAAATAAAACAAACACAGAAAAGAACACAAAAGATCACTTATGTAGGAAATAGTTTTCAATTTGTCAACATTATATTTCGCAGGGAATTCTTTTGCTCAGACAATGTTTATTAATAATCCATTTCACTTTTTGTTTAATATAGATTCCATTGGCATCCAGAAGACAACATTCCAAAAATTATAGGAGTTAGATAAGTTAAATATATATATAAAGATTTTTAAAAAAAATATCTAGTCTTTCGTTTATTTTGCTAAAAATTATTAGAATATTATAACAATAATGAATTAAAATAATATAAAACATGAAATTATGATAATATTTTAGAAATGGTCTTGATAGCATAATAGTGCCATTAACTCTGATGAAAACGGCTGAGATTTCATAGAGATGTCAGTTGATCACATTTGTAAAAATTTTGTATAATATTTATTAAATATTTATTTAAGTCATGCACAACCTAATCAATTTTTAAAACTATAAGAATTCCCCAGTTGGACTTTCACAATGTTGCTCAAAGCGCATTTTTATACACATATTTACAGATTCACATATAACCCACGCTTGCTTACAATATACTTCTAAATATCTATACTTTATAATATCAAAAAAATTTCTATCTTTTATACTACCACATGAAGCTTTATATATTGAAAATAAACATTTAATGAATTCAAATAATAATCGGAACGTCAAAATTGATAGTTACTTTAACATAGCTCGATTGATAGTAAATAATAATTACTCTTTAAAAATCGAACGTTTATTAAAATATATATTATAATTTTGATTCTTGAAAAAATGTGATTTGCATTTGGTAAAACTTATTTTTTTAATTTTCTTTGGCTGCCTGACATTTATTAATCCAAAAAAATTTATCCTGCACAATATCTATAAGTTTATATGTTATTTATTAGAAATTGTTCGAATTTTATAATGTTAAAATCTTAATAGTATTTGCAAAAAAAACCTGATATCTTTAAATATTTTATATTGATTAATTTTTCTGCTTTAAGTACTTCTACACGAATAAATGTTTTAAGTTAAATTACACTCCGTTAACAGTAATTGATTATTAAAAATGGATTAGAGTTCTTTTTTTGTTTTTATAAAGTATAGATTGTCAGAAATAGTTCGATTTTTTCACCTTAATTAAACAATCCTATTAAAATTAATCAATTATATTAAATTGTTCTATTACAAGGTTATATTTTATAAAGTGTAAATAAATTTTGTTTATTGTCACAATATATATATATATGACTTGATTTATTTGTAATATATATATATATTAAATAAACAAAAATGCAAAAGTAAACGTGACTTTTGTAATGATAATACAGTAACATAAGAAACACAATTTATTTATAATTATTACATAATGATTTCTTTAGTTGGTTGATTTAACATCTTGTGATTTCTATTGTAGCAATATTTTTTTGAAATTTTTTAATTTACATTTGAATAATTGAAGTGCTCCACTATTTTTATGTATATTATTTACTTTATTTTACCAGTATTATGAGGAATTAATAGTCAATATTTATAGTGATATTAATTTTATAAAATCAAGTTAAAGTGAAATATTACATTTGATAAGAATGTTTTCGAGATAATTTTTATATTGTAAACATGGGTTGTCTTTTCATAAAATCTTTCTCAAGTTGGTCATAAAATTATTTTTTATTAGAAAATTTGCTTTTGTTTATTTATTTCATTGCTCATAATAAAGATATGCATATAATAGAAGATTAAAAATCACATCTAACAAGCTTAAGAACACACCAAAATTGTATATTCTTGCCATAGACTTTCAAAATATTACATATATAAAAACCAAACAACACTGAAAAAACAATTTATTTTTTAATTTGTTAAATGCAGCAGCACCACGAGAATTCTGTAAATTTTTAAGTAAAACGATGGACTTGGATATTAAAGCTGAAATTTAGAGATTACAAAGTAATATTTAAATGTATTCACATTCATAATCTGATATTCAATCAAGCTAAAAGCTGAGTAGTTTTTTTCATCTCTGACTAATAAAGTACAAAAGTTATTTATACATTAATTAATATCTCAAATTATCTGTAAATTGTATAAAATATATTGATAAGATTATAAAATAATTTGGTATTTATACCAGCCTGCTAGATATAATTCTACTGAACATAATAGTATAGAGAAATATATTAATTTTGCCTGAATGTTAGTAATAATGACATTTTAGTTTTACGTAAGTATATGTTGGATTATTTCTATATTAAATATTGACTATATCTAGAAATTCTTTTAAATTTTGTTTAAATTTTCTAATTATATTCAACTATTAATAATAACATACAGGTTAATATATACACAACATTTTGAGTAGTATTATTCTCCTCTCTTTTTCAGTTATTGTTGGCCTGACCTGTGAGAATGGGATTATCAAGTGAATGATTTTTAATATATACTTTCTAATATATTTTCTACAGTTGAGCATGACTTTCATAGGACAGACAGATATCACTACTTATATATATATATATATATATATATATATATATATATATATATATATATATATACTTATGAAATTACAAAAAAAAACAATTATTATACAGTGATTTAAAAAAATAATAATATTATTATATTAATGTCATCTATATTCTTTATTACTTTTGACAATGATTTTTTACAACCCACTATTGATGGTTTCATTGGCCCCAGAAATCTTCTTCAGAACTATAACCAACACAATACAAATACATGAATACAAATATGCATGAATATATAAAATACATAAAAATGCCTATTCTGTGGCTGACTGTATTTTCACAGCCATGTTTACATGTAATACAACAGTTTTGTTGTAATACACATTGCAGGCTGCTTTGTCACATTGCAATAAATTATTTATGTGAAATCGTACACTTCACACTTTTTGCGGTGTCATGTGAGAGTGTGTGTCAGTCAAGTACTCAAAAATGGTTAGTTTTAATTAAGTTTTATTTTTGTTTTTATTAAAATCATGTGATTTAAGTATTCAATAATTAACAGAGTGTTTACACACTTCTGTAGTCAAATTTTAATGTAAAAAACTTTGTCAAAGAGTATGTCTGAAGACACTTGTAAGTAGTTAATGCATCAAGTAAGATTTTCTCGATAACCTCCACAAGAAAATCAAAATGGTGCAGGAAAACCCAGTCATTATTCGATTCTGTGATTTATCGGCAATAGAATCTGATGCTGTGGCCTTTTTGCAGAGCAAAAATGTACTTCCACATTCAAAGAAATGTAAATGTGGAGCCTCAATGAAATTTATGATCAGAAAATATACTTGTCAATATAGATGTTTGTCTCATTTATGCAGGCAAATGGATTCTATTAGAAAGCTCACTTGGTTTGACAGCTCCAGAATACCATTTGTTCAAGCTATACGTCTGATATAATACTGGAGCTGTGAACAGCTCACTGTTGAAGCCATCCAGATGGAACTGGGCATATGCAAAAATGCCATTTTGCATTGGACCAATGGTCTGCATAAGCTGTGCTCTGAGAGTTTGTCATCTTGACCGTGCTGTTAAATCAGCGAGCCCGGTTTGATAGTTGAGGTTGATAAAACTACCAAAAAATAATATTACCTCAACAATGGATTTGGGGTGGGTGTCATTAGACATGTGAATGTTTTCTGTCATGCATTTGGATTCTTCCACAGGTACTCACACCCAAAATATTGAGCATCTTTGGGGCCTGCTAAAGAGGAATTTTCTGTCAAACTACATGGCCGAATTTATTTGGCATCATCTCCACAAAGATGAAGATGTTTTCCTAACCATACTTTCAGAGATGTCTTTGTCACAGCATGTCAACACACATTAGACATCTTTAATTATTTAATTTGTTCATATTAATAAAAAAAGTTTTTTAAAAAAATCTTTTACTTTGTTTTTGTAAATGAAAGAAAGTTATTTTTACAATTTTTTTAAGATTTTAATGTAAATAAAAGATGGAAAAGTTATTTATCGTTATTTTAATATTTGATGTTATTTTTATTTTTGTTGATGTTAGTTTTTTTTAAAAAAATGGTAACCAAAAAAAAAGCCTGCTAGGTTTTAACTTTGTTGTTATTTTTTAAAAAAAGCTTTTAAACTTAGTCACTGTTAAAAGAAAAAAAAACTTAGTCACTGTTATTTTTAATCCTTTTTAAAGTTGTTGATCTTTATAGCAAAAAAAAAAAAAAAAAGAAATCGTAATAAGTTTTATTTTTGTTGATGTTAGCTTTTTAAAAAACCTGCAAGCCAAAAAAAAGTATACTAAGTTTAAAGTTTGTTGGTGTTAGTTATTTTTCATATGTCATAGCATCGGCCGGGACGCGAACCCACAACCGTCTGCAACCAACTACTTGCTTGCATGGCGGCTGCGATAACTCTCGGCTAACAACGCAAGACTGGTGTTAGTTATTTGTGTAACCAAAAAAAAAAAAAGCTTAATAACTTTGAAATTTATTTTAAAATCTAAAAAAAAAAAAAAGTCATTTGTAACAAAAAAAAAAGCACCATAACTTTAAAAAAAAAAGCCTACTGAGTTTTAAGTTTGTTGATGTTATTTATTTGTGTTTAAAACAGTGTAATTTCATCATTTTGTTGATAGTAGTTTTTAAAAAAAGCGACAAGCCAAAAAAAAAAGCCTACTAAGTTTAACTTAAAAAAAAAAGCCTACAATATGTTGGTTTTATTTTAAATTTGTTGATTTTCTTACATTAATTTGATGTTAATAAAAATAATTTTTTAAAGTACAAATTCTGCATTTGATTTTTTTTTATAAGAAAAAAAAACAAGGAAAGCAAATAAAAGAAAAAGGCCTGAGAATGTTCATAAGTTATATTTTTTGAGTAACAATAATGCCATCAAGCAGAGTATGTGTCTAATCAACTATTACCATAAAAAGATAATAATTATATAGAGGGATATATAAAGATATATGTGGTCATAGAAATAATGATTATAAGATAGAGTATATATATAAAATGTAAAATTATATGTTCCTGTATATTTGTATTCATGTATTTGCATTGTGTTTGTTATAATTCTAAAGATGATTGTTGGGGCAATCAAAACTGTCAACAATGGGTTGTAAAAAGCATTGTAAAAAGTAATAAAGAATATAGATAATATTAATATTATATGGATTTGACAATGCAATAAGAAAAATAAAGTTATAATACTTCATAAAGAAGAATATTATTAATTATTTTTATTGTAAAGATATGGGTGAGAATAGAAAACAATGAAGAGCTATAATGAGACAAGATGTTGAAGTTATTCAAAAAGTAAAATTCATTAGAGAAAAAATATTAAAAACAATTTATTAAATGTTAATTAAAGAATCATTATGATAAATATGTGAATATATTTATGGCTTATAATTAAAATTACCCCAAATCCAAATTTCAAACAGACTAGCCAAAAAAATAAATAAATTAAACCAAATGTTTGATTGCTACAAGGAGACTTCTCAAGTGTAAAGAATTACAAAAAGTACACCATATATATAATATTAGACATTACCCACAAATCCATTTACTTCCATTCACCTTTAATATTAAAATAACTCTTAAATGAAAAAGATACAGGTCACACTATTAATTTTGATGAAGCTAAGGTTGTCTTCTTTGAGAGAAATGAAATCACAAGAAAAATTAAAGAATTTTTTATTGTTGAAAATTTATTATTCTGAAGCAATTAACTTATTTAAGAGTTCTTTTAATATTAAGGGTAGATGGGAAATAAATGAATATGTAGGTAATGTCTAATGTTATGTATATGGTGTAGTTTTTGTAGTTTTTATACTTGAGAAGTCTGTTTGTAGCAGTGAAACCTTTGTTTGTGTTTTAATTATGTTTTCTTGGCTAGTCTGGTCTAATTTTGGATTTGGGATCAGTTTAATTATATATTGATTAGTTTAGCTTTATGATTGTAATCTAATCTAATATATATATATATATATATATATATATATATATATATATATATATATATATATATATATATATATAATAATAAAAAAATAAAACAGTCAGGGAGAATGGAGTCTTACCATAACTGCCATACAAGGGCACCACCAGGCCATTCTAACCTGGAAAATTTATATAGTAGGCAGATACATACTGTTAAAATCTAACTTTGTTTTATATTGACCATTAGCCCATATCACTAGCTCAAGGAAATGCAGAGATTTAATATAAAACTTTTTTAAAAAATATTTTTAATATTGAAAAAATAAAATAAGCCACTGCCAGTAATAACACAAAAAACATTTATTAATGCACATATATAAATATTTAACACTGATGAATAAATTTAGACTTTACTATTAATTTTAAATAGGTTATTATTTTTAAAATTTAAATTATTATTTAAGAAAGTTCACACAAATGGATATTTTAATAAATTTTACTTTAGAATGTTGATTATAGATAGGCTACTTAGGTTACTCAGTTAAAACTTTTTAAAATCAATCATTCAATCTCAGACTAAAAATTTGCAGACAACCCAATGCCTGCTTCCAGATATACAGACACAACCAATGCAATATGAAGATGCTAACATAAAATCATGCTGTTATCCGCAGTGTGATATTATTTGAAGGACATGATTCTCATCCAGTACAGGAATGTGTGTATGTTTGGTGAGGGAATCAGGTATATAAAAATTAAGAAGTGCTACATATGGCAGGAGAATGGAACTTTTGCCAACTTATAGTCCCTATTCATAGAGCTAATGGAAATCAATGATGTAGAAAATACATCTGTACACATTGCAACATAATGACTACATCTTTGGGGGCATGTATACAGTTGGGAATGTTGCCCTGTATGCTAACACACTTCACATTACATTGATATAAACACTCACATATATATTTACAAGCATTGACTCAACTATGAGACAAATAGTCTGAAATTAAACCCCCTTAAAATAAACAAATGATTTTAAAAATAAGATTATTAATTGAAAATTGCTGAGGAAAATTTACAATAAAGTAACCCAATGGCACTCATCATAAGGTGCTGCATTGACAACAATAACTTGAAAGATATACCAGTAAATACATTTAGACACTCAGCATGAGGTATCATATTTACTGATATATATATTTTACACATATGAAAATCTAAAAAAAACAAACTAAACTTTAATGAATCTATGCAGTTATCTACACCCAACTTAAATTTAATTAACACATAACAAAAAAATGGAAATGATTAATTAAACATATGCATAAAAAATTATTATTAATAATTGATTTGGAATTTTCCTTTTTAGGTCAGATAAGAGTTCTTATTTTCAGTTACTAATTGCGAATTTGATAAAGTTCATATTAGATAAACAAAAAAGTTCATACTTTATGGATTCCACAGATTTAGAGGTCTATCTTTGTGATCACTTTCAAAGATTGTGTCCTTGAAATGAAGCTGCTGCTTTTCTTTCCTTTGGTCATTGAAAGGCATCAGCTGGTTGTCAGGAAATTAAATCTGTTGCAAGACTCCTACATCATGGAGTCTGAAATACTGCTACAATTCATATATAGATTAATAGTCAGCTCTAAGACAACAACTACTCATAAATTCAATTGTTTTGGCTTTTATGTTTTTATTAGCCTTTTATCAGCATTTTTATGGATCGATCAAACATGATGTCACTGATTCTAATGTTCCATTTTCAAACCATGCTGTGGCTTCATACTTGCACTGGTCAATCTAATTTTTTTTATCCAACCTTTTAATTATTTAAGTGTCCCAAGGACTAGTGTGATTTGCATTTAGTTAATAAAACAATCATTTGCATTTTAAGATTAAAACATGATTTTTTTAAAAAAAAAATTGAATCTAATTAACATTTTTCCTTTCATTGCTTTTAACAAAAATATTAATCTTTATCTTAAGATCTTTATTTTTTTCTACAAAAAGTATTTTTAAATATATTTTTTTCTTAAAATAGTTTTAAAGTTTTCCATCTGTGCAATATATATGTTAACATAATTCTTTTAATTTTGGCTTTTAGTTTTTAATAAAACACTTTATATTTAAGATTTATTTTCCCTCTTTATGTATTAATTTTAAAATAATGTAACAGCATTTGTATACCATTACAATATATATATATATATATATATATATGTGTGTGTGTGTGTGTGTGTGCGTATGTGTGTGTGTGTGCTGTATGCACAGATAATGAAGCTAAAGTGTATATATTTAAAAGCAAAATTTTAATATATTAAAATATAAAACTATTAAATTATAGAGCTTAGAGCTTTCAAGAGACTACTTGCTCTTATACTCATAGCTATAGTTGCTGTAACTGTGTTGTGGAAATGGAAATTGAATTTATGCAGATTGATGCAAATGAGTTATAATGCTTGTAAGGTTTATGGCTTATAGAATAGTTTGTATAGTCATTACAAAATTCATCTTTAAATACTTACTCTTAGTTTTTAATCTTTGTTTATATTCTTCTGATGTTAAAATATCCAAGTTATAAATTAATGATTTCTAATGATATATAATAAAGTTATGTTAAGTTTATTAAATAATAAACAGAATTATGGTATATATAAAACTTAAGTTGCATTATGTTCAGTATTTACTCTTTTTTTTTGATTTTGTTGTATGTTCAAACTTTACAATAGGTAATAAATACTGTTTCAGGTAGTACATTTTTTTCATAAAGTGGCAATGATAGTTCATGGCCAAATAAATAAATAATTAATTAAAATTTTATCAAGTATGTAATTAGAAAACATTTGATCAGACAAATTTTATCAAAAATATGTTAGAAAATCTCTACTGTATTAACTAAATATCATTTACTGTTTTCAGTTTTACTTCATACATTTATTTTCATAATTATAACACAGTGTTATTATTTAAAGCAATATGACTTTTTTATATGCTGAAATATGACAATTGATAGTTTAAAAATGAATAATTTCTCAGACTATTAAATTTCAAAATTGGTCAAATAATAAAAGGGATATAAAATAAATTAGAAATGTATAATATTTAGCTAAAACATATTCTTCCTTGCTTTGTTTCTATTTAATATGTCTGTAATTATACTATGATGTTTATGTTTTTTCAAAAAGTATGATTGCAATATTTGATAACATGTTTATAATTTAAAACAAAAAAATACTATTCCTGTGTTATATTATTATTACATAAACAATTATGCACTATATTTATACATAGGTTAATATGATTAGTAATGATTTATCAATTTTAAACTATTTTTTAAAATAACATTTTCAAACATTATCCTATACAAAATATATAAAACTATAATATTTTCTAAAAGAAATATATACAAAAAAATAATAAAGTATAGAAACAAATTTATTTGTATATAAAATTACCAATATTTCAATCAGAGCACTGGTTGTCATCAGAAATATATATATATATTAAAATGGTAGTGTTCAAAAATAACATCTTTGACAAAAAAGTCTTATTGGTTAAAAGATTTTACAAAGGAAATTTAATCATCCAATCACAAATTTATTTCAATGTACATTAAAACAAAAACTGCATTTTATACTAATTAAATGCACAAAGAACTGCAAACTTAATTTAAATTAAAAAATACAATATATATGACTGAATAAATAAGTGTGTGTGTGTATATAAAAATAGTCTATGCTCATATTAATATTTGTATAAAAAACTGAAATATTATAAATATTAATTAAATAGTATAGTTAATACAAACTAAAATAAATATATATATAATAGTAAATAAATATGAATTGTAAGGAAAAATGTATATCCATAGTCACTTCAATATAAATGAAAATATACAAATAAACAAATAAATAAATAATAATAATAATAATAATAATAATAATAATAACAATAACAATAACAATAATAATAATGATAAGAAGAAGAAGAAGAAGAAAAAGAAGAAGAAGAAGAAAAAGAAGAAGAAGAAGAAGAAGAAGAAGAAGAAGAAGAAGAAGAAGAAGAAGAAGAAGAAGAAGAAGAAGAAGAAGAAGAAGAAGAAGAAGAAGAAGAAGAAGAAGAAGAAGAAGAAGAAGAAGAAGAAGAAGAAGAAGAAGAAGAAGAAGAAGAAGAAGAAGAAGAAGAAGAAGAAGAAGAAGAAGAAGAAGAAGAAGAAGAAGAAGAAGAAGAAGAAGAAGAAGAAGAAGAAGAAGAAGAAGAAGAAGAAGAAGAAGAAGAAGAAGAAGAAGAAGAAGAAGAAGAAGAAGAAGAAGAAGAAGAAGAAGAAGAAGAAGAAGAAGAAGAAGAAGAAGAAGAAGAAGAAGAAGAAGAAGAAGAAGAAGAAGAAGAAGAAGAAGAAGAAGAAGAAGAAGAAGAAGAAGAAGAAGAAGAAGAAGAAGAAGAAGAAGAAGAAGAAGAAGAAGAAGAAGAAGAAGAAGAAGAAGAAGAAGAAGAAGAAGAAGAAGAAGAAGAAGAAGAAGAAGAAGAAGAAGAAGAAGAAGAAGAAGAAGAAGAAGAAGACGACGACGACGGCGACGACGACGACGACTAAGTAATTTAAAGATGTGATAGTGCCTATGTTTAAATTAATTTCATGTGGATGTAGGATCTTCAATTTAAAAATAAAATAAAATATATTTCCTTTTGTTTTCTCTCTCTCTCTCTCTTGTGGAAAAAAAACCCAATCTGTAATATCACTACTTTTAAAACATCAATTGAATGATTTGGTAAATTAAAATGTATTGATACTACTCTGACTTCATTCTTATGCAAAATGTCAAATATATGGTTAGTTATTCTAACAGGTATACTCTTTGCTGACTCACTTACATAATGGTTTAAATATCTTTTACACTCTATTAAATATATTAAATGTATACTTTTACATATGATATTTTAGAAATCTACCATTTAAAATTATTTTTACTAGTGTTTTGGACCATTTTTGTCACTATAATATGTTTACATGTAAGACAACATCTATTACATGGATAACAAACTTTTTCTGGTGCTCTTTTAGCAAGTGATCTCCACTATTTTGAATTTCAAAAATGACCAAAAATGTCACCTGACACATCTAAGAATAAAAAGAATTAATAAATATATATATATGCTCTAAATTTTAGTAATAGTTTATGATTAGTTTAGATAATTAGCTTCCGATAAGAATTGTAGTTTAAACAAAAGAGAAATATCTTCCAAATGTTCATGCATATAGAAATGTTTTAAAATTTTAAATTATAGTGAAATTCCTACTTAAAGAAAATCTTTTCTCAAGATATTTTATGAGCATCAAAATAGCTAAAATTATTTAAAATATGTGGAATTTGACATTTTACTTATACTATAATAGATCCAGATGTATTGGTGTTGTTAAAAGCTCTAGTGAAAATCAAGATTAATGAATTTTTGTATTTGCTTACATTTGTGTGATAATAGTATTTGATTTGAAACATTGTATTTAAATAGTTCTTGTTGGTTATGTATTTAAGATGAAGTTGTTTGCTTTCAGACAGATTAATGATTTATTTTATGTATTTATTACTTTTTATCTATGAAGATGCTTATCCTCAAGCATATACATTAGACCATGATAGCTCAAAGGCTCTTATGCCACTATCATTAATCTATTAAAATGTTTATGAAATAATATTTTAACAGCATTCATATTTACTGCACTCATATAGTTAAAAGAAGGTTGCCTTAACAACAGTTTGAAATTATTGATTGTTATTGATATTGGGAATGTCTAAGTGCCAGGAGGAGGGTGATTTACTCTTTTTGTTAGCTAATTTTTTATTACAGATATGCTACTTACTAAAAGCTTTAATAATAGTTGCAGATGATAGAGCTTAATAAATTTCTGTCTAATGTTGTTTTATCTAGTATTCCTAAATATGTAGACCATTGATGGCTTTTATCAGTGAGAAGCTTTGGATCATAGACCAATATCTGGAATGTTAAGATCTAATGCTATTTTCCTCTACCAACCATCATTTATCTTTTTATTTTACTATTAAACTATCAGCCCAATTTGAAAGGTGCATTAGATCTTAAAGATCCAGATGTATGTCCAAGATCTAAAAATCCTCACTGATAAAAGCTATAAACTTGAAACTAATCTGAGGCTTTGGATAGGGCAGTAACTGAATAGGAATTTATTAAGTACTATCATCTGCATGTATAAATTGCTAAAGATTACAATGAGTGGCATAGTTATGATGAAAGAAGAAAACTATGCTGCTGAAACAATATTGAGTAAGCTAAAATAATGTGATGGAATTATTTAACATTTTATTAGTTATATACTATTTGTGGCTGTAGACTAGAGGTGCTTATAGTAGTTAAAAAGCTAAGGGCACCATAATATATTCAGAATCTGAACTGGTTTCAGTTCTATGTGGCTAGACAGGCAAGTTGTTTTAGATTAAAATCATTTATATGTGTGTTAAATTGTTTGATAGAATAATGGTAAAACAGAAAAGTAGATGATGATTGATAAAAGAAAGGTGATCAGATCTTAAAGGTCTAGACACTGATGAAGCTTGAATCTAATCTGGGAGTATTAAACAGGAAAACATTAGGTTTATTAATCACTATCATCTGCATTTCCAATTACTAAAGCATACACTGAGTGACATAGTTGTGGTAAGAGAATAAAAATATGTTGCTGAAATAATATTTTTTGTATGTCTTGAAAGATATAAATTATAAAATAAAAATTAGAATGCTGGCCTAATATTTCTGAATATAATAAATATCTAAAAAATATTTGATAAGATTCAAACATAAACTGAACAAAAATAAAACATTGTAAAAAAAAAAATTATGCCTAATTTTTAATGTATTTTGCTCATATTTATTCCTGCATATTTTTTAAAGCTGATTTTGAATATTCTATTTTTATATACTGTTAAAAAAGTAATTAATTTTTTTATGTTTATCTATTTTCCTTTGTACACTTGTTCAATTTAATTACTTAGAACTATGCCTCACAAAGAGTCTCACTTTTTGATGATTAATAAACGTAGAAGGTTATTTTTTATTGACTAAATTTATTTCTGATGCCTTTTATTTATTTTCATGATTTAGGTAGAGTGGAGATATATCTGGAGAAAGTGTAAATATATACTTTGGAAAATATTCCCTTCTAAATATCTTTAAATTTGATATTAAATAAAAGTTTATTTTATACCTTCATTAGTTAGATTTAAGAGTTTGTATTAGTAATTTATTGTGAGTAATTGAGATGTGATAAAATTCCCTTTATATTTTAAACTAATGTAATAACATTTTTTTAAATACTTCATAATATTTAAACAGCATTAAACTGTTGCACATGCGCTTTGGATTTTAAATATAAAATGAATGAATAGTAACACTTCAACCACATGATAAAGTCTTTGGAAAAGATAGAATGGCCATCTATCTTTTCGAACCCAAACCCTTTTGTATGGGCGAATCTTAAGTGTTTGAAAGTGAAAGTGTCATTCATTTAAGCATGTAAAAGTAATTGAAAGTGATTATTTAATATCTTCACGCTTTCACTTTCAAACACTTAAGATTCGCCCATACAAAAGCGTTTGGGTTTGAAAAGATAGATGGTCATTCTATCTTTTCCAAAGACTTTATCATGTGTTTGAAGTGTTAGTATTCATTCATTTTATATTTAAAATCCAAAGCGCATGTGCAACAGTTTAATGCTGTTTAAATATTATTGTTTATAAAAAACATCGCGCTATATAAAATAATTGACTTATTTAAATACTTCATATAATGTGTGATTTTATCTTTTTCTTTTTCCTTCCAATTTAAGAAATCATCAATATTTTATTACTATAAATTTAGTTAGCTGAAAGTAAAATTGTTAATTCCCTCACATAAAATTACAACTAAATTTGTGTATTCCTACATGAGGTCTAGTAATAAACCATTATCAAAATCCATCATTCATCGTCCATTACTATATCTATACAATTATATTAATTTCTTAGATTTTGGCTTTTAAATAAATTAGAATAAGGAATTTGATTTATTTACTTTTTTTTTTTTAAGATATAATATATATATAACTTTTCTATTTTGGTCGTGCTTGATTTGCATACAAAATATTTAACTAATAACTAAGCTGCTGTCTTATTTTATTTCTTTATTGATTTTTGTATTTTTTGTCACAATTTTTTAATATATCAAATAGTTTTATTAAACTTTTACTCATGAAACTTTCACCTTCGTATTTTTATCTTATACAAATATTTATTTAAATTATATTGCATACGTAATATTGCTTATTTATCATCTTTATTATTTTAATAATGTAGATTTGATTATGGTTTAATTTCATCTTAACATTATATTTGTTTTTTGTTTTTATATTTATTTTGTAGATAGCATTGCTGATATATATTCGCTGACATTTAGAACTGAATACGGATATCAGCTAATAATTAAGATCAAAGTTATTTTTGTTTATTGCTATAGTTACTCAAATATATACTTTATAATGATTATTTCAAATGATGTTACTATCTGGCTATCATTAAAAATATATATTGATTATTAAATTTTATTATGTAAATTTAATTTTTGTTGAAACTTATATTTTTAAATGTCAAATAAAAAGATTTGTTATCATTTATTAGAATTTGTTATCAGTTATTAGAACTTTTAAAAATAAAAATAATTTTGTAAAAGTTTTAAATTTTATATATATTTTTAAAAATAAATATTTTACTTTTTACACCCACACATACAAAAAAATTATGTTATCATTTTTGTTAAAAAATGAAACTAATGTTCCTTTTTATATAAATCAGTGACAAACTATCAACATAATAGTACCACCCAGTGCAAGCCATAGTAATCAATGGATGCAAGAAAATCTGTGCATAAAAATCTCCATCTAGTACCTACTCATCTAGCTTGTGGCTTTCATCAGTGAGGAATTTTGGATCTTAGAGCACTGTAGCTCCTCCTTACTAAAATCCACAATCTAGGAACTAATCTGAAGATATTGGATGAGTAAGTATTAGATAGGGATTTGATGTGCTCTCAGATCCAAGGCTCTACACTGATGAAAGCCAAAAATGAGAAACTAGTCTAAGAATAGTGGATGAGTAGTCATTACATAATGGTTTCACACACAAACTTTCTTACATTCATTAATTATTATGGCTTCACTGGGTTGAACAATTGTATGGAGAGTTTGTCACTGTTTTAGCAGCTTGAGTAACAGTAAGAAGTGTTTTTCAAGTGATGTTTAGTGGTTTAATATTTTTTGAATATATAATAACCACATTACTTCAAACACTAAATAAATTTATGCATGTAAAGTTTTGGTGAATGTTACTTTTTTAAATATTTATTATTAGTATATAAAATATAAAAACAAAAATATAATTCTTACAATCAAACGTCTTTATTTTTATCAGCATTTAAGATGTGTGGATTGGAATACACAAAACCATTTGTTTTTATTTACTTTCTTATGTACAACTTGATTTACTAATTTTGTTATGTATACCTAGTGTTTGCATGTTGCCTTGATTCTAATAATTTTAATGGACAGATAAATAATTTTATGGCTATATAACACTAAGAGTATAAGCCTATTCAGAAAATAAACAAGTCTTAATTTGTTACTAAAATAAGTCAGAAGCTATGATTTGTTGGGAATCTAGCTTACAAATTATCTTAATAATGCATATGGTCTTGTTTATTCCATGAATAACTTTACATATCCTTATTATGTTATATATATCTTAATAAATTTTTAACAACTTACATATAATAATCATATATATATATATATATATAATAATTCATGTTTTAAGATTCAATTCCTGATATACTATTTATAAGGGACATAGTTGTATTTGATTGTTTTATCTGGACTTATTTATTGATAAGTAATTGTAAAAATTCTTTGCATATTTATTTAGTCCAGTTAACATTATGCTATAGATATTTTTAAAATATAATATATATAATCATAAATTGTCAAACTTCCTGCATTCATAACTATGACACTATTTCCCTCAAATAAGTATTTTAATGATTATTACTAATTACTTATTAGGCTAGAAATTATATCATTTTAGCCCAGATATATTCTTTAAACTTTAATTAAAAATTAACGTGTCTATTATTATTATTAAACACAATAATTTGGAATAATTTATGTACGATATTTATGAGCACATGACTCAGTAGACCCCCTTTTTTATACATACTTTTAAAGAAAAAAATAATTTTCTACATTTTTTTCATGAATTTTCATAATGATTTATTGTACTAATTTTATAGCTATTTATGTCTGGAAAAAAACACAACTAGGAAACACTGTAGTTAGGTACATCTTCATCTTCAAAACCCAAAAATTTATGTCCAGAACTTAAAATTTTGAACATTGTTTTTTTTTTAAACTATTTTCTATTTACCTTGTGGATAGATTTCTATTTTGGACAGAACTTTTTAATATATATTTTAACTATTTAATTTTAAAATATGTTTTTTTAAAAATTATGATAACATTGAGTTATTTTAAATATTTTACACTGCTATTGATATCATTATGATAGTATATATATGAGAGGGGATTAAAAAATAATGGAAATTTTATAATAAAAAATGTTTATTTATGCCACAAAATGAGATATTTATCTTTTTACCACATCACACAAATGTTTCAGCATGTGTATATAAAATGTCTGGCCATTAAGAACTAATTTTGAAAAAATAATGTTGTTTGTGTCAATAAAAAAATATTAGCTTTTGGGACTTGGTGAATTTGATAATTTTATTAAATCATTTCTTTCCCCAGAACAACTTTCTTATAATCTATTTCAAGCATTATAGCTATTTCCCTGCCATTTTCTCTTTAAGAAAATACAATTTCACATGAACTTTTCAATTATTGGGAAAAAATGTCAATGTACTATATGATACCACAACTTCACAAGACAATTTAATTTGGCAGATTAAAGCAAAAGTGTCCCTATAAGAGGTATGTAACAGCAGAAGCAGGTGCAACAGTAGATGAACTAACCAGAGAATAATTCCAGTTATTTTTGGGTTTCCCCTCATATCTTAGTATGACTAAGATGTGTACATATATATAATTTACATGCATGCTTATATACATGTGTATTTGTAAATATTTTTTTGTTTTGCAAAAGGACAAAATGCAATAGAAGACTTATGTATACATGTATATTAATATAAGCCAGAAGTTTTAGACTGGCCAAATGTTCAGCTCATAATTTTGATGACCACCCACATAAGACTCACCCCATATTTTAGTCACATTTTGAGAGAAAAAAATGCATCCTATATGCCAGCAAATACAGTAACTCCATCACCATTTTTTTCCAAGTATAATGGCTTAAATATATGTATAATTTTTAATTTCCATATATTCTTTATTCATGTATTAAAATATTTGTTATGAAGTTAAAAATTATGAGTATATATATATAATATTTTAAATTATAACAATGTTAAAAATAGACCGTAATGATATGTCATTTATGTAAAATGATTTTCGATTATTTATGTTACATCAACAAATAAATTTAGGAATTCAATTAATCATGATTGCAAACAAGTAATCAAAAGTTACTTCTGACAATACATTATTTAATATATTATTACTGTTTGTTTTTACATTTAAAATATTCTATTTTGATATATTATCAGTGGGATAATATGTATATTTCAATATTTTTTCTTCTTGTAGAGAAACATATATTTTTAATTTAAATATTGCATATAGTATCTGTGTAAATATGCAAAATATAGTTAAAAGTTGGCCAAATTCTGAGATGTTATATAAACCATATTAAAGAACAGAAACTTCAAAAGATATAATGGTTATTCCAAATTTAAAAAAAGTAAATAAAACTTATGATTCTGATACAATGAAATTAAAAACACCAGTTGGATGAGGAAAAGAGACTACCAAGCAAGAGGGAATTGACTTCAAGAAGGCCTCTCCAAGTGTGAAGGAGGTTGTTAAAATTACAAGATTATATTGTAAATAAAGCAAAAACTACAAATGTTTTGTATATAAATTCTGCATGTTTGTGGAGTGTAGCCTAGGAAGAATGCTATATTTATGCATGTATGTTTTATTTAAAGCAATGATAAATGTGTGTGTACAGATTTAGAAAAAATAATAATGCTAGGATAATCCAGAAACATAAGGAAATAATAAGAATATGCAAAAAAGAAATTAGTTTACTGAAGAAGCAACAAGTATTTGCATATTAATAAAAAATCTTACTTTATGTAAATTAGCAAAGCTGAAGAGGATCTGCAGAAAAATAAAATCAGTGCAGTGTGTAAAAAAGTGCAGTAAAATAGTGTACTAAGTACTGGATTTCAATTCTGTTCTATGGTCAGTTATGTTATTCTAGAAATTAGTAAAGAAGAGCTCTAACCAAGAATTCAATTTGACTGACTGAGAATTATGTGTGTGAGCAATAGTGTGTTTACTAAATAAAAAAATTAAAGCACATATATTTTAAATCTTTACATAAATATGAACTGTTCAGTGATCTAATGATTCTATTATCAACAAGCAAATAGTTAGTTGAAGTACTAAACTTTTATTAAATATTATTATTATATTCAGAGTAAAATAAAATCTTGAATTTATTATTAATCTTTGTATGGCTTTTGTTAATAAACCATTAAAATTTTTCAGCTGCCAATTTACTGATTAGTCCTGGATATATTAATATCTCGATATGCTGTAATGGGTTAGCTGATGCTATTCTTTCAAGAACATCTGAAACAGTTATCAATGATGAAATACATGAAGTATCATTGTAATTAGTTTCTTTCTTTACATCAGTGGTCTTCAACCTTTTCACACCTGCGGACCGGTAAAAATAAGGATAAGGTTCCATGGGCCAGCAAAAATAAGGATAAGATTTCGCAGACCGGCAGAAATCTATAGATAAATTTTCTTAAAGATAAGCATAATTGTTATAACTGATCAAAACAACAATGTTAATATATAAGATAAAGTTATATATATATATGAAGTTTATATAATAAAAAACTTTTTTTTAAATTTTTTTAGAAAAGTAATAAAAAATTTAACCCCCCCCCCCATAAACATCTGTGATAACTAGAAAAACAAATTAATTTATGAATGATTGATTAGATTTTGTTTTCATTCTGTTTTCTTTTTTTTTTTAATTGGGTAAAAATGAGATGAAAAAATAAATGAAAATTGGCTATATTAATTAAAAGTTTAAACTCTTATTATTTATTATTATAAACTTTTTACTACCCGTCTAGCACGCGGACCTGCAGAAAAGTTCAGCGGCTCGGTGTAGAAAACTGCTTTACATAAACATAAATAACAACTACTTGTTTTTTGTTTGCACATTTATATGTGATTTAATTTAGTGCCTGTTATATAACTAATTACGTGTTTACATATTTATATCTTATTCACATTACATATATCTAAGTATGGGTTTAGTAAACTGCATATATGTATTCAATATATAGACACCATAACAAAAATAAAAAATAAAATTAGCTTAATCAAACCAAGTATAATTTCATCTTTTCATTAGCTCATAATAATGGCTATTAACAAAACAACAGCAGCAAAACCTCCCTATTTTACTTTAAAAATCTAAAACAAACCCACATTTTTGGGCTTATTTGAAAATTATTAGCTCTCTAATTTTATGCAACAAATCAACCCTTTTCAATCTTTTATTTTTCTATCATTTCTTTGTTTACAAATAATTTCAACAATGACAGAATCAAAACAATGTCCAAATTCCTTTTCATGACTATAAAACTAATTGAATTAGATTTAGCTTTTTTACACACAAGCAAATTCTGCAATATTCTTGTCTTCAAATTTGCTTTCGATTTACTATAGTGTGTGTGTATATATATATGGTCAATCTAATTGGCTGCACTTCATCATATATATAAGATTAGACCATTCAAATGTATTGACTTTATTTTTCATATTACTAACCAATATATTCAAATTCATGGAATAAAGCCAATGTTAAACTTGTCTGCACATATCACACCAGTTTTATTTCCAACAACAGTATATATGGTAATACCATCTATTTTTTATCATTTGCAATTTTTCTGCTCCCATATATTATAACTTTTATAATACTCATGTATATATATAAGACATAATTTGTGGGTTCATCCATGTTAAAAAATTTAAATATTGATATACTGACGTTTCTACTTGATAACACAAGTCATCCACTGGGTGATAAAAGGTAGAAAGATGTTTGTAGAGGCGCTACAATCAATTTGAAAAAAAAAAAAACGTTAAAGTTCCACCAATAGCAAAAATGATAAATTTAGAATGTTTTTAAAAAAATCTTTTCAAATAGGAGGAAATTTGCATGTATCATCTCACTTATTCATACAATGAGGCCTTTTAAGTATCTCAATGGCTTCTCTAATTTTCCACTGGTAGAGATTATCACATCTGGATATGATCCTGGTACTAGAAAAATCAATTTTATGACCTGAATCTATAGTATGGAGTGAGAGTGCTGATGATGATGAGTGTGGTTTAACAGTATTAGCATGCTCATCTCTCCTAACACTGATGCAGCAATTACTCATACCTATGTAAGAAGTTTTATAATTTTCACATGAGATTTGATAAACGCCATGAGATTCAAGAGGGATTGAATCCTTAGTCTTGGTTATTATATTGCTGATCTTTTGATGAGTAGAAAATGCTATATCTGTATTATAGCATTTTAACATATGTCCAATACTGTCTGTAGTTTCTTTTACATATGGAACACAAATCCTAATAACTGATTTATCATCTTTTTGTTTCCTATTTTGTCCATTTTGGATTTGAAATAAGGCTTTTTTTTATAAATATATAATTATAACTATTTGCTAACAAAACACTATTAATATGATTTATTTCTTCTTCAGATGTGACTTATCTGGAAGGTTAATTGCTCTATTTAAAAGAGTTTTGGCTGCAGAAACTATCTGAGTTGGGTGATGATGAGAATGAAAATATAAATATCTGTCCAGGTGTGTAATCTTTCTGTAAATCGAAAAAATAAACTATTTGGTGTTCTGGTGACTAGAACATTAAGAAAAGAGAGTTTTCCATCAGTCTCTGTCTCCATTGTAAATTTAATATGAGGATTCATATTATTTAAATGTAAAAAAAAAATCATCTAATTCATTTTTTCCGTGTTGCCATATGACAAAAGTGTCATCTATGTATCTGAGCCAAATGAGAGGTTTGAAAGATGATGATTCTAAAACACGAGTTTCTATATTTTCCATGAATAAATCAGCTATTACCCTTGAGCTAGATGAGTCCATAGGAGTACCAAAAACTTGTCTGTAATGCTGTCCTTTGTATATCAGTTATAAAAATATTACTACGGAAACAGAGAGATATGATAAAAATTGGATGGTGTTATTATATCTATTTAGTGTTGTAAATAAAACTTCAGAAAAGTTTAATGTTGGCTTTATAATTCTAATAAATTTGAATAGTCTGATTAATAATATAAAAAATAAAGTAGTTAAAATTGAATTGTCTAATGCCATATATGTGATGGAGTGCAGTCATTTAGGTTAACCATATATATATATATATATAATAAATTAAGTTTTGATGTCTGTATTCTTTCCAAAATATATGTAATGTTCAAATCAATCTATATATATATATCAAAATACTATAAATCATGTGAATTTTACTGTATTTTGATATATATATATATTGATTTGAATATTATATATATACATACACCTGGGTCTCGTTTTACGTGATAGATAGGTTCCTCAGAAAACACACGCAAATGAAATCGCACAAAAATAGATGTAACTTATATTGAAAAAGGGGGGATGCGGTCTGTGATTTTTCAAAATTCGCATAAAAGCAAAGCACCAATGTAAAATTACTTTAAAATTTGTGTAAAAAAAAAAATAAGGAAATAAAATATGACTAATAAAAAATTTCAAATTTGAAAAAAATTGATACAAGATAAACTTTTTTTAACTATAATATTTAATTTTATTCAAAATATATTTTTATGCATAATTTACAAACATGTTCATTTGCAAACAACTACCGCCAACTTCACACTCATGTTGTAACAGTGGTTTTCTGGTGACAACGTAATTAGCAATTAATCTTTGAGACGATGATTTTATTAATTGTTTATGAAACTAACAACTAAAAATTAAATTATTGTTTTTGTCTTTAATTTTCAATTCGGTTTAAAAATTAAATTTCACAATAATTTCAAGTCGCAGTAAGTAATTTTTAAATTGTTAATTACAATTAAAAATCAGATTTTAATTTTTAATTGTCAAATTTAATTATGCCCACTGCTATTACTGACCTTTTAAAAATAAACTTGTGGACACTAAATGATTAATAATTGATTACGTTCTTTTTTAAAAAGCTAAAACAGAGAATATGATTTAAAATGCAAAATTAACACGTATAATGTTTGAACAAATTTACATTATAATCTTGTAAAATTTAATGTGTGTATACATAAAATGTAGAAATTATGATTTTAATTTCATTATTGCATAAAATCTTACTATTATAAAGCACTGAAAATATTGAAATTACTAAGATGAAAGTCGAATTCCAATAATGTGCTATTACTTTCAATATAACGTAAGTGCGCGAAATTTATTATTTAAAGTAATAGCGCATTATCAGAGTTCATACACCTAGATCTCTTTTTACATGGATTTATTTAACACACTTCTGATGAAACACAAATTGCGTAACTTCAAAATCATGTTAAATAAGTCTGCATAAAAAGAGACCCAGGTGTATATAAATGTAAAAGTATAATACCCATTATAAAAAATATTATATGTAATTTTCAAACAATTTAGCGGTAAAAAAAAACCAGTACATTTAAATTCATTAGTAGCACTTTCAATTACATAGTAATCCTCATCAATTGTAAATCAATTACAAATTTTAATGTTACATCAATTTCCATAAGCTGTGTATGACCGTATTTGCAACCTGCCTATTAAGAACATTATCTTTATATTTATCTATTAAAATTGCTTCTTTAATTTTCCTCTTTTTATGATTTTTTTCTTCCATTAATATTTTTGTTTCATTGATATCAAATGTAAAATTATAATTGCAAGACTTTTCATGGTTAAAGAACAGTGAAGCTGTATTGAATTGGCTATTTACAACTTAGCTAATGTGTCACCATTTACCAATGTGTTACTGTTTATTTTGCCAAGGTTATTTATGTTTCCAGTAGTTGGTCTGTTCTTTCTTTTTGGTTATATATTTTTGGCATTTAGTGGCAGTTGTCATCTCTTTCTTTTGGATTATATATATATATATTGTAACGATATATAAATATGTCGTTACATTAATTTAAAATAAAAACTTAAAAGTTCGCAAATAAAAGGAAAAAAACGAAACCCTAAAATTAAAATGTTTGTTAAACATATATATATTCGCACAGATGCTAAACTTTAAAAATATTTTTTTTTCAAAAACAAAAAAAAAAAGTATTTGAACGTATTTTTTTTAATAAAAAAATACAAGATTGAAATATAAAAATATTTTAATAAAAAAAATAACGTAAGTTAAAATAAAAACAGGTATTAATTAATTCCTGTAATCTATAAATGGAAATGATTGTTTATTAATTATCTAAAAGCTGTTTAATTAGAAGGTCAGATGAAAAGTTAGATAAGAGAAGAAAGAGATTTTAGCTTGACCAATGGAAGCAAATAAAGGCCCGGGCCATAACGAAAAAACAGAACAGTGACATTTTTGTTTATGGAATTCATAGGAGGACTATAAAAAGAAAAAATATTGAGTTCCAGCATTGTGTGTTTGAGAGGTGGTAGGACGCACATACCACACTCTCTATTTAAAAGAAAAATGAAAAGACTGTGATACCAGAACAGAACCAGCTAATGCTACCTCCAAAATATCAGACCGGACTTCCAGGAAAGTCTCCGTGGGAATTGCCAACGGGAACATGGACTCTTTTACCATAAGCTATATGAAATGAACAATTATTGAAATCAATTAAGAATTTTCGTTAAGTTTTACAAATTAATAAACAAGCCAACTTAAATGTTAAAACGGACTCTTATCTGACTTTTGTAAGTTTTTAAATCAAATCAATAATGTTTAATTTTATATGTTTTCAGATTGATAAAAATCATTTCCATTTTTTTTTCTTTCTTATTGTATAAATTGTTTATTGTTTAAATTTTAAATGATGAAATTTAGGTTGGGTATAGACGTTGCATAGATTCATTAGCGGTTGATAATGTTGTGGTTTTCACATTCGATTAGAATATATGTCAACGATATCACTGCAAGCATCTTACTATGAATGCTAATGGGATTTGTATATTCCCTATGCAAGTGACGTTTATCGATGGCTTTGTATTTTGATCGGTTGTGTTTAATTTGGAATGTTTTTGACCGTGGAATCTGTGCAGCTGATCTGTACTCAACATTTTAAAACAAATTTTATAAAATGCATTTGTGCGAACGTATTTAAATGTTAAATTTAAGTCAGGCGTGAATGGCTATATAGTTTTGTAAAGTTATATTAAGGGATGGTAATCTTAGGTTATTCATTTCGTAGTTGAATTGGTTCAATGGATTGGATATAATTGTGTAATTAGTAGATGTAGTATGAGGTCCGCTACGGGCAGGATTATAGATATACGCCACACACCCTCTGTTTGCCTATGGATGGGTTTGTAAGTCGGCAGAAGACCGCAGTCCATTCCTATGGAGTTTTTTGTTTATTGTTCTACTTGCCAACAGATGTCACATTCCTGTTGGTGGGGAGTCAATGTCTTCTCTATTTCTACTTATTGTTCAGATGTACGTTTCCTGACAGTATAGTATTTTGTGTTGTCGTATCATGCTACATTGAATACATGAATGTATCAGATGGATTGGCGCCAGTTTGGTTGCGAAATTTGTTGCCTAAGGTTAAATCAGGGAAGAATATTTTCTTTTCAAATGCAGATCTATGTAGTCTATTCATACTTGACTATCTAAATAAAATATTAAACTCATTGAAACTTAGTTAAATGTAAAATTAAAAGTTAATATAAAAATCTAAAATGTTAAACTTATTCCTCAAAATTTAAATGTTATTTTATATGTGCGTAAATAAATATTTTTATGTGTTAATTTCTGGCAGTGGCTTTTATTCTTTTATATTTAAGATATAAAATTTATAGATTTTTATCTCTGCATCTCCACTGAGCTAGTGACTTGGGCTAACGATCGGAATATTTAAATAAACTGCCTATCTGCCTACTTTATAAATTTTTCTAGGCTCAAGTGCCTAGATGGCGACCTGGTAGTTGCAGATATTGTTTTTGTGGTTAGATTAGATCTTCACTTTCATTTCGATCGTTATAATATATATATATATATTATAATATCCAAAAGAAAGTGGAGACAGCAGTCTACAATATCTGCACTACAGTGCACCATCTAGGCATTTGAACCTAGAAAAAATTATAAAGTAGGCAGATACGTAAGTTAAGATCCCACTTTATTTAAATATTTAGACCGTTAGCCCATTGTCACTAGATCATGGAGATGCAGAGATAAGAAATAACTTGTTTAGTTTGTATATATAAAAAAATAAAAGCCACTGCCAGTAATTACCACAAATTATTTATTAATGCACGTATAAATAACTTTTGAGGAATACATTTAACATTTTATATTTTTATATTAACTTTTAATTTTAAATAGATTGCAATAATGAGTTTAATATTTATTTAGTGGGTCGAGTATGGATAGACTACATAGATCTGCATTTGAAAAGAAAATATTCTTTCCCTTATTTAACCTTAGGCCAAAAGTTCACAGTCAAACCGGCATCAATCCATCTGATACATTTATGTATTCAATGTAGCATGAAAATACAACAGTACATATATACTATACTGTCAGGAATGGACATCTGAACAGTATAGTTAGAGAATACATTGACTCTTGTCCAATATAGGGATGTTACATCTGTATGGCAAGAAGAACAATAAAATAAAAACTCCATACGAAGAGACCCTGGTCCTTTTTGCTGACTTACAATCCCATCCATAGGCAAAGGGTTTGTGTGGTGCATACAGCAATTCTGCACATAGCGAAACTCATACTACATCTACTAATTACAGAAATATATCCAATCCATTGACCTAATTCAACTATGAAACGAATAACCTAAGATTACCCTCCCTTAATATAACTTTACAAAACTATATAGCCATCCACGCCTGACTTAAATTTAACATTTAGATACATTCGCACAGATGAATTTTATAAAATTTGTTTTATAATGTTGAGTATAGATCGGCTGCATAGATTCCACAGTTAAAAACATTTCAAAATAAACACAACTGACCAAAATACAGTCATCGATAATGTCAATTGCAGAGGGAATACAAGAAACCCACCCAATGGCATTCATCATAAGATGCCACATTGACATCGATGTCCTAAATATTCTAATCAAATGTGAAAACCACAACATAATCAACCGCTAACATATCCATGCAATGTCCATACCCAACTTAAATTTTATCATTTAAAATTTAAACAATAAATATTAATACAAGTAAAAATAATAAAATGGAAATGATTTTAGCAAACTTAACTATATAAATTTAAACAATCAATATTAATTTGAAAATCAAATGAGAGTTCATTTTAAAATTTAGATTAGCTAAATCTTTAAAAAAAACAATGACGAAAGTTCTTAATTACTTTTTTTTTTTAATTTGTAAAGTTCATAGCTCATGGTAGAAGAGTCCAGGTTTCTGTTTTTAATTCCTGCAACGTCTCCATTGGAAGATCGGTTTAATGTTCTGGAGGTGGCATTAGCTGGTTCATGGTATCACAGTCTTTTCATTTTTAAAATAAGTGAGAGAGAATGACAAGTGCATCTTATCGTTCTTCTCACCAAATCAAGTTGGAACTGTCAGGAAACTCAATATTTTTCTTTTTATAGCAAATCTCCAGATTGAACAAATAAAGACGTCACTAATCCAAATTTTTATTAAGGTCCAAGAGGCTTGGTGCTTCCATTGGTCCAGCTAAATTCTCTTTATTCTCTTATCCATTTTTCATCAGATTTTTTTAATTATACAATAGGCCCAAGGGCTAGCTTGCTTTTCAATTAATTAATAAACAATCATTTTCATCTACAAAAATATTTTATTTTTAAATCTTGTACTTTTTTATAAAAAAGTATGTTCAAATACTTATTTTTTTTTTTTTTTTAAAATATTTTTAGAGTTTTGCATCGGTGGAAATATATATACGTTTAACAAACATTTTAATTTTAGCATTTAATTTTTTTAATACATTTATTTTTATTTGTGAACTTAAAAGTTTTTATTTCAATTTAATGTAACGGCATATTTATATATTGTTACAATATATATACATATATATATATCAACTGATATTTCTAAAATAAGTAAATATTGTGACAGTCAGATGATGTATGTTGGTTTAACCCAGTTTGAATACTAGGAGAAAGTACCTTGAGACCACCCATATGCAAGATATTAAATCAAGAATACTATGACCTCTGCCCTGTTTGCCTATTCTTGAGGCTAACTACGAATCAACAACATTATCTGAGACATGCATAAATTATTTTCTCATCTGGCCACAAAGCTTAGCATCAGAAGGAGACATGGATGGGAACACCTACAGAGCTAAATAGTTAAATGTGCAAAAGTACTAAGAAATATGTGTTTTGTGTGCCTGGCTCATTGGAAAAGTAAAATAAAGCATTTAAAATAAAATTAGAAAAACTCAAGCTTTTTAGTTAAATAAGGTATTTAATTAATGGCTTTAAAATATGAATAATGATTTAATGGCCTCCACTATTTCCCTAAATTAATGAAAACTAATTAGACAATGAAAACAGATTAAACGATATAATATTTTTGTGGTCTAAATCTTTTCTTCCCAATTTTAATAAAATTGTCAACTTGAATCTCCTCGATAAAGTACAACAATAAAAATCTTTCGCAAAGCATTTTCTAATTGCTTTGAACTAAAAACAAACAGTTTAAAAATTATTTAAGATGTATATAACTAAATCAGATGTACATAATAAGCTAATGGCAGTCAAAAGAAGCATTATCGAGGAGATCAAGTTGGCAAACAAAATAAAACTTACTCGTATTGAATTTTACAAATATAAATGAAAATTGGAAAGAGATTTAAATGAAAACTTAACCTTTGACTTACACTGCAATGGAATACAAAATATTTATACATGTTAGTAATGAAGAATAGCGAAGGAAAAAGGGTTAAATATATATAGATAGATGATCACGCAATATATATATATCTAATATTAATCTAATAAAAATGGTTACATAACAAATATAATTAAATACATTTCAGAAATATAATTCAATGAAGCAATTAAGAAAGGTATGAACAAAAAAGGGTAGAAAGTAAATAGTTCAATGGAGGAGAGATATGATTACTGTCCTGGTTCCTTGGTCATGTTTTCTACGACGTTCGTGGCTTGATCCATCCGTCGATAGGTATTTGTCTGGACAAGGAAAATGGAAATAAGTAGCATGCTTTTATGAAAAGTCCTACAGACACAGCACATAGTTCAGATTATATTGGGTGGATACTATGGCATTTTGATGGTATTTAGGAAATTCGGTGATAGGCAAAGCTATTTGCCTAGCTGAACATAGTAGAATCCATAAAATTTATATGACCTTTAGCTTGTAGCATGTTCAAACATCTCCATGATTTTGAAGACGACAGTTTGTATAACTTTTTGGAATAAAATCTCAACAAGCAAAATCTGAAAGAGTTCTCCAAAGAAAAATCTGAATGCCAGCAAAAAAACTCTGAATTTTAGTCTTTTGTTCACTCTCCTATTTATAACTTTTTGTGAGCTACCTTCTATTGTTTGTATGATCTTAGATCTTGATAAGCCTCCCACACTCCTTTGTTTCAAGGTAACATTTTCTAAAAATAATTTTTACCTTTTTATTCTAAATTTCTTTCTTTAAAGTTTGCATTTTTATTAATTAAAAAAAGAAAGAGAAGGCCATCTTTAATTTGCCTTGAATGGGCTAATTAATTACAAACACACATTCTTTTAGAAAATGTTGGCAGGATTATTTCAAAATAACAATCATATGCCATATTTTAACAAGATTTTAACAAAAAAATATATTATTTCTTTTAATAATATAAGCATTTTATTTCAGCAGAATTTTGCATTAACTCATATATATATGCTTGACGTATATATATGTTTGACTAATAGATTTTACACGTAATTTTTATTAACAGAAATCTAATCTTAGAATGGAATTTATTTAAAACAAAATATTTAAATGCAATACAAATTTAATAAGCATAATTAATTTTAGCTTTAGTGCAAAACCCTGCTTATATTGGACTATAAACTTAATTCAGGTCTATAATACTAATTAAGTTTATAGGAGGCTGTGAAGCATGGATCAGACTTCAGATCCATTGCTTCAATATGCATACCACTTATGCATATATCAGATTTAGTATTCATTCATTATTATATATGAGTTTAATAAATCATTAATTAAAGCTTCCCATTGAAACCCAAAATATCACCCATTTTTTTAAAATGTATTAATCTTGATTTTAAAAGATATCAAGTGAAATCAAAAAATCTCTATATTACCCACTTATGGATATTACTTAAACTATATCTATGAAATAAACACAAACAAGCATACAGAGAATGTAAGTGAAATAAAAGCTTTTAAAAAACTTTCATTTTCAAAAACATATATAACAATTTTGTTCATCTTGCCCTCATAGATATGCATATATGTACAATAATTTAACAACTTTTAAAGTTAAAATTTTTTATATGATTGTTCTTTTGCTTTTATAAAATAATAAATATATTAACATAAAAACTGAAATATGTTTCTGTTAAAAATATTTTTAAAAATTTAAAAATTATACATATACATATGCAAAAATACACACTTAAAATTTAAATCCATACTCTTCAAAATGAAATTATTTTAATATTCATTTTTATAAGTTCAAGTCAATTTTTTCAAAAAAACATATAGACTTAAGATATTCTTAAATACTTGGGCACTAACAAAACAGATTTCATTTTCATTTGTTGCAACATAGTTTTGATATGGGAGGGCATTGTGTTAAATATTACCATGAATTTAAATGAGAAGGTTATTTGCCCAATTATATTTAGTATTATTTGGTATTATTCAATTTACCTTTATATATGATAGTTTGTTATTTGTTTATAACATTATTAAAATAAGCAACGCTTAACACTTCTTTTGTAAATTAGATTACAAACCAATTGAAATGAGTCTGTGTGATTGGGCATCTTCACTGATTTAAGTTTTACAATAACTGGTCTTTAAATTGTTCTTATAAGCACTTGGAAATGAATAAGATGATTACAGCTCTGGAAATGAATGGCATTGCATTAAATACCACAGTGTAATTAAGTTACGAGTTTATCTCTTTGACAGTTCAATATTATTTGGTGCTTATCATTTTATTATAAAAAATACAGATTTAAATCATTTAATAACAGCCAAAACCTGCCCAAACCTTAATCTACAATCTGTTGTTTGTGACAACTTTATAAATATAAAATAGATTTCATTTTTTATTCTGCTTTAAGATCTTAATTTAAACAAGAAGTTGAAACTCAAACTGTAACTGATTGATATTTTATATTCTGGTAAGTTAAATAAATTCCATTAAATTGAAAATTATGTTTTGAAAGTAGACTAATAAATAAACATTTTAAAATTTTTAAACCCCACTGCTATTCATTAATATTATAATAAATATGATTAACCAAAAAAAGTTTATAAATGTAAATCATATGAAAACAGCTAAAGCTTACTGAAACCATGAATTTACAATTTGCTGTCGAGACAATCACTATAAGTAAAGAATTAAAAACTGAAATTCATCTTTCCTCTAGTCTAAAATATTAATATAGATAAGAAAGTTGACACTTGGACAATAGCACATTGAGATTTGATTGACATTTTTATATTTCTAGAAGTTTACAAAAAATTTAGAAACATAATATTCTCACTCTGTTACAGTGCAAGTGTCAACTTTCTTCTCTATATTAGACTCTTAGATCAGAATGAAAGTTGGAACACATTTTTTACTATAGAGAGGTTGCCTTGTCAACAAATTGAAATTTCATTGTTAGAGCAGGTTTTGATTGTTATCATATGATTTATATTTATAAATCATTAAACGTTATACAAAAACAGGTTTAATTTATACAGATTTGTATGTAAAAGTACAATAACGTATTACACAAAAAATATTTCATTAATATATTACAAAATATAGCCATTTTGTAGACTATTTATCATACATTAAAAATTTTATGTATCATTTATTATGCAAATATTTAAATATGTATGGGTATGTATTAAGATGTTAATTATTTTGAATAAACAATTTGATGAAGATATGTTTGTTTTTATAAATATATTCAAAAATATATGAAATCATAAAGTGAGGAATACATTTTTTTGATTTTTTTTTTCAATTTTTGATAAAGAAATTTGCTTCTTTTGAATTTCAAACCATTAAGAAAAAAATGTTCAATTTCTAAACATGATATATAATTGGTGGGATGCTAAAATTATATATATTTTTTAAATAATAGATGAAAATTTCTTGCATAATTGCTACATTTTCTTTTTACAATTAAATATTTTCCTATATCTTATATTGATAATTAGTACCCATTTAATCAGATATCTACATTTCCATTTTTATCTTTTATTAATTCTTTAAATATTGCTTTGATGTCATTGTAGTAATTTAATTTATAAATTTAATGTGTCATCTAAAACTGTTACTAATAATATTTATTGACAGGATGTTTTTTGGGGTACACTTTTAATAGTATTTTTTAATTTCTAAAAAAATGTTAATTTTCAAGGATTCTTTGGATTTCTCATCATATTGGCTTACAAAATCGATTGCTTTAGAATTTCAGTTTTTTTTATTTTGTAATTGACAGATTTTTTTGGACGTTATTTTGCCTTTAAAAGTTTGTGTAAATTTCTTCTTTCTTATTGGTTTTTTAATTAAAACGTGAGGAGAGACATGGGGGTGGTGGAGAAGTGAATGGGGTCTATGTTATTCCCTAATTCAAACAACTTCTTTCAATTTGTAATGAACAATTTAATTTAATTTGAAATATGATTTTATCTTTAAATTTTTTTTGAAATCTTCGTTCTTATTGTTTTTTTAAAAAGGGAGAGAGTGTGTGAAATGCATCTATTATCTACTTTAAACAATTTGTTTTGATTTTTAATTGACAGTCATATGTTTTTAATAATATGCCTTCTTTAACATAGGCAAAACTCTCCATACAATAGTGCCACTCAGTGCCAGCCCGAGTAATCAATGAATCCCAGAAGGCTTGTGCATAAAATCCTTATCTAGTGCCTACTCATCCAATATCCCAAGACTAGTTTCTAGATTAGGACCTTCATCAGTAAGGGGCCTTGGATCTGAGAGCACTAAATCATATTGGATGAGTAGGCACTGGATGGAGGATTTTATGCACAAGCCTTCTGGCATCCACTGATTACTCTGGCTGGCACTGAGTGGCACTACTGTATAGAGAGTTTTGCCTATGTTAAGAAATGGTGATCATAGACGTCTTTTTTCTTAGGAGATTTTTAAAAAGTGAGGAGTGTGTGTGGGGGGGGGGGGTAATTGTTTTATAGACTTTGATGCAGTTACATTCAATACACATCCAATGAAACACTCCAAATAAAAATAAACTGGCTGACTATTAAATAAAAGCTTAATATAAAAACTTAATTTTTATTGATTTGAATTTTTTTGTTGAAATTTTAAATTAAAAACTACAACCATTTAAATGAAAAAACCAAGACTACTGTTTCCAGGTATATTTAAAATCAATAACAGTTTATTTTGACTAATAAGTTAAAAAAAAATTGTTAATACATGACAGTGGTGGGGAAATCTTATATTCGTTTTTTTTTTTTTATGTTTGACCTTTTTTTAAAATTCACATTGAATTTTAAAAAATAAAAATTGGCTAAAAAAGGATCTGGCAATAAAAAGTAAAGATTTTAAGTTATACAGTGAAATTTATAAATTAAGTCATACTAGAATGACCAGTTCTGTCACCTTCCTCATGCCTTTTAAAACAAGAAACAAAACGAAAGAAAAATAATCCAAATTTTCAAACCAATTCTTTTGTCAATTACAAATAAGAAAATGATTATTTGAAATTTATCTACATTTTGTAAATTGCTTACTTTTTTCCCCCTCCACATACACACACAATACTTCTCCCACTCCTCTATCCCCCTTCTCTAAACTAAATAAAAAATTGAAAAGCAAAATTATTGCCAAAAAATAAAAGATCTGTTGTCAATGAAAACTAAGAAATTTTAGATTAAACAATAAATTTATACAAAAAAAAATTGGCATAATACCACTAGGATAAACTGCCATTTTTGCTAAAATTTTTAGTTTAGTCATCCTGGTGTTTAAAGACTCAATTAAAGAGAAAATTCAATTGTAGATAGCCATTAGATCAGTACTTAAATATATGTAATTGATGGGATAGTAAAATATATACATATTTTTTAAATAATAGTTGAAAATTTATTGCATATTTGCAACATTTTTCTTTATCATATTTTGATAATCTTTACATTATTTATTACTAACATAAACTTTCAAATGGTAGACATTCTAAAAGTTAATATGTGAACTTGGCAAAATAGAAAAAAATAATTACTAAACAGAATTCTTAACTATAACAATGGTGCTTTACATTATTGTATGTAATTTTATCTGTTTATAAAGTTTGTAGAACAAAATATTTATTATTTGAGTTCAATTTTTCAATAGAAAAGAAGTTTAACTTAGACATTATTTAAGAATTATTATTATTAAAATATTAGAAAAAAAATTATTTACTGATGTTTATAAAAGCTATTCTTGTTAGCCAATAAAAATTACTTTTGTTTTGCAGTAAGTAAGATTTTACAACTTGTCTTCTAAAAAATAAGTATTCTAAAATAAAAATCTACTTATATGTTGTTTTTTTGGTTTAAAATAAACATTTTATAAATATATTGTATAAATAAGCATAAATATATAAACAAATTACTAAAAACTATAATTTTTCTTTTTCTAAACAACAAATTCAAAAATTGACCTGAGACCAAACAATCCATCAATCACAAAGTTTCACATTTATTTAGATCAAAATAAAGCATCTGTTGGATTAATTAAAAGGCAAATTAATATTCTACTTTTTAAAAAAATCCATATTGTACTGTTATCTTCAGACTTGCTCTTAAATTAATCATTTTAAAAATGATTTCTATGGAATAAAAAACTGCATTCTATAATCTAACATTGTAGATAAGCAGAAAATAGTGAGAAAAACTGAAAGTAATAACAGTGCAACTGTAATTCCCAAAACATGTCAAACAATTTTTAGCTACTAAATCAAAACACTTTAAAGCTAACATTTCAATTTATATTTTACTTATAGTTCAGTGAACAATATTCATTAAATTGTTCTTAACTATATATTTTAAACAGTTTCTTAGTATTATAGGTTTTAACCATATATATTATTTTTTTTCTTTATAATAGAATGCAACAAAGTGTTTACAGTTTTAACAATGTTATCTATATTTAAACTGTGATGAAACTGTAGTAGTTGGTTTATTTTGTTATTAAATGGTTTGCAGCTAACTTTATGTATTCTTTAATTTATATATTTGTGAACCAAGTATGTCTAAATACTAATTGACAAGTCAGATTTATAAAGAATAATTTAACAAACTTGTTAGAAATACCCACCCTCTTTCATTAATGTCAGTTCTTTGACAATTTTCATTTTGAGAAATAAACCAGTCACCAATACTGTAAAAATTTAAAACTTTTATTTAAGTGACAATTTTATAATGTTATTTATGACTAAATTCAAATATTTATTATAATTTATAAAATCAATAATAATCATTTTAGTATATTCTTTATAAATATAATCCATTAATTAAAAATTGCAAAAGCAAATTCTTTAACACACATTTCCCCCAAATCTTGTTTTTTTTTCATACTTCATTTTTTTTCCAGTGTTTTGACTTTATTATATGGTCTTTGTCAAAGACTGTTTATTCTAATATATACACATATATTTTTACAAAGCATTTCATAAACAACATAATAAAAAATATTATTATGACATAAATTACAATTTTTTTAAACTTAATTCTTGACTTCCTGCTTATTTCCTGTGTATTATATATCATTTTACATTTTAAATTTTTTATTTGATTTACATTTTTATATAAAATATCCTTCATTTATTATAATTTCAATAATTATAGAAAAAATTTAAAATGTAAAAAAATATATGATACATACAAAAGTAAGCAAGAAGGTATAAAAGTTTGTATTTATGTCATAATAATATTTTTTTATTATATTGTTTATAGATGTTCTTTGTAATCACACACATATATATAAATTAAAATTGAACTAATTAATATGGCTGTAAATAAACATTTAATAAATTTTAATATTGAATCACTAAAATTTATAAGTAATAATATTATTGCAACATATAGTGATAGGTTTTATAAAATGGGTAAAGGATGGCCAATGAGATTACCTATGGTAGCACAAATTTGTAATTTTACATTGTCAAAATATGAAGATATTATATTTAATTCTTATAATTTTGAAGATATTAAAGTTTATACTAGATATGTTGATGATGTTTTTGTTTGTGGTCCTAAAGACATTATTGATGTTTTTTTATATAAACTGAATAATTTAAACAATTTAAAATGGAGTATTGAGAATGAACAAAATGGAAAAATAAAATATTTGGATTTACAAATATTTAGAGGTCCTACTGATTTAAATTATAAATTAATTTTTAAACCTATTGGAGAAAGAGGATATATTCATTTTAAATCACATGTTCCAATGATACATAAAATGGCAAGTCTGAAATAATTTTTGCATCGCAATGATAAATTATGTAAATATAAGAGTGATAAAATTTTAAATATTGAACTCTTTGCTAATGAACTTTTAAAGGTTGGTTATGATAAAAACCAAATCTTGCATACAGTAAATTCATTTAATAATAAGAAAAGTGTTTGCAGTGTTACTTTAGATAATAAAAAATGGATATCTATACCATTTATAAATAACATGCAATCTAAATTAATTAAGAATATATTTAAAGAAAAGTATATTTCATTTTGTGTTCCTCCAAATGTTAATCGATTGATTAATAATTCTAAGAATATAATTCCTAAATTACAAAGAAGTAATATAATTTATCAAATTTCATCTGGATGTCAAAAATTTTACATCGGTGAATCCAGATGTTCTGTGGAAAAAAGATTGAAGGAGCATCAATTATTACATAATTGAATTAAAAATAATGTAAATAGTCAATTTAATACAGCTTCAGTATTCTTTGACCATGAAAAGTTTACATTTAATAGTAATGAAATAAAAATATTAATGGAAGAACGAAATCATAAAAAAGAGGAAAATTAAAAAGGCAATATTAATTGATAAATATAAGAACGATGTTATTAATAGGCAAATTGCAAATATGGCCATACACAGCTTAGGGAAATATATGTAACATTAAGTTTAAAAATTTGAAATTCAGTTAAAGCTGACGAGGATTACCATGTAATCGAAAGCGCTACAAAAGAATTTAGACTATAATATTGTATTTACCATTAATTTTTTTTTCTGATATATATATATATTATAGAAATAAACAGTTCTCAACAGGTCAAAATGTTGGAGGAGTATGAAAAATGGTTTGTAGAATAAAAAAACCAAAATTTAAGGAAAAGTTGTGTTAAAAAATTTGTTGTGTTATAATTTACAAGTTAGATTCCTAAAGAATCATACTTATATATTTTTGTAAATAATGTTCAATCTTATATTAATGTCAATTTATTAGTCTGATAAAAAATGAGTACTTTTATCTGACTACTATGTTTATATATATATATTAACTGTTGACTGATTTTTAATTATATATATATATATTGTAATGGGCACACGACGATCGAAGGCTACCCTTCCCTTTTATGTGTACATAATGGGGAATTCTATAATTCAAAATCATCCACTTTCCATTACCGCAAGCAGAGAGAAATACAGAAATAGATGAGTCTATCTCCATATTTGACTGAACCTGTATGCTATATGGATATAGCCCCAAGTTATATTTCCCGATCAACTTCCTCCCGACTGCTGTAAGATCTGACAGAGTTACAGCGCTTGGATGATTTATAAATTTAACGGAATCAAACACTGCACCACCAAATTTCACGTGTTAATTCAATAATAAAAAAAAATGAATAATAGTTCCCCACCCTAAGAATAGACTATCCCTTTTTGAACGTGGCGAAGAACAAGACAAGACAGATTTAAACAGAAAAAAAAAATTTAATAGAATAAATCAATCATAAAAAAAAATCTATAAAACACATTTACATTAAATAAAACAGATTATGATCTATAGTGCTACAAGGAAAAGAACACATAAAACTCTTATAAATGCTGGTACATTTATAAATCGTCACTCTGGGTATTTATCAAAAAAAATTCAAGAATGTCTTCATCATTCACAAAAAGCAGGTGGCCATTGTCTAAGTAAACGATGTGCACATTTGAAATATATAAAAAAAATATGTATCTTTACCTAGGTTTTAGTCTCTGAATTTATCCAACGTCCTGCCGACCGCCACGTGGATTTCTCCACTTCTTTAGGAGGGACGGTCGCTCGTAGGTTAGATTTGGTTGTGTATAGCTTCTCAGTGTTAAGGCATCATGGATGAGGCATCAAGGACAAGGCAACTAAATGAATCCATCGGCAGGCGCTACGATGGCAGTTATTACATATTGACAAGAACCATCAGTACAGTAAGTCCGGATCGACCAGCGATCACGATGGCCTTAGCCAGCCATTCTAGATGAAGCACCGATGTTAAAGGTCATATTTGCTAACTATATCGGTTGATTATCGGAGCTGTGTTTTACTACCCTCTCAACATGAAGTCTCTGGCTCTAATCTCTACTGAAAACTTTTATTTCTTTAATTAAAAAATTCCACCAGCCTTTGTCCTTCCGATCCTTTGTTTCACTTTTATTCACACCTTCTTTCTTACTATGCCTTCGGCCATATGTAAATTGGTTTTACCCACTCTCATAGCACTATGTACCTTTACTTATTTCAATATTCTTGATTTTAATTAAACAGATTTTAATCCATGTTTTTCTTTTTTTAAATTTGGACAAGCATTTATTATTTCTGTCTATATCCTGCTTCAAATACACTCCATACACGCATTTCGTTTATCGTCAAATATGTACTTTAAAACCCAGATCCTTATCTTTTGATTATGTTTAACTTTCTAGGTTTTGCGCACTATTTAAGGTTTTTTTTTTTTTTTTTTTTTAAACTTTACTTTCTTTCAAAATCGGATTTTAACTTGCATTTTATTTATATTTCTTTATCGCTTTATTTTTAACATACATTTCCAATATCTCTAATTTTATATTTTAATTTCACCAAAACCCGAACTTTGGAGGGTAAAAGATAAGAATCTTTTGATTCTAATTCCCTCTCTTTTTTTTTAATTAGTTGAAACATTTCTTTGTTCTGTAAATTTTTCCAAGCTTGCTTTTTCTTTTTTTTCTGCCAAACATAATATTTAATATTCTCTGAATGTTTAATATTTATATGTGTGACCGCAGTATGTGCGATCATCACAATATATATATATATAAATATATATTGTAATAGATAAATAGTGCACCACTAGATAATAAATGTAGATTTCTTTCCAGTAACCAATTGTAATTTAATATTAATAATTAATATAAGAAAATTCCAAAGAAATAAGTTAATTTTACTAGTAAAATTACAATTACAAATAAATATTGGGAAGTTATGAATTACAAAATGAAACTATACCAACTAAAAATAAATCTTAAAATAAAAACAAATTTACCCAGCATGAGTTATATTTTGATACCTGAACACCTATTAATTTGGCATATCAATATTTTATAATTCAAGTAATAATCAATAATAAAAAAGTGGTGATCTAATTTACATATTAGTCAAGATTACACAATTAAAATTAAAAATAAAAATCATGACTCATTTTAAAATATTAAATATTACATTATTTAATTCCAAATTATTTTTATACTTTTATTTAGACAAACTAAACATTTTAAAATAACATTTTAAAATAATATTTTACTAATTTATTCAATATTTATTTTTAATATATCTATTTTTAAAAATCTAACTTTATTAATTACATTTGTTTTTAAAACTACCCAATTGAATAACATGGAATTACTTTTATCTTGTAACAAACAAATGTTTCAATTTTTAGCATAATTGTAAAGTAATTTTGAAACTTTATTATAAAACTTATAAGCAAAAAAGTATGAGTACTTGTGTCACATGACTTTCAAATTCAGACAGAATGTAACAATTTTTTTAATTATTGTCTGATAACAGAAATAAATTTCTAATTATAAAAAAATATTACATTAAAAATAATAATATAATGATAGAATTTGGAATAATAATTTTGATACTATTAAATTAATCACATTTGTCCCTCACAAAATTTTATATTTTAAATAAATAATTTATAATAAAAAAATATTAAATATAATTTTTATTTTAAAATACACTAATTTATTTAATCTTAAATCATTATTTTAAACTAACTTTTAACACTTGTTTAAGAAGACTTTTAATGTATTATTTTACTATGGCCAGTTTTCCCAACCATACAAAAATTACACTATTTAGTTTTACTTGATTATTTTTAACATATCAGTATAGTTTTTATGCATTTATTACTCTCTTTTTACTTTAACAAAGCACTTTAAAACATTGCCAACATTACACAAGAGTTATACCAATAAAAATATATCCTTAATTTAATTTTTTTTTAAAAATTGTCTCAGTGAATCTATTTGGACTTAGTCAAAAGGATAATATATATATATATATATCCAAAATTCAAACAGACCAGCAAGAAAATAATATTAAAACACAGCCAAAGGTTTCACTGCTACAAGCAGACTTCTCAAGTGTAAAGAACTACAAAAATTACACAATATATATAATATTAAACAATACCCACAAATCCATTCACTTCCCATCCACCCTTAATATTAAAAGCACTCTTAAATAAGTTAATTGCTTCAGAATAATAAATTTTCAATAATAAAGATTCTTTAATTCTTCTTCTGATTTCATTTCTCCCAAAGAAGACAACCTTAGCTTCATCAAAATTAATAGTGTGGCCTGTATCTTTTTCACAGACATACAAAGCAGAACTAAGATATCTATTTTTAACTCTACTTTTATGAACCTTTATTCTTTCATTTAAACTCAAACTACTCTGACTTATGTAGACCTTCTTACAAAATAAACAAGGGGTAAAATATACTACACCAGGAATAGTCTTTCTATCAAAAATTTCCTTTGTATTATTTAATAAATTATTCAATGTAACACCCATTTTCCGAGCAATTTTCTTATTTCCAAACAATTTACTATTTCTACATACAATTTTATAAGAAGACAATTTAAATGGCAAAGAAATAAAATCATACTTTTCTCTATCCTTTATATCCTTACAAATATTACTATTAAATAAAATACTTTTAACAAATTTATCAGAGTAACCAACCCTCAGGTAATCTTTATAAAATTGACATTTCTGAAACAAAGCTACCCCACTAGAATTATTTAATTTATTATTCCTATGACAATATATCCTTAAAGCAGCTACTTTATGAGATACAGACTGATAGATATTAGGTTTAATTATAAATCTTAATTTTCTACTTTTAACAAAATGACTGCAAAGTAAACAATTAGTCTCTACATTTCTAATCACCAAAAGATCTAAAATTTTAACTTACCAAAATCTAAACCCCCTCCTTCTAACACATATTTTATAGAAGAATCAAAACAATTAAACTCATTTACAAATTCCTTCGATTTATCATTCTCAACTACAAATAAACAATCATCAACCTATCTGACAAATAACTTTACATATAAACAATTCTTTTTAATAACTTTCTCTTCCATATAATTAATACAACTGAACATACTAAAGGAGAAATAATATAACCTATTATCCACCCTTCCTTAATCTTATAAAAATTACCTTTATAAGTAAAATACATAGAATCTTCCAATAATAAAAACAAATCTTTAATTACCTTAATTTTATTTTTTGATAAAGAACTTTTCTTAATCAATACAGACATAAGAACATCAATACTGCTTAACCTATTAACAGACTGATACATATTCTCAATATCTAAACTGCCAAATACCCAATTACTTTCCATTTTAAAATTATTAATCTTATCAAAAGCCTCAAAAGAAGAAGAAACTGTGTAATGACCAAAATCAACAAATTGTTTTAAAAAATTATTCAAGAATCTAGAAATACCCTCTACAACCTTACCTGTAAAATCAAAAATAAATCTTAAAAGAAAACCATCTTTATGAGTCTTAATATTCACAAACATCTTAGCTGATATGAAATCATTTGGATAATATTTTAAATAGTCTACTCTATTAAAATTTTTTAAATTAATCATTTTCTTTATAATATCTATCAACTTTCTTTTAATCAAATTACCTGGATCTTTATCTAAAAACATATATTTACCATTATTTAATTCTCTATCAACTTTCTCTTTGAATTTATCTCCTTCATAATGACAGCCCTATCAGCTTTGTCTTCATGAGAAATGATCACATCATTAGCAATTAACTTATTCTTGAGATGTCTAACCTCAGCAGGATTAACCACAAATTTTTCTTTCCTTTTTAAACTTTTATTCAAAATCGATTGAATACCAACTTTCTACTCATCACTCAAATTACTAACATCAATAGACAAAATTGTATCAAAAACTATATTTTTTGAATGAAATGGAACAAAAGTAGGGCTTTTACCGAGAATATCTAATTCTCTATCATTTAACTTAATATCAGAAATATTAACAACTCTATCATCAGAAGCATTACTCTCATATCCCTTATCAAATGAAATCAAAAGAAGAATTAAAGAATCTTTATTATTTAAAATTAATTATTCTGAAGCAATTAACTTATTTAAAAGTTCTGTTAGTATTAAGGGTGGATGGGAAGTGAATGGATTTGTGGGTATTGTTTAATATTATATATATTGTGTAGTTTTTGTAGTTCTTTACACTTGAGAAGTCTGCTTGCAGCAGTGAAACCTTTGGTTGTGTTTTAATATTATTTTTTTGCTGGTCTGGTTGAATTTTGGATTTGGGGCAATTTTAATTATATATGGGCAATTTTAATTATATATTGACTAGTTTAGTTTTATGCTTGTAATGTTTATATATATATATATATATATATGTATATATCATATCTATATATATGATGATATATATATATGTAATATCATCATCATCATCATTATCAACCATTATCAATCCACTGCAGGATGAAGGTCTCTCCAAGTTTAATCCATCTTCTCCGATCATTAGCTTCTCTTCTCCACATCACCCCTACACATTTTCTTATTTCATCCATCCATCTTACATGTGGTCTCCTTCTGGGTCTTTTACAATCTCTTGGAATCCAGTTTAAAATTTCAATTGTCCATCTATTATCATCTCTTCTAGCAATATGTCCAGCCCAACTCCACTTCAATCTTTTAATTTTTTCAATGAGGTCAGTAACACCTGTTTGTTCTCTTACCCATACATTGCGTTTTTGATCTCTTCTTGTTACTCCCAACATACATCTCTCCATACTTCTTTGAGTGGTCTGAAGTCTCTGTATTGATCTTCTATTAAGTGTCCAAGTCTCAGATCCATAAGTAAGAACTGGTAAAACACATTTGTTAAAAACCTTTCTTTTCAAACACATAGGCATATTTCCTTTTAATATCAAGTTATTTCTACCAAAAGCACTCCAACCAAGTTTAATTCTATGATTAATTTCCTCTATTATGTTTCCATCTGTATTAATAATCTGACCAAGGTATTTGTAACTCTTAACTTCTTCTAATTCATCATAATCAATCTTTATTTTCATATTTTGAGCAAATCGATTAAACATTACTTTAGTCTTTTTAACATTTATCTTTAGTCCTACTTTCCTACTTTCATCTGATAACTCCTGCAACATTTCCTGCAGCTCGGAAGCATTATTTGCAAAAACAACTACATCATCTGCGAAATCTAAATGACTTAAATAATCTCCATTTACTTTCACTCCTTTAGTTTCCCATTTTAATCCACAAAATACTTCTTGCAGCACTGCTGTAAAAAGTTTTGGAGATATGGAGTCACCTTGTCTTACACCTTTCTCAATGTTGACTTTCCCAGTATCATTATGTAATCTAATTGTTGCTGTTGCATTTTTATAAATATTCTTTAAAATATGACAATATCCTGGATCTATACCTTGATGATCCAATGCTTTAATCACTGAAGAAATGTTTATAGAATCAAATGCCTTTTCATAATCTACAAATCCAAAACATAATGACAACTCATATTCATTCGTCCTTTCTATAACTTCTCTCAATACTTGAATATGATCTACTGTACTAAAACCACTTTTAAATCCAGCTTGTTCTCTTGGTTGGTGAAAATCCAAGGTTCTCTGTAGACGAGTTGTAATTATCTTGGTAAAAATTTTATATAAAACTGATAAAAGGCTGATAGGTCTGTAATTTCTAATATCTTCTTTATCACCTTTTTTAAATATTAATATTATTACTGCATTCTTCCAATCATCCAGTACATCTTTATCATTTAGACATTTGGTATATAACTTTGCTAATATTTTTTCTGTTTCTTCACCTGCTTCTTTTAATATATCAATTATAATTCCATCATTACCTGGAGCCTTTCCTTTTTTCATACATTTAATTGCATTTCTCACTTCTTCATTTAAAATTCTGGGCAATTCGGAAGATGTAATAGATATAGGAGGTACTTGTTCTTTATTACTATATAATTCTTGATAAAAATCTTCTACCAATTTCATAATGTCATCCCTCTTTTTAGTAATAATTCCATCTTTTTTCCTTATTGCAGATATAAATTTCCTACCAATACCACAATGTTGTTTTACATTCTTAAGACTTTTATTTTCTTCTACAGCTTTTCTTGCTAGTTCACAGTTATACTTTCTTATATCATTTTCAACTCTTTTCCGCACCATTTTACAAAATTCGAGATATTCAATTCTTTTTAATGCATCATTCTTGCATATCTTCATATTCCTTCTTTTCTTCATAAGTTCTCTAGTCTCAGTAGAAATTTTATTAGTCAATTGCTGCTTTTTTCTACCAGCTATCTTTGTTGCAGTTTTTAAAAGTGTATCAGTTATTTTCATATTAATTTCATTCAAATCTGAATCATGTTCAAAATCTACTAATACTTGAAACCGATTTGTAAGTTCTAATTTAAATTCATTAGAATGTTTCTGAAGATTAGGAATATCAACTGTAAATATAGTTTTTCTTAATAATTTTTGTCTCTCTAGTTTTACATTAACATGTATCTTACCCCTTACTAATCGATGATCACTTCCTGTGTTAAATTTATTAAGAACATTACAATCTTGAAATATGTATTTTCTGTTAGTCAAAATATAATCCAATTCTGCTGTACCTTCATTTGGATGCTTCCATGTCCATTTCCTTCTAACATTTTTCTCAAAAAAAGAATTCATAATATAAAGTTTTTCCTTCTCTGTGCAAACTCCACAAGTCTATGTCCTCTCTCATTTCTATTACCATAACCAAAATTACCTACAACACTTTCATCTTTCATTTGTTTACCAATTCTAGCATTAAAATCTCCCATAACAATTTTAAAATGTTGTTTACTCTGATCAAAAGCCTTTTGTACATCCATATAAAAATCTTCTACTACTTCATCACTGTGAGAACTTGTTGGGGCATAAACCTGAATTATCTGCATTTGATATCTGCTATTAAGTTGTATAACTAATCTTGCCACTCTGTCTGATACACCATAAATCTCCACAATATTGTTCTTCCACTTTTTATTTATAATGAATCCTACTCCACTTGTATTTCCAATATTTGTGCCTTTATAATAGAGCATATGTCCACTTTTTAAATCAATTGTCTCTTCACCTTTTCTTCTAACTTCACAAAGTCCAATAATATCCCATTTAATATAAGAGAGTTCTTCTTCTAATTCTTGCAATCTTCCTTCACTTGAAAGTGATCTGCAGTTGTAAGTACCTAAATAAAAAGTCGTCATCAAATGGCAGCCTGGGTCCGCCTCCAGGATATTCTTAGCACCCTCCGCCTTCAGCCACCAACCGCTGCCTTGGTTGGTAACTTTACAGCCTCCTGGGATTAAGGGCCATGCTTTATTTTTGTCTGTCATAACTATATAATTGGGAAAAATCTTTATCATTTACACAAACATTCATTCTGCCTTATCAGGCACTGAGAAGAAAGACCATGGTGTTTCTTGATCTTAAACTCAGAGGTAAAAAGCCAATAAACTCACCACGCTGGCTAATGCATGTTGGTGAGCAGCCCATCCATGTTCGTATACTATATGAATAAACATATAGTAATAACAGCTGCAACGACAAGAACGTATGGAGTGGACATTAGGAATTTGCCCTGCTCGGTTCCTTTAAGGCCTCCAAGAGGAATCAAAGGGTCTTCTTTCAGTTAATAGCATTAAAGAATCTTTATTATTTAAAATTAATTATTCTGAAGCAATTAACTTATTTAAAAGTTCTGTTAGTATTAAGGGTGGATGGGAAGTGAATGGATTTGTGGGTATTGTTTAATATTATATATATTGTGTAGTTTTTGTAGTTCTTTACACTTGAGAAGTCTGCTTGTAGCAGTGAAACCTTTGGTTGTGTTTTAATATTATTTTTTTGCTGGTCTGGTTGAATTTTGGATATATCAAAATACAGTACAATTTACATAAATTATATTCTTTTAGAAGTACTTTCGACCATACACTTTGTAGTCTTTATCAACTATATAACATTGAATAATCAAAATGAGATAACCTTAAACAATACCCATAGTTCAATTCAGATTTGCCATTTGACAATTTCTTGAAATCAACATAGCCTTTTATTTTACGTTTATTATGACAACGTTCAATTTGAATAATTTTCATATTTTTATAATCAAATTTAAATCCATATTGACAAGATTTATTATGATCAAATTTAACAGATGATGAAGGTTTATTTACATCTGTTCCAGATTGATTCTCTTTTTGAATTCTATTATATAAAAGCATATGCTCTTTTATTCTCTTCTCAAATGTACACTTAGATTCACCAATGTATTGTACGCCGCATCCACATATCAATCTATATATAATAGAATTTTGATTAAACATTGAATTTTGAATTTTAGAATTATTAAGTAATCTATTTATGTTATTTGTAGAGAAAAAAGCAATATGACACAAACCATTATAAATTTTCCTAATAAACTTGACCTGCTCATCTGATATAAATTGCATTGAAATCCATTTCATTTTGATATTTTTATTTTTAATTTTATTATAGTGTTGATTTCTTTTAAATCCTTTAATAATATTAGCAATAACATTTTTATAATAACCAATTTTCAACAAGTCATTAACAAATAAATGTACATTTTTAATTTTATCACTAGAATATTTGCATAATTTTTCATTTCGAAATAAGAATGATTTCAATCCATTTGAGTCTTGATTCCCAAATTCTTGGGATAAAGACTATTTATTTCCTAATCCATTGTAAGAGAGTAAAATACAATGTTTTTTTTTTTAATTCAACTATCTATGACTTTGTTCAGATGATCAAAACAGTTTGTTTTTTTTTATAAAAAATCATTCTTGGATACTTGCCAATAAAACAATAAACAATATTTCAGTCAATTTTAAAATTATTTAAAACTAATTGTTAGTCCTTTAAAATTATTATTTTAAATTAAACAACTGAATTTCTTTTTAAATTATCATTGAATAAAATCAATTTATTATTCATAAAAATAGTGTATAATGTCTTTCAAATAATAATAATAATTCAGTATTTTACAATATTAATGATGTTAAACTTTTAAATTAATAAAATTTGTTTTTATACATTCAATTATTTTATATGGCAATGAAATATATTCCAAATAATTATATTATTTCAATATATATATATTGTAATGGAAAATGGTATAAGAGAAAAGAATGCCCAAAATGTTGGATGACAATTATAATGGAAAAATGATATAGCATCAAATTTTAAATTGATGAGCGGCATTTGTAATGGAAAGTGTATGTTATAAATAAAAAAACGATTTGGACAAGATATATCTATGAGGCACCCATAAACTAACCAAGCTTCATAGTAACTTGTCAATTATAATAAAATGTATGTGCCATACAAGAAGAAATAACATATCTTCCAGCATTCAACTCAAGATAAATATGATGCATATAAGAAGTGTAATAATATATATAATATGCTATATAGGTATTAAGAGAAAAGAAACTGCCTTAAAATGAATATATTAAAATATACTGTTACTATGGCTAACTATATAAAACAAACTTAATAATATAGAGCATTGACTAGAGTACATTACAAATTAGTTCTCAGGGTTAACTTAACTCACAATTAATTATATACCAAATATAATTTGGAACAAAAGGAATTTTATTGAATCCAAAATATATCTATTCCATTGAAATTACCAATAATTTAATATTTTCATATCTGCTAGCTTGTGGAACTGATGTACTAAAAATAGAGAAAAAGAAAATTAATAAATCTCAAATAAAACTCAAAATCATTCTTTTATATAAAACAAATGACATAACTTTATTTCAAAATTGTGATTTTAGATTTATATAATAGCATAAATACACATATATATCTGGGAAACATAATAATGTTTTTTTTTTTTACAAATACTCAATTTTTTAATATGTAAATCAAATATAAGGTTTAACAATAACACTTATAATTTGCAATTTATTTTCACATAGGAATTGTATAAGCTGTTATGAAATTAAATAAATATACAAATAAATAAACAATCAAAATAAGAGTCATAGATCACATGACCCTATCTCTTAAACTTGTAAGTTATAAACAGTGGGTATTGCCAATTCCTCTACAAGCTTTATGATAAATGCTTAGCCAGAGCCAGCACTTAAAATATCTCTGTCAGGAACCCCTCCCCAAGCCCCTGACCATGGTTTCATGCTTTGGCACTCCTCAGAAAGGTGTCAGGGTAGGTTCAGACACTAGATCTAAAAATACCAACCCAAAGCCAAGCACTTATCTAAAAGTTATCTATTCAGTGGAAAGTCGTGAAATTTTCAGAAATCTACATATCTTCAAACCCAGCTATCCAATTCAAATAGCTATATAGGGCTGATAGATCTTCAGCCATAGCATATATTAGTAGTCTTGCAATATAAAATTGCATAAAACTTTTGGCAGAGATTATAAATAGTCAAAATAAGAGTCATAGATCACATGTCCCTATCTTTTAAGCTTGTAAGTTATAAACAGTGATGATTGCCAATTCCTCTACAAGCTTTATGATAAATGCTTAGCCAGAGGCAGCACTTAAAATATCTTTGTCAGGAACCCCTCCCCAAACCCCTGACCATGGTTTTGTGCTTTGGCACTCCCCAGAGAGGTGTCAGAGTAGGTTCATACACTAGATATCTCGTTAAAATAGTAATTTAGATCATAGATGGATTTCTTTAACTCCATTTTTTTATAAAGAAAATAACCAAATGACTGAATTAAGCAAATATTAAATGGATTCAATGAATGGGCCATTTATCAGAAGTCATTTATACACACATAAGTTATAAATTCAATGTCCACATAATGTAAATTATCTAAATAAACATTTAAAAATAATTAAGTGATTTACACCTCCATTGGAAAAGTTTTGGATGATCATAGCATATACATAACATGTGTGGATTATACCAATTGGCCGTATGCTTATAAAATCAAACATTTACAATTACAAAATATTATTAGTTGGTTTGTAAATGATTACAAATCATGATAGCACAAAACACAGACATTCTTACACTTTAAAGCACTAACCTAACTGAATGCATCCTGAAGGAATCACATCCTTCAAACAAACTTATCTTGACATTACATACTAAAAATATAAACTACCTTTTACTATGGGGGAAAATTTAGTTTTAATTAAACCTCATGAGTGATAGACCCAAAAAGAAGACTCTGCAGTGCAGCTAGCATAAATATATTAAAAGCATGGTGGCTTCCAAAATAACACCTATATTTGATGCAAAATAGTATGCCTAGACCTTTGTCTCAGCACATCAGAAAAATATATAGAGAGGCTCACTGAAAACAACAACAATAGGTATCTAGAAATATGTTATTACAATCACTGGAAACATAGGCACTATCAACTAATGAACAACTGCAATACAGATGGGAAATTTATCAGCTCCATCCAGCACAATAATAATAACTTAAATAAATAATGCCAAGGCCATGCTACAACAAACAATACCAAGGTAAAAACTTCACAATAGTTGACTAAAGTTATAACCATAATTTTAACTTCAATCAACAATAAGTAATGTCTGCACCAACAAATAAATTTAAAAGTCAATCGACTGAAATATAAATAAATATATTGACTAGCATATGAAATATTGGCATTAAGATATAATGCACACAAGTATGGAATATTAAATATTTTAGCTTATGAGAATTAGTGGTCATGAATAAAATGCAACCAGATTGTGTGAATAATAATTGAAGAACTAGATAATTATTAAACAATGAAATAATTTATAAATACAGTTCTATAAAATTTGTATATTTATACAACTCCTATGCAATGACATATAATTTATTGCTTTCCAATTTAAATTAACAAATGATATTTATCATTTAGTATACCTGTATGCAAATGTGAATCAAATAATATATATATATATAATTACAACATATTTGTGTAGTTTTTTTTTTTGATAATTTTTTTTTTTTTTTTAAGCTATGAAATGTCTTTAAAATAAATAAACAAATATATATATATATTAAAATCTACTTTCATCATTCTTAAGATTTTTAACATTCAAAAGAAATTTATAAGTTAGTTTTCAAATATTTCATTTGTATATTTTTTTTCATAAAGATATATTTAAATGTTGAAAAAAAAAAATAGATAAAAAATAAATAAGATAAATTTTAATTATCATCTAATTGCTTTAGTGTCCCTTCATTTTCAAATCAACCAGTTATTTCAAGCACTTTCACTTATTTTATTCATCCTAAAAATGGCTGGAAGTGATATTAAAATATGTACATATTATCAGTGAATTTATAGATTTATTTCTTGTTGTTAAAACAATTGATTTCAGTCATTTCTTTGATATTCAATTATATATGCGGTTAAGTTGAATATTACTTTGGATCATTAAGAAATTTTGAAGTTATAATAGGATATATAAATACAATTATAAATAGCTATTTTTTTAACTTATTTATAAACTCTGTTTTACTTTTAGGTTTTAGGTTTCACGAGCTTCCAATGGTGATAGATTGGCAAGAAGAAGAAGCACATTGACCCATAATGATAAAGATTGTACTTAGCAAATCAACTTTAGTACTAATCTTTAATCCAATAATTATTGTAATGAGATTTATAATAAGAATTTGGGAAAATGAAGAACAAAAGTTATGTCTTCTTCCTTTCTTTGTTTTTTTATTATATAAAACTAATAATCTAATGATAATGATGATTCTCTTCTGCATTCCGCAATTTCTTTCAGCCTATTGTTGTAAATTCATGTGCAGATTTTAAGATCTTTAACACTATTGTTTAGCGATTTTAAAATATTTTTTTAAATAAAATAAAAAAATATATTGTAAAAATTTATTTTAACAATCTATTAAGTAAATAAACAATAAATAATCATAACAATACTATTACATTTTAAAACATTTTTTTTAAAATAAAATACAATTATAAATACAACTGGCAATTTAAATATCATGGTTAATAAGTATTTATAAATACACACTTGTAATTATATATATATTGTCATTATAATGTCGATCTTAAAACAAAGTATATCACAATAAATTAATAAACCTGAACTAAATAACAATAAAACAATTAATAACAATAACAACTTATTTACAAATCCTTAAGTAAAACTATATCAAAGACATTTCTAAAAACCATACTAGAACTTCAAAAAGTAAGGATGGATTTTCTATCCTGTACAATATATACATATACATTAAAGAAATAAAAGTTATATGTTGAATTATTGCTGCATATTTATTTAATCTAGAAAATCATTAATCCATATGACTAAATAATCAGAACTGTGAGACAAAGTAAAAATAAAACAGCATTTGCTTACATGCCTAAATAAGATTGAATTGAATCATTTGCTTCCTCCTAAACAAATGCTCAGTAGCAGGCAAGATAATATTATTCAAGGGGTTTGTATTAGATTTTATAAGTGATATACATATGCACTATTTACTAACCCATCAAACACAGATTAACCGTATAATTACAAAACACACCATAGTTTTAAGCCAAAATATTTACAACTATTATATATACATTTTTCGTAAAAAATAGAAAAATCATTTTTAAATCTAGATTCAGATATTATATTTATTGATATTTTATACAAATAATTACAAAATGCTTGGCTCTTTTAAATCATTATTTGCAGGTTACATATTTTTTTAAAAAAGGCTAATCAAAACATGGATTGCTATAATCATAAAAGCACAGATTGTGAAAAATAAAGATGATTATTTTTATAAAATAATAATAATAAATGTAAAATTTAAGTGTTTTTAACAAGAAATATGTATCATTTTATTATTCATTGCTAACATATTTTGTTTTATAATACTGGAGTGATTAGAATGTTGGTCTGCCATGTTCCTTATCTGAGATGTATATCCAATAAAATATTTTAGATAACTGAGAGTTTCAATAATTGCCAGATTTAAGTAGCAACTCATAGCTAGTTTAACTAATTCAAAATTGTTTTTAATATGGTTACCTACATAATCTTAAAAAAGAATTCAATGATAATCTTGGATTGTTAAGATGTATATTGATGTAATACCATAAAATAAAACACATTGGAATATCATGCAAAATTCATTGTTTAAGAGTGAAGTATCATGCATACATAATCATTAAACACCTAATTTATACTTTAAAATTATTCTACTTTTTAAAAGTATATATTTAAGTTCTCATTTTTCACTTTCTTATATATACCTTTTATGTTTATTTTAGATAAAAATATGGCAGAAAAGTAATTCAAGCAGTCATACTTTTGTTACATCATGATAAAATAAATTACAAGCAAAAAGAAGACATTGTTTTTCCTGAACGTCATCATTAGAAATGGCTCAGTTGTCAACTTTACTAAATATTTTATTTGTTCTAATTTGTTTACCTGCCTTTAGTAAGTATTAAAGTTTTATATTTTTCATGAAATGCTTTTACATTGGATGTTGCAATAAATGTGTATTAAATGTAAAATAATAAAAATTACATAGTTGCAGATCAACTATAGAAAGATCTTTCTTTGCAAATAAACTTAATGAAAAATAAAAGCTCTTTAAATGACAAGAGAAAAAAATAAACATAGTTTGTTCTCTATTTTTTAATACATGCATTATTGGCCTATTTATTTCCATTTTTAGTATTTAGAATTCAGAACACTTTGAATCTTTCAATTAATCACAAAGAGTAAAGGAATGTGCTTATTGAAATTATCTATAGAAATGAAATATATGTTAAAATATTCAATAATTTGTAGTGTGGGCCTGCAAAGAATTGCTGAATTTATTACTTTATAAGCTAAGTATAAAAGAAGATTCCGTTCTTTGTGTGATACCCTAGGACACTTTAGGGATAATTATTGCAAGTAATACATAAGTTTAGATATTTTATCATTCCGAATATATAAACAAAAAAAATGAAATCTTTATCTAAAGTAAAAAACAATATGAATAAATAAACAATATCTACAATTAACAACAAAAAATTTAAAATAATTTTTGATATTTTATCACAAAGCCTTCTGGATATTTTGTCTGATAATTAAATTTTATCGAAAGTTAATGTTAGTGCAAGAACTTATCTAAAATACAGCTGCATAATATATGACTAAACATGATGACTCAATACGTAAAAATAAAACATTTATAGTTTAATAAATATTTAAATTGAAATTAATTTTAATTAACAAATAACAAATTAAAGCCAATTTTTATCAAGAGTGCTTATGCCGTAGAATAATTATGAGAGAAATATTTATTTTATGTTGTTGATATTATGTGAAAAATAGAGAATTTGTGGTCCCAACTGTTTTCATGCTCTTTGAAATAAAAGGGACAAAAAATGAGCGCGCGGGGGAAGGGGTAATATTTTGTTAATCATGACTGGAAAATGAAAGGCGGTAAAAAGGCAAACATTAAAGTGTGTTTGCCAAACAATGAATAAAAGTTTGATTTTTAATGCATTTATTTAATAATGTCTATCTGCCTAGACCTCAACTATTTATTTAGCTAGCTGTCTCTTTTTATGTATTTGTTTATTCCTCCATTGATACATCCATCCCACTATCTATCTCTCCATCCTATCAGTTATCTATCTATTTATCAATCCATTCATCTATTTATCTATTTATTTATCTGCATATCTCTCTAGCTTTCTATACATAATTCACTCACACATCTTTCTATCTACCTATCATTCCATTCTATCTATATCTATAACTACTTATCTCCAGTCTATGTATCTATTTATTTACTTATTTGCCTGTTTAATTACATCACTTTCTGTCTTTTAACCTATTCATTCATCTATCTCTCCAATCACCCAATTATTTATCTATTCATTCAGAAATTTATTAATTATATATATATACTGTCTACCTATCTATCTATTTACTTATCCGTCTAATTAACTACTAAAACACTTATTCATTTGTCTATTAGCTATTTATTTACCTGTATAATCCATATATCTCTTTATTTATTTCTCTATCTGCTTGTCTATTTATCTGTCTGTCTATGTCTCACTATATATCTATCTATTCATTTATCCATCAATTTATCCAGTCATCTATCTATCTATTGATCGTAGACAGATAATAGTTAATAAATGAATGGATAGATGTGTAGATAGATAGTTAAATAAATGGATGGTTAAATAAACAGATAGATAGATACAAAATATACAGAAATAGATCGCCTATATAATACCATTTTTATTATAATCTGCTGAGCATGATTTTGACGTGATATTTAAATAAAGTGCGCATTATGTAAATGTCCTATTTACATATTCCATGTCTTTGATAGGAATCATTAAATTCTTTTTTGTTTATAGCATACATTGTCAGATGAATATAGATAAATGGATGTTGGATTTATAAATGAATGGGTAAATGGGTGGATAGACAAAGGCATATGGTTGGATAGATTATATATGGATGGCAGTTAATAAATGAATGAATAGTTGGGTAGATAAATATAGATAGATGAATAAATATATAGATAGATATCCAGACAAAAACACAGAGACAGATAGATAAATACATTGATGGATTGGCAGATGAATGGATAGATAAACAGGTGGTTGAATACATACATGGATGGGTGAATGTGTGGATAGACAGAGTCAGATAACTTAAAGAGACAGATAGATAGATGCATAAATAAGGAGTGAATAGCTTAAGGGAGCTTGAAAGTTTGTATTCAAATCCTCTTTAATTACATTTAAAGTTCAGTATATATATTATACTTGTATTCAAATATTATAGAGAGATAAACAGATAGACAGATAGATAGAATGGATAGATGAGTACATAGAAAGATATATGGAGGTGTATAGATAGATAAATAGATTTATAGTTAGATATTTAGGTAGATGAACAGATAAATGGATTGAAGAATAGATATATGAGTGAATGGATAAATATGGCCTTTATATCTAAATCCCCCTTTATCTTTTTCCAAACCAAGCATAAAAACCAAGAACTCATTTATTTATTTTTCCTGAACTTCATTATTTGCACTCTTTCTGCTTGTAAGCATTTACATTCAATTAACAGATGCCTAATATTTTCTATGGCTTTCTTACATAACTTGCAGAATAAGTCACTCACATTTCTCCATTAATGTGTGTATTCCCTTATTGCTAATGATTCTGTTCGAGGCTCAAACAGTAAAATACTTTTCCTTGCTATTATCATAAATTAGTTTGCACCCAATATTCTGTTTACTTCTATATATATTGAAACTCATTTTACTCCATACTAGTTCTACATCTCTCCAATTTCCTACTTTTTATTAATGCATCTCTTCTTCTATCCCATTTCTTACCTCTTTAACATTCAACAATTCTTTTATACAACTATCCCAGCTTTTGTATAAGTATATTGGCATAAAGTCCTTATCCAAATCTTTTGCATACTATACTACCTTTTTCACCCATCTTGTTTCCTGTCCTTTACTCATAATCCAATTAAATACTATTTTAGCTATTTTCTTATTATCCATAAATTGCAATCTACCAAAATTTTCATTTTACCTTTTGTGTATCTCATATAAAAAATTGACCATTCCATTTCTCTTTGAATTGTCTCCTTTGCTGACCACACACCTGCTTTTAATGCATGTATTCCTTCTTCTCTTTGTACTTTTTCTAAGTAATCTAAGACTCTTTTACTAACACATAACACATTATTACTATAAGTTAACCCTGTTACTGCCATTCTCTTCCATACAATTCTAACTACATCATATTTATTATATAAAAATACTGCTAATTTATTTATCATTCTCTTTCTATTTATTATTTTTTTCTCCCATTCATCCAAGCATTTTCTCTGATTACTTAAGACGATTCCCAAATAGTTATACCTATTTACTACATTTAACTTTATATCCCCCATTAAAAATTGTTTCTTTTCTCTTTTGTCAGCATATGTCATCATTACTTTTGATTTTCTTCACTAAATTTAATCCCCATTTTTTACCAACCTTATGCACATCTTTAGCATAACTTCCATATCTTCTCTACTTTCTGTGTACAAGAATACATCATCAGCAAATAAAAGACCTGACAATATATAAACCTCCTTGCCATCTATTAAAGTTATCTCTACCCCTCTTCCTAACCTTTCTATTGCTCTCTCTCCATTTCTCTCACATATAACAACACAAAATAGATGACATAAGGTGCCCTTGTCTTAGTACCACCTCATTTATAACTCTAACTGATTCTATATTTTTAATTGATATGTATAGTAATTATTTTTATAAAAATTTTTAATACAATTTACTAAAGCATCATTCATTCCCAAATTTACTAAATTTACCCATAATCTGTTTCTATTTACTCTATTATATGCCTTCTCTATATCTATAAATACCATATATAACTGTCTATCTGTATTTCTACTCAAATCTATAAGTTGTGTGACTACAAATAAACTATCTGCAATATGCCTAACTGATTGAAAACTTTCTTGCATTTCTCCAACTATATTATTTTCTTCAGTCCATTTTGCCATCCTTTCAGCCACCATATATGCAAAAACTTTTCTATAATACTAATGTTTCTACTATCAGTCTATAATTTTTTAACCTTCTATGATTCTTACCCTTACTTTTAAATAATAGCCTTACTCTTGTATTATTCCAACTATTTAGAAGTTCTCTCATCTATGCCATCTTTTAAAACATGGTAATGGTTTCATTTTATCCTATTTCCTAAATTCATTGTGATCTCTGCTGCTCATCCATTTAAACCTTCTGCCTTTTCACTTTTTAATTTCTTTCCTACCTCATTCAGTTTATTTTATGTAAACATAATATTTCCATTGCTATATTCTCACATGTTTGTTATCACTCTGTCTTTTACATCTAACATCTTTTCTTTATCCATTACATATTTATTTAAGATTTTCTTTATTTTTTCTCTAGAGCTACACTCTTTTTCCTCATCATCTAGTAATACTATTTCTCTCTTCCCTACATTCCTTCTTTTAATATATTTCCAAAAATTTTTATTCCCATCTCTTCCACTTTTATTAATATCTTTCAATAATTTTCTATTTTATTTAATTTTTTCTATAATTATATATTTTAGCCAATTTCTTTTTTAAAAATATTTCTCCATTTAATATTATCATCCTTGTCACTTTCTTTGTTTTAATAGCACATTTATATTCTCTGCACTTTTCCCCTCTCTTTTACACTTTTTCTAATTCTCAATTTTCTATTAGTTTTATTCTTCTGAATATTCTCAGCTAAAATCCTATATGCCAATTTTTCTACCTCACTATACTAGTACTTATATTCATCCCTAACAAATTCTTCCATGATTTCTTCAACTTTTATTTTATATTCTTCTAACTTATTATCATTCATTCTCCACTGAAATCTTTTACTATCCTTTCTACTTTTATTACTATTTTCCATCATGTTATTAACAATTTCTATTATAAAAAAATTATGATCACTATTACATACTCTCTCTTTATTATCAAACACTTTAATTTTCCATACTTTATTTATTTCCTCTTTTTATACTAATACTTAATCTATTGTGTGAAATATATTATTTCTAGACTATATGTATTGTCTATCATAAGTATTTGATAAATTTCCAATGCTCAAATTCACTCTGTAACAAAAAAATTTCAAAAGCTGTCAATTTTAGTTATTCATACCATCAATTTCTTCTATATTCCCATTCATATCTCCTATAACAATTATTTTCTTCCCCCTTTTTTTAGAAACTTTGTACACCCTTAATTAGGCATTCATATATGCTACTGTTCCATTCCATTATAGTTTGACTATTTCCAGTGTTCATATACACTATAGTCACTATTCATTCTTGTGTTCCTAAGATAAGGCTTATCTCAAACTACAAATATTTTTGACACTTAACAGTATTTAAATATTTTTTCTGATATAACTCCTATACTACCATCCCTTTTTTCATTTTCTTTTTATTTATATCCTGCAATATCAAATCTTCGAACATAAGTTTTTCTTCCCTTCTTATGTGTGTCTCACTATTGCTAATACCTCAAGCTTTTTATTTTTAACTGCTTTGTTTAATTTTAGCCATTTTTCTAGTCTCCTACCACCTTGCATACTTAAATGTCCAATTTTAACAATTTTTTCTTTTTATACTACTGTTTTATAAATTCTTTTGACTTTTTCTTCTCTACTACATTTGTAATCAGCTTGTTTATCATTAATTTTACAAACCCATTTCCTATCTAATCTACATTTATATCTAAATCAGCTACCATTTATTTCTTATAGGTCATATATTCTTCTTCTTTTTGGTAATATTGTAAATTAAAGCCCTACCCCCTCCTTGATAAGTTTACTGAACTATAATATTTTTTATAAACCAAACCCCCTAATGCTTCACTTCCTTGTTTTTTGAATGCAATCCATCTTTACCATATAACTCTTTTTTACTAATTAAAAAAATCCCACACATCCACAAACATAACATTATTTCTCTTGCATATTTTTTTTCAATCTCTCATTTATAGAACATACCCTATCTAACCATATACCTATTGTCAAATCTTGATAGTAATCCAACTATTCCTATTTTTCCTTTAATCTTATTCATATTACTAATAATTCTTTGTATTCATCAATTTCTCTGTTCAATGACTCTGAGAAATTGTTTGTCCTAACATAAACATCTCTACTCCTTTGTTTCTTTATCTTATCTGTAGCATTCCTAATTTTAGTTCCAGGCAAACATATTCTTACATATTTAATTTCTTTTGTGCAATTACATCTCCACATCCTCTAATTAATGAGTCTTCTATCAACACTGACTCAGTTTATTTTCCCTATTTCATTCATAACATGCTCTTCAATTTTCTGGATTTTTTATCTAGTTCTTTCTTATTGTTTCTATTCATTCATTCCTTGATCTGCTCACACTTCATGTCTAAGGATTTTAATTTTACTTCTACATCCTTTATCGCTTTCTCTATCTTACTTATTTTGCACTATAAATTCATCAATACTCCTTCAACACTTTAAGCAAATAACTTTATATATTTTACAGTTTCGACTGTACTAGCAGTCTTCATCAGAACTACAACATAAAAAATTAGACAAATATTGTATCAATACAACCAAAATTATTATTCTTCATATTTCCATATAAAAGTAAAATAAAACAAAATAATATAAAGCAAAAACCCTAACTTATTCTTTGGCTAATTGTCTCCATTGCACTACTTAATTTATCATCCACATCTCTTAGCACTCTACTAAATACATACTCTATTTTGTCTTCCTCAATTACATTTTCCTCCATTTCTCTTGACTTTTTTTTAAAACTATCTACACTTAGAAACCATTTTTTCATTTTTTTTTATCATATTTATACATAAGCTACATAACCATACACATGTTATAACCTTCCTAGTCAGATGTGATTCAGAGGCTCCCCATAGTGTCAAAATGTCTCATAAATCATAATACCAGTAAAGCTTTATTATAAATTATGGTTTCCATGATTGTTGATAATATTTGTTCTGCATTGGTAAGCAGTTATTTTTATTATACTTCTCCAACAACTATGAATAAAACTATCTATAAATACATGTGAATTGTTGAACAAAACCGTTATTTGGTTGGGAGTCCCTATCTGAAATGTGATTCTAAATTAAAGTTGAATCTGCAACTGAAATGGCCTAGTCAAACATGTTGTGTGCTTGTGAAAGAGATGTTATATAAGAAAATCCTAAACTATAAGACTAATAATTGGATGAAATATGTTACCATGAATAACTGATTGACAATCATATAATAAAATTTATGTAAATTGCAATTTGCAAGCATTAAAAATCGCTGCTTGAGAAGATTAGCTTTCTAATAATAAACCAAAGGAATGAACAGATCACATATGTACAAAAATGATTTAATGGTAACTTGGTATAAAATATTTTAGTGTAAAATAATTGCCTATACAATAATTTCAATGATGGAAAAACAATTTATTTTCATTTAACAAAGTTCTCTGGTAATGAATATTTTTAGTATATTTTGTTTTTGCATAATTTAAAATAATCTATAAATGATTATTTTCATATTAAAATATTTTATACTAGTTTAATTTTTAATAATTTTAATGCATATATATATATATATATATGTTTTCATTCCCACACATATATATATTCTTTAATTAAAAAAAATTTCATTTATATATATAGATTCATGTGTGCAAGTAATATATATACTTTATAGATGATAGATTGATAAACAGTAATGAATATAGGGTTGTAAAAAATAATATTTAATATTTTGATCTATTTTTTTATTATTAAATAATGTGTTAAATTATTTACCTTTAGTTTTTGTTAAAATAAAACAAATTGAAAAGGAAGGTGTAAAAGAAAATAATCAGTAGATTAATAGATAAATTAGGAACACATGTGAGAGTCCAGCTGTATGAATATAAAAGCATTTTTACACTTATCTTTATTGCAAGCTTTGTTGTTTTGTATTATCTGAATCTTAGATATCCAAAAAAAAAGGAAAAAAAGAACAAAAAGAGGTGCTTTGATGGAATAAATGTAATTATTAATCTTCTTCTTAATCTTCTTATTAATGACTTAAGACCATCAACTTGTGAGATTTGATTGCCATCTCCAAAATCACAGTTATTTTTGTTAGATTTTAGTTTCTTTTTGATCAGAAATTTGGAATATAAAAATGAGTGAAACAATATTGAGAGGCAGTTTATTTTTAAACAAAGAGTCAGTTAACAATGTTCAGTTTGGCAGTAAATGGCAGTTGTTTTAAATTTTAAACTAAAAGATAAAGGCAGTTAAAGGTTAAAGAATTGGAAAGCAATGAGTTAACAATATTGAGAAGTTGAGAGCCAGTCAGTTTTTTTTCTCATCTGTTTCTTATAAACTTAGAATGAACTGTTTTATTATTTTCTTAAAAAAATTCAGGAAATGAATATGTACATTTTTTTTGCTTTAAAATCAGCATAAGGAAAGATGTGTGCCTATATAAAGCAGCTCACAGCAAGATTAATATAAAGAAATGGAACAAAATTGAATTTCTTGGAGGAAGTTATTAAAAATTCTGTAAAAATGATATTAATATATTTTTGGGTTGTGTATAATACAATGAATTTGCCATGCTAAACTCACTGTTTCTGTTCTTTGAAATCCCACATTATGGGTTAAGTCACTGGTCTATCTATGGATTCATATAAAAGTCCTTAATAACCAAAGAATGGCCAAATTTAAATCAGCCACAGATGTCATCGAAGAGACTTTTTTGTCTCCTGACCTGTTAAAGGATCATCATCTTTAAAGGGAGGGAGAACAGGAAAGATGTATAAAGCCATGCAGCCAACCTTAGTTAATCTATAAATCAATTTTTTTAAGAAAAATAGTTTTTTTTTCATATTCCTCCAGAATGCCTATAATAACTTTTAAAATGATGAAACAAGCAAACCAACCAGTTCAGATTTATCATGAAGTATCTACAATAATTTTTTTAAATGGTAGGAACAAGCAAACCAACTAATTTATATTTATCTAAAAGTATCTGCAATAACTCTTTTAAAATGGTAGAAACAATCCAAATTAACCTGTGGAAGCTATAAATAAGAAAGCGGTCTGAAAATGTAAAGCCTGGGACATTAATAAGAAATGAAAATGGATCAGGTAAATTTTAAATTTAATTATCAAATTTTCTTATTTACTTATTAAAAGTAAACTTTAATTTCTAAAGTCAAAGCATTTTTTTTCTTTTGATACAGAAACATGAAGAGTTTGTTTAGTGACTGTGATTCTTAATAATACATAGCAATACACACACATAATTTAAAATTCATTAAACTTTTTTTTCTTCATTATTTTGATTTTATATATATATATATTGTAATGCTAAAATGTCTTTTTATTATTGTTCTTGCTTTATTGTGTTAATTGAGCAACTTATCAATATATGCTTTATAATATTTTCTTTTTTATTTATCTCTGCATATTAAATTTGATATAATGTATTTTTTTTTTTGCTCAAAGTAGCAATAATATTTTTTATATATGTGATTTATGTATCCATCCCTAATATAAGGGAACACATTTTAACATAATATATATGTTCACATATCACTGAGTGTGCGTGTGTATAACTGCTTATACCATTCAGTAAAAGTAGGTTAGACATAGTTATTTTAAGGTAGAAAAATATAAGAGCAGGGTTTTACACATGTATGGAAGTGAAAAAAGAACACACACATTACATAAATGAAATTTGCGTTTATGACATATAATAAGTAGGGAGAATTTTGAATGAGTATTTATAGAATATTTTTTTTATGATGTCATTTTAAGCCAGCTTATTTTAAAATATCAAAAAAAATGACAAACTTGTATATAAGTTTATTTAGTTATGCATATATAAATTTTTGTATTAATTCCATAATTAATTAATATAATAATAATCAGTCAATTGTATAATTAGTAAATTTGATTTATATAAAAAAATGAAGAGTGTTAATAAATATAATTATATCATATTTGGTTTATGAGTTATTATTAAAAATATTGGTATATTTTTTTCTTCTCTTGATTCTATCGTTTTAATTGATCATCATCACTCACAAATGTTAAATGCAGGATATTGATTTACATATGGATGTTTAAGGATTATGCTTGACATATAACAGTTTTTTTAGTAATTAAAGGTTAATAATAAAAAGCTAAAATTATGTTTTGCCCAAGAGTTATGATCACCATCATCATTGATTAAATAATAATTATTAAATTCAATCTTAAAAAATAATTAATAGGTTTAGTAAATAGGGGTTTATAACAAAGTTGAATATCATATGATGAGATTCATGATGATCATTAATCATCACTGGTAAATATTGAGGATTGAATCATAGTTTTAACTATAAAAGTATTTTGAGTAAATAACCATAAACATATATAAATGCTATTGAGTATTATAATTAGATCCCAGTTTAACATAAGATGATTTTAAGAAGGAGCCTATATGCTAATAAGATAAATTTGTTGTGTGTTCTTTATAAAGCTATGGCTGGTATCATCATCATCATTATATTATGATAAATAATTAAATTAAGTAACTAGTTTAATGGCCATGTATGTAGGTAATGGTCTTCACTATGTTTATTTAGAAGCCATTAATAAAATATTCATGCATCTGTTCATCAATATGCTTAAAACTGAGCTAGTAATATCTATAGAAGTGTTGGATATATAAATTTTGGTATTGGGATCTTATAATTTTATTGACATGGATAAAATATAAGAAGATTATTTTTTTGTTCATTAGTCATCCAAGCCATGTGTAGTAAGAAAGGTACCAAATGGGGTTGAACCTGGTACCCTATGGACAGATAATATTTATCTAGGTTTAAAACAATCTAGTGGCACTCATGAAAAAACACATGTACTTAGCTAAGCTGAATAAAAGTGATCAAGTCCCTTTTCAACTTATTAACTTTTTTTGATATATTTTTTATAAGTTATTATAAATAATGCCAGTGTGTGCATGTGACCACAAATGGTCTTGTATATATGAAAAGTGGAATGGGAAGGATTCTTTGTTAAAAGAACCTATTATTGGAGATAAGCGTAATGCACTTCATGGATTTCACAGTAATTTTATTCACTTGCTAAAGCTAATATTTGTTTATCTGATGACAATGACGAGTATATTTTATTGGTCAAATGACTTTCCAATATCGAAATATTTTAGATCTTAAATGATGACAGTAATTAATTTTCATTTTATTATTTTGTGTGTTGAGAAATGGGATAATTTATTTATCTCATTATTAGCGTGACTAAATTAATATTTATGATAGTTGCAAATGGGCTATGGTGTTATATTTAATAAGTTACAAATAGACACCGAACTAAAACATATGTATATGTTCTTATTCATATGTTATCATCATCCTTATCTAATTATAAATTGTATATCAGCTAACATAGTAAATTCATTTCACATTTAATTTTATTCGGTTACAAATGATGAACCACTGGAGCATATCCTATTTAGTTTTTAAATTATAGTGACTTTCATATTTCAGCATATTCATTTTAGGTACAATATATGTATATTGTGACCTTCTCTTATGATCATCAACTAATCTAGACTCACATTTGGCGTTATAATCCGGCTTTGTATCCTTCTCTTTGAACGCTGGAATCATGTACACGAATCTGGCCGCACATTTCATGGCACCAGATCTGCTCTTTGTAACCTTCATTACCCAAACAATCAATAAGATAAGCATAAAGAAACAAAAAGGTTAAACTAACAAAATAATTCCTGGATTAACTAAAACTAGCATGAAATTATAGATCTAAAGAAGATCACAAGGTGATTAATAAAGATAATAACTTCTGGTCAAACCAGCTTTAAAATCCACATAAAAAACAAACAAACCAAATATGATGAAATAAATTTAATATCCATCAAACCAATAAATAACTAATAATTAACTAGTCAAATGAAATGATTCTAAGAATGAAGAGAGAAGAATGTAGATATGGGTAAATAATCAATGATTAAGATGATGATAGAATAAGAGTTAATGAATATTTAAAATGATAAGAGAAATAAAAATTAATTAATGATTATACAATTACGATAATGAATCAATGTCAAATGAGAATGAATAATAAAAGAATGCCAACAATGTTGATGATTGAAACTGAAAATTTTGAAATATGAACTAATATTGTATTAAATGTTAAGAAGATAATCTAAATAAAAAAAATAGGGATTCCAAGCTTGACAACTAGAATACTTATCATAAAATCAAAAGAAACCATACATTTAGTGACAAAATGTAATACATCTTAAAGTTTGGTTGACTTTAATAAAACAATGAAAGTAATCTACTTTAAGTCCAACTATAATAAATAACTAGCTATAAAATTTATTACAACTTTAAATTCTACCTGGAAACTTAACAACTAATTCTTCTCAGGGTTGCAGCATTTTAAAATTATTATATAACATATATTTGGGTCAGTGAGAAGGATTTTACCACTACCCAGATATAATGCACATGACAGCTCTTAATATAAACTTAAATTAACAACTGTATTCATCAGTTCTAAAGAAACTCTATAACTAATATAAACTTTAAAATTTAGGAATAGGAATGAATTTTTAATAATTCAAACGATAACTTACCAAATTCCTCTTCTCAAGTAATTATAAACCATGTGTTCAAGATCAGTGAATAATAGAACTGTGGGTTCAAATAAACCAATTAAACTAAGACTAAGTGTTACCTTTTAGTATGTCACTTACAACATTAAGTACTCCAGGTTAATAATATTTAATTATTGTGTGAGGATGCATTAGATGTACTAATAAATTATAGTGCTTAACCAAATTATTAGGATATAACAACATATAGTTAATTGTACTATATTGGTCAATGATGATTTCAAAATATAATCTACTGATATGTCGATAGCAATAACAATAATAATGTGTATAGTGATTAGCAATAAGACTACATACAACCAAATAAATTCTTAACACAATGATATTTATTTACAATATTTACAAATTTTAATTTAGAGACATTGTATGAAATAAAACCAATACATTAAATTAAACTCGGGGATGAAAAAATATACTTGGTATCCCATTGACCATACTCTTAGTCAATACGACTAACTTATACAATGATAATCAGAGTATCACTTATTACTATTTAGCCTATCTTAAAGAATGAAATAATGAAACTTATTTAAGCTGAACTAGCACTTAAATTACAAAAACAACAGTGTATTTAGGATTTTAGGGTATGCACAAATTTTAAATTTAGAATTCAAAAGTTATAAAGTAGTGCATCATACTAAAACTATTTCTTTTATCAGAACATGACTAGGGCAATTATCACATTCCACATAATTAATAATTGATTAAAATTGGAGACAAATAGGTTTAGTGTATTAAAAAAGGAACAGACCTCAAAAGTCAAATACACATGTTACTAAAACATTGCCTAGGTCCACAACACTATCACTTTTGTAATTAACCTATCTATAGGTGAATCACTGCCTGATAAAACATAAATAAATCAACATTTCATATTTAAAATGGACATGTTCATAGGCAAACTTGGTAAATAAATAAAAAAACTTATATTAATACTTTCATATAAGAGAGTAGTTAGGTCTGTAGTATATCTTTGACAAAACTTAAGTCTGTTTATTTATTCTTTAATAAAATATTCAACTATTTTAAAAGTATGAAAGGTAAATATATTTTCCCCTCTCCTCAGATAAATGACATCTAATACTACGTTCCCCCTAAATTGGGAAAACAGCAAAATATGTGTAATAATAAATGTATGTATCTTTGTACATAAAAAAAATAATTTATACATAAAATATTTTCCAAAGGACACATGATGTAAGTATTATAAACTAACATAGCAATAATAAAAAAATAATAATAAACAAACATTTTCTCCCATCAGAGTTAATCCTATTAGTAACGTTTATTTTATTCTTGTGAGTGGAAATGATAAGAACTGATATTATGATGATTAACATTCCAAAACTAATGCATATATATATATTGACCATCCTATTCAATATTAACATAATCAGATGATCTTCAAATACTTTTCCAAAGGCAAAGAAAAAAAATCACCCATTGGTTTATGTACCAATATCAGATAGTGAGATATTTAAACATTTTTCCAGTGTAGCATAATTAAAATCAGTTTATTCACATTTTAATCCAGATAATTTTCCGTTAAAATGACTTTAAAATTTTTTAACACATTCAACTTTTCACTTTTTTTTTTTTAAATTAATTTTTGATTTTGTTCTTCCATCTGCGGTAATATATGTAACAACTTTTTAAACAATCTGGGCATTTTTAAACCATTTTTAAAATCTTATTTATACGCGTTGCACAGTAAAATTTTAAAAGTAAATATTTATTTAATTACATTTCCAGTGTCCAAGTAATAACTGTTTAGCAATATCAAGGAGAATTTATCCAATTATAAATACGATATCCTTAGCATTTCAATTACTCTGTAATCAATTATTTCTATCGTTACCCAAATTTGCACTAAAGAAATATTAGCAGATGAGTTTTATTTTTTATTTTTTTTTTTAGAAAGAATAAAGAATATAATCACACAATTATCTTTTAACTTTATTAAAATTATATGATATAAAAATGACTTTTGACTTTGTTTATAATATCTTATGAAACCTTTCTTCAAAATCATTTTTGAATTATTTTCTTGAAATTACAATTTTCAAACGAACTGTATGTTCTGCTTTATGTTTAAGAATGGTGCAAAATATAAACATTATCAGCTCTTTCTTTTAGATGTAAATAATTTATGCGTCATTTTTAAATCTGAATTTTTACAAATATAAACAAAATAAAAGTCAAAGCTTACTTTTTCTTGAATCATTCTAGGTTTGAAGCAACATTTATGGGAATAAGTTATGATCCACAGGGTTTCCATTTCCTTTCCAGTATAACTGTTAAGAACCATCAATCGACAGAAAAGTGGTATTGAAATTATAGCAAGGTTTTTTAGATTTCTATTCAATCATTTTAGATAACAATATACTATAATCCTTATTCAATTAAATTCCAATTTTTTCTGATTTTTCAGCTTTTTCTTTCTTATTTTATAAGAGTGGAATTCAAGTCTGTTGTTTCTAGTTCTCTTTTTTTAAATCACCCCCCCCCTACAACTTTGTTCTATATTATATAGCTTTTATTACAAAGCATTGTGGTAAAAAATTGACCAATAATCTTAGTGTGAATATATTAATACTACTCCACCTAGCTTTCCTTTTAATAACTACTCATACTTATTCAAGACAGCTTCGGATTCACTATAACAAAAAAATATGCTTAAGAATTAACTATAACAATTCATTTTACAAGACTTATAAATTTAATTTATTTATTTCAATTGCTATTCAACAATAATAAAAATAGCAATATTTATCTCCCAATTAATAATACTTATAAAATTATTATTTTATCCCTAGTTAAAGCTTACACTGGGTTTGAAACCTCTTCTCCACTCAAGCAGATTTCCTAGTGCATCCAGAACAGTCTTTATTTAAAGCCACTTATTAAAATTTTCATGCCAGATATATTATTATGATTTAAAATTTTCGATTATTCAATACAGGGACCTAAATAAAAGGTCACAATATATATATAAACAAAAAAATAAAGACTTATAAATCCAATAAATAATATAATATTTCAACCAGAGGACTGGTTTTCATATATATATATATAATCTCAGTGCATACTGCTAAACTAAAATAAATATCCAATTATTAAATCATTCCACATGATTAATAAATTCAGAACTGCACTCCATGAAATAAATATATGAATACATTAGAGATACATACTCTAATATTTTTATTTCATAGAGGTCGATTCCGAATTTCTTGTTGCATTAACAGCAAACTGTATTATATATATATATACATACTCTAATATTTTTATTTCATAGAGGTCGATTCCGAATTTCTTGTTGCATTAACAGCAAACTGTATTATATATATATTAAATTTAGATATTTATATATAATACAATTTGTTGTTAATGCATCTTTTTTATTGTGATATGTCGATATAGATACTAAAGACTGACACTGGACTGAAAGAAATTAAAATTTCCAATTCAACGAAGTTTAAATAATCTCATTAAACAGGTAAATATAACCTGATTTTTGGAAGCAGACTAACAAATAGTCAATTTTAACTGTCAAACTGACTGAAACCATATATTACTTAAATAAAATAAATAATGTTCAAGGCTAGATTGATTTATAATGCTAAACATATAAATACAGTTCACACTTACACCTAACCAATATCAAACAATACCAAGAATCTCAATCTATAATTTGGCTGCCTGATGCAACACTATATTGTGATATGGTTGATCATGTAATAGTACATTGTTATATAAAATTATAATGCAATATCTGATCATATTTACAGACATCCACATGTTGTGAGTAACCATTATATAGATTGACATAACTCACTTAGAAATCCTGCCACTATCATATGGATTTCAATGTATAAAATTTGTTTACCAAAGTGAGGTGAATACAATAACATATTCATGGAAACAATATATCTTACATTAGCAATAATATATATATATATATATATATATATATATATATATATATATATATATATATATATATATATATATATATATATATATATATATATATATATGTTAAAACGAAGATTTGCACAGGTTAAATATATAAAATACATATTTTGCGGGTTCATCCATGTTAAAAACTTTTAATATTAATATACTGACATTTCGACTTGGTCACACAAGCCATCCACAGAGTTATAAAAGGTAGAAAGACAGTTGTAGAGGCGCTACAATCACTGATTTGAATAAAATGTTAAAATTCCACCAATAGCAAAAAATGTTAAATTTAGGAATGTTTTTTAAAAAAAATCTTTCCAAATAGGAGGAAGTTTGCATGTATCATCTCGCTTATTGATACAATCTGGCCTTTTAAGTATCTCAATGGCTTCTCTAATTTTGCATTGGTAGAGATTATCACATCTGGATATGATCCTGGTACTAGAAAAATCAATTTTATGACCTGAATCTATAGTATGGAGTGAGAGTGCTGATGATGATGAGTGTTGTTTAACTGCATTAGCATGCTCATCTCTCCTAACACTGATGCGATGATTACTCATACCTATGTAAGAAGCTTTACAATTTTTACATGAGATTTGATAGACACCATGAGATTCAAGAGGGATTGAATCCTTAGGCTTGGTTATTATATTGCTGATCTTTTGATGAGCAGAAAATGCTGTATCTATATTATAGCATTTTAATATACGTCCGATACTGTCTGTAGTTCCTTTTACATATGGAACACAAATCCTAATAGCTGATTTATCATCTTTTTGTTTCCTATTTTGTCTATTTTGGGCTTGAAATAAGGCTTTTTTTTATAAATTTGTAATTATAACTATTTGCTAATAAAACACTATTAATATGATTTATTTCTTCTTTCAGATGTGTCTCATCTGAAAGGTTAATTGCTCTATTTAAAAGAGTTTTGGCTACAGAAACTATCTGAGTTGGGTGATGATGAGAATGGAAATGCAAATATCTGTCTGTGTGTGTATCCTTTCTGTAAATAGAAAAAGATAAACTATTTGGTGTTCTGGTGACTAGAACATCAAGAAAAGGGAGTTTTCCATCAGACTCTGTCTCCATTGTAAATTTAATATGAGGATGCATATTATTTAAATGTAAGAAAAAATCATCTAATTTATTTTTTCCATGTTGCCATATGACAAAAGTGTCATCTATGTATCTGAGCCAAATGAGAGGTTTTAAAGATGATGATTCTAAAGCACGAGTTTCTATATATTCCATGAATAAATCAGCTATTACTCCTGAGATAGGTGAGCCCATAGGAGTACCAAAAACTTGTCTGTAATGCTGTCCATTGTATACAAAATATGTATTTAAGAGACAATGTTTAATCAAAGCAATAATATGGTCTGGTAAATTGCAACGTTGTGAGATTATATTTAAAGCTTCATCAATTGGAATGTTTGTAAACAAAGACACAACATCAAAACTGACCAGAATGTCATTAGCATTAATTTTTAAACTTTTTAAAACAGAAATAAAATGAAGAGAGTTTTTAATATATGATTTAATAGATGGGATTGTAGGTTTAATGAAATCCGATAAGTATCTGGCTAAAATATGAGTTGGAGAACCTATTGCACTTACTATTGGACGAAGGGGGGTATCTGGTTTGTGAATTTTTGGAAGTCCATAAAATTTTGGACAGACACAAGATTTTTCACGAGGGATTATTTTATTTTTTATCTCTGTTTCAATAGGTGATTTATTAATAATAGCTTTTGTTGTTTTTTCCAAATACGTAGTATGATCTCTTTTTGATAGTTTATAAGTTTTATCATTAAGCAGATCTAAAATTTTATTATGGTAAATGTCACGATCCATTACAACTGTGGCATTACCTTTATCAGCTGGAAGTACAACAATTGATTTGTCCGATTTTATATTATTTAATGCTTGTCTTTCTTTCTTTGAAATATTATTTTTAGGAAGCTTAGCTTTTTTAAAAATATTACAAATCTCAGCTCTAGCCAAATCAGCCGATGTAGAATCAATTTTATCGAGAGCTGATTCAACATTACAAACAATTTTCTCAAAAGGTATCCCGGAAGGTGTTAAAGCAAAATTGAAACCTTTTTCTAAAACCAAAATTTCATCTGTAGAGAGGGCTTTAGAATCATCATCTTTAAAACCTCTCATTTGGCTCAGATACATAGATTACACTTTTGTCATATGGCAACATGGAAAAAATAAATTAGATGATTTTTTCTTACATTTAAATAATATGCATCCTCATATTAAATTTACAATGGAGACAGAGTCTGATGGAAAACTCCCTTTTCTTGATGTTCTAGTCACCAGAACACCAAATAGTTTATCTTTTTCTATTTACAGAAAGGATACACACACAGACAGATATTTGCATTTCCATTCTCATCATCACCCAACTCAGATAGTTTCTGTAGCCAAAACTCTTTTAAATAGAGCAATTAACCTTTCAGATGAGACACATCTGAAAGAAGAAATAAATCATATTAATAGTGTTTTATTAGCAAATAGTTATAATTACAAATTTATAAAAAAAGCCTTATTTCAAGCCCAAAATAGACAAAATAGGAAACAAAAAGATGATAAATCAGCTATTAGGATTTGTGTTCCATATGTAAAAGGAACTACAGACAGTATCAGACATATATTAAAATGCTATAATATAGATACAGCATTTTCTGCTCATCAAAAGATCAGCAATATAATAACCAAGCCTAAGGATTCAATCCCTCTTGAATCTCATGGTGTCTATCAAATCTCATGTAAAAATTGTAAAGCTTCTTACATAGGTATGAGTAATCATCGCATCAGTGTTAGGAGAGATGAGCATGCTAATGCAGTTAAACAACACTCATCATCATCAGCACTCTCACTCCATACTATAGATTCAGGTCATAAAATTGATTTTTCTAGTACCAGGATCATATCCAGATGTGATAATCTCTACCAATGCAAAATTAGAGAAGCCATTGAGATACTTAAAAGGCCAGATTGTATCAATAAGCGAGATGATACATGCAAACTTCCTCCTATTTGGAAAGATTTTTTTAAAAAACATTCCTAAATTTAACATTTTTTGCTATTGGTGGAATTTTAACATTTTATTCAAATCAGTGATTGTAGCACCTCTACAACCGTCTTTCTACCTTTTATAACTCTGTGGATGGCTTGTGTGACCAAGTCAAAACGTCAGTATATTAATATTAAAAGTTAAAAGTTTTTAATATGAATGAACCCGCAAAATATGTATTATATATATATATACAAAGATTTTCATGGATTACAACTATAAATGATATTTTTTGCAGGTTCAGCCATGTATGATTTTAATTATGAATATGTAACAATGTTAAAGTTCCATGAATAGAAAACAACTGCTATATAAAATGAAAAAAAATAAAAGTATCTTTAAGTATGTAGTATTTTTATTAGTTTAAAAACAAGAATGTCAATAAAAGGGAATTTTCTATCCATTCCATAGTAACCATCTTTATAACCCAGTTGATGGCTTATATGATTAATACAAAATTTTGTATATATATATATATATATATATACAGATGAGTTGCAAACTATGCTATATGAATATTCATGACTTCAATTATATTGTACCCCCTCCAAAAGAAACAAACAAATAAAAGGTAACAAACTCCAAAAAAGTAGCATTAAAATATATAAATTTAATACATTTACAACATGCAAGCATTATATCATTTTTCCATCTCTGACTATTATTTGTCTTTATGTTAAAAAAAATTAGAAATAAACTTTGCAATATGTCAACAGCTGTTTTCATCTCTTGGAATGTTAAATGTGATCATATTTATTAATAATATTTTTTTTTTAGTTTATATTGAAAGAAAATACATTTTTTTTTGTCTGGACTTGTTATCAATTTGTCCTGGATTTGTATTTGCATTAACTTATGCTGAAAAGTTGTTGGATGTCACCTTGTGTTATTTTCAATTAAGAATGTACATCTTGTGCACCATAGAAAATATAGAACAAAAGTTGCTGCCCTAATCAGTGGTATTGTTTTACCTTAGAATGCCGCCATTACTTGTTCCATAGTGGTTTTATTTCTTCTATATGTGTTGCAAAGTATAACTCTTACTTGTTACAGACCAGTGTACAGTTTCTTCAGTCTGATGGCATGAGTCACATAAAGGATCTATGTTTCTATGTACTCTTCTGTGGACCAGAAAGTATGTGGTCGGGAGGGCATCTAAGTTTATTTTAAAGATAAAATTGAAAAATCTTGGTTCTAACTCTCATTTCTTGTATTTGTTGATTAATACTTTATTATTTATTTTTAGTAGTGATAATATTTAATTGTTGGTGATATGGTTCTGCATTAGTTCATAGATTTTCCAATATTTATATTTTTCTGTTCATTGGTTGGGATTTTTTCCTATTGTATTGCATTGGTATATTGCTGATTGAATGAGTGAGCCTTTTGGAGGTGGTTGATTGGTAGGTTTTATTTTTATTAGATGTTTTAATTTTGTAAATTGATTAATTATGGCAATTATTGTATTTTTTTGTTTTTGCATGTGGAAAATGTTGAGACTGTATAGGTCAAGGCCATTTTTTATTAGTGGTTGATCAAGGTTTTTAATTGATATGGCCACTAGTTTTCTGGCCCACATAAGTTTACTGCATATGGAGTTAATTTTCCAGATGAAAGCTTTAGAAAAAGTAATCACTGGCATGTAGTATGTTATTCTCATTATGATTATCCTGTTAATTAGTTGTGTTTTTGCATATATTGATAGATATGCTTTTGTTAATGAATTTGCTATTTTTTTGATATCTTCTTTGAGTTTATTTTGTATGTGACAGCACATTCCAGTGGTGCCCATATAAAATGGGAACCTTAGAAAAGGATTTAACTTTTCTTGAAATATAGACTGACATAGATGCAGACTTTTCTGGATTTATTTTCAGTCCATAATTGGCTGAATATTCCTCCACTATCCTGTTCAACAGAGGTTTATGCTTTTTAGAAGCTATAAAGACCATAGCATCATCCATATATGCCAAACATGCTATTTTTGTATTGATTCTGGTATTTGTAAGCCTTCAAAGGTTTATTTCTTTAATTAAGGGGTTAATATAAAAAATAAAGAATAAAGTGCTTAAGGCAAACCCTGCAATAGTGACTGGGTAAGATAAAATGAGGGAGAACTTTTTCCATTAAGTGTTATGTGTAGCTCACAGTTTATTAATAGGTTTGCTATTATATATAGCAGAGATCTGGGGCTATCTATGATTTTAAGCATCTTTAGAAATACAAATATGTTGACAGTGTCAAAGGCTGATGCTATATCCAGTTGTATGATCAGAGTGCTATATTTGTTCTTATCTCTTACAGTTACCGTTATAGTTTGAAAAGCAAGGCTGCTTTTGTGGTTGAATATTTTTTTCTTAGCAAATTGAGTTTCTGAGATAGAAGGAACCAAAAATAGCTCTATTTTTCCTTTTATTACCTTCTTCAGCATCTTTTTTGGAAATGGTCCCATTGATATAGGTCTTATGTCTTTAAGTGCAGGAATTTTCTTGTTCTTTTTATTGTAAGGTACTATTGCTATAAAGTACACTCCCTGTACACTCCTAATTTTTTGAGTTAGATGGTTTGCCAGATTACAAAGATATTTTTGAAGTGAAATGGTTAAGGTGTTTTAAGACAAAAAGTAGTATTCCTGGGCTTCCAGGGTGATAGTTATTGTTCATTTCATTTTTTTTTTAATGAAGTCATCTACTGTGAATGATTTTTCATTTTTTGGTGGTCCAAACATGTGCACTGTCCACTGTATTGGTGGGATGATTGCAGTTTATCTCTAAAATTTTCAAACATAGGCAGTATCATATTTTGGCCAGCAAATGTTCCTCTTTGTGTTTGTATGTCTATTGGTACTTTTATTTCAGGCTCACTTCCTAGGACCCATTTTATGTATATATGTGACCACATATGTTACGGGTAATGCATAATTTATTTTTTTTAATTTTTAGATACTCTTTTGTGGATTGACAAGCCTTATTATATTCTTGTTTTAAGTTGCTTATATAATTTTGGTTGTGGTGTGTATGCATGATTGCTGTAAGTTTTTCATGTACTTTATCAGCATATTTTAGTAGCTTGGATGGCGATGGTCTATTCATTACTACATGGTTTATATTAAATGACAAAATGTTGATACAAGCTTGGTATTATTGTATAGAGACTAGTTTTATTTCTTTTATTTTTTCTAAAATTATATAGGTTTCAGAGAAGATAAATTCTGGGATGGACTTGGGGAGAAGGATTCTGATTGTTTTTTGTTAATGGCAAAGTGTTAATTTGCATTTGGTTTAGATTAATAGTTATTATTTGTGCTGATTGATCAGAGAAGCCCAATGGGATGAGATTTATTTTCATTAAATGATTTAGGATTGGTGAATATGGAATGAGACAGCATCATGAAAAAGAAAACCTTGTCCATTCATTAGCAGAACTTGTATTTTATGGAATAATTATTCAGTAAATTTGTGGTATAATGTGTTGCAGTCACCAACCAAGATGATGGGATTTGCCATGGTGGCCAGTCTGGAATTTATTGTCATGAATATTGTCTCAGTTCTTTGTTTATTTATTGTCATATATACAAAGATTACATTGATTATCATTATTCTGTGACTGAAAGTAATGATTACAAGATATGAATCAATGTAAGTGATTTTGAAAGTTTAAAACAGAGAATGCTTTGCAATTATTAGGACAGATCCTGCTGATGGTGATGTGGCATATCTGGAACCTGTGTAAAAACCTTCAGCACCAAAGTATTTGGATGGGGCTACTTGTGACCCTGCATAGATTTTGCTTTCCAGTAGACCTGCAATGTGTGTTTTGATTTGTTGTATCCAGTGTTTATTTTGTATATTTTTGGGATGAATTTAAACCCTGATATTAATTATGGAAATCTTTGTTTTCATTTTGGTTATATATTATTCTTTATAATAATTTGGCTTTGATTGGTTAGTGTTTTTTTTTCTTATTTAGAGTTGTGATTCGATTATATATTATTTTTGATGGTAATTTGGCTTTGATCAGTCAGTATTTTTTTACTTGTTTTTGGATTGTGTTGTGCATCTGAATCATCTTTGTGGTCTTGATTAGTACCTTCATTGGAGGTTTCCATAGTCTGATATGTATGCTCAGAGCTGGCTATTATGTCTTCTTGTGAAGAGGTGGAAAACAGCATAACTAAACTCATTAATAGTAATCACTCACAGGAAAAATTAAAAATCAAAATATAATCACAAAAGAAAATATAAAACCGAAAAGCATCCAAAAAACACAAATAATAAACCAAATAAATAATGAGCTGAAATTAAACACTGGAGAATAAATCAAGGAATGTGAAAATATCACAGACACAGAAACTCATATGGAAGATGATTTTACAGACAAAAATGAAAACACCAACAATGATTGCAACTTGCCATTAAAACAATTAAAAATAATACAGCAACTGAAATCTTGGAAAAAGTAGTACAAGATACACCAAAAAATATAATAATAGAAAAAGAGCAAAAAAGAAAGCCAGGCTTGCCAAATAATAATAATAATAATAATAATAATAATAATAATAATAATAATAATAATAATAATAATAATAATAATAATAATAATAATAATAATAATAATAATAATAATAATAATAATAATAATAATAATAATAATAATAATAATAATAATAATAATAATAATAATAATAATAATAATAATAATAATAATAATAATAATAATAATAATAATAATAATAATAATAATAATAATAATAATAATAATAATAATAATAATAATAATAATAATAATAATAATAATAATAATAATAATAATAATAATAATAATAATAATAATAATAATAATAATAATAATAATAATAATAATAATAATAATAATAATAATAATAATAATAATAATAATAATAATAATAATAATAATAATAATAAAAAGAAATTATTTCACACTCAGCTGCTTACTATATATATACAATTTTAATGCACAAATCAGCGCATAACAGCAGAGCTTCTTCAAATTAAATCACAATTTATTATAAACTTAATATAAATTATAATACATAATAAATAATGCCCGAGCGCTTTCAAGAGAACTTAGCTCTCATAATCATGGGTAACAAAGAGTAAGCGTAACAAGGTTGCTATGTGTAAATATATGCAGATATATGTAAATTAATTGAACTATATGCGTAAATCTAATTAACCCATTTCTTAGAAATTTTATAACACGTATCTTTCCTATTCATAGCCTTATCATCCATGGCAATAAAACATGCCTCCTTCACCTTTCTCTTAACATCATTTCTTTCCCTACAAACTATTCTTGGATTTTCAGGTTCACATGAATGACCAGTTAATTTCTGATGCATTGCGAATATTGAGGTGTAAGCTGGGTCTGCTTGGGCCTTTCTGTAAGAATATCTGTGCTGGGACAATCTTGTTGAGAGAGTTGCTTTCGTTTCTCCATAGTATGATGCCATGCAGTTATTTTCTGGGCATGAGATATTATAGACAGCCTGAGAAATGTTGTTGGGTGTTACAATATCTTTTGCATTGTTGATGATTCTATTGGTATTAGGGGGTGTGTGAAAACATAGTTGAAATTCTCTATTAAACACTGAGTAAAGTTTTCTATGGGCGTTTGCAAAGTATGGCAACAATATTCTATTTTTCTGCTGCTTAATTGCATTGTTATTTAATTTACTGTAAAATTGTCTAATTTTCCCATCAATACTATTTTGTTTGAAACCGATATTTAATAAATCGTTTCTATATAAAATCAAATTTGCCCTTTTGTCTGCTTCAAATCTGCAAAGGTGCTCATTCCTATGTAAGAAAGACATCAATCCTGCGAATTTATGAATAGGTGGTGTGTTCGAAAGGGGTTGTATATGGCCTCTTTTTTCTATTGGTTTTATAATCATCTTATAATTGAGTTGTTGACCTTCCCTTTGTACTTGAATATCCAAATATCTAGTTTTCTTGTCGCAATCTTCCATTTCTGTATTTAGCTTCAGATGAGTACATTCTTGAATGTCCAGCTTGATTTTATCTATAATCTCTTCCGTAGCAGCAATAAACAGGTCATCAACATACCTTGTATATACAATTAACTGAAGTGTTTGTTCATATTTAGGAATGATACTTTTTTCAAAATAATTAAGCACAATACTTGATATGATGCCACTCATGGGTAAGCCCATTGGCCATCCATCATTCATTTGGTACCATTGGTTGTTAAATGTTGCCACAATGTTGTTATTTAACCACTTTAAAAAATCAATAATGAAGTCGATCCTTTTTTGTTCCATATTGTTGTTCTTAAGCTCTTCTTTTATTATGTCAATGGACCTATTTCTATTAATGGAGCCATATAATTCAGTGACATCGAGCACTGCAATTTTAGTTTCTGGTTTCAGTATTTTGTCTTTTATTCTGGCCACAAAATCAAAAGAAGATCTGATGGTATATCTTCCAAAGCCAATAGTGTCAATCAGCCAACCATTTATTAACTTTGCTGTGTTAAAGTAATGCACACCCCCAAAATCAAGCATTAAACGTAAAGGCACATTTGGTTTGTGCATTTTTGCATTTGCGAAAATCTGTGGTTGGGTAGTGGCAGAAGGATATAGTTTATAATACTCAGCTTTTGATATGGCTTTGTTACAATGAGTCTTGAGAATTGAGGCAATAAATTTGTCTTTGTTCAAATTATTATTGAAACTAGCTATTCTTTTGAATTGCAGTTTTTCAATTTGCTGTTTAACTTTTAAATTAAAATTTTCTCTATTCATAAGCACGAATCTCTGGCCCTTATCTTCCTTCATGCAGACTATTTGTTCAATGTCTAAAAATTGCTTAGTGTGCGCTAATTTTATGTCCCAGTTATTTGTATTAATCTTGAGTGTATTCTGGTGTATAGCCTTGGCAATCTGCGTTACATATTTATCTTTATTTGGATTGTTGTCTAAACCAGCTTCAATGTCTGCTATCCGTTCAATTCTCGGAAATCTCCAATTGCTACCAACAAATCTAGGGCCTTTGTTTAGTACATCTATGATTTCTTCATTTGGTATTTTGTCCGTGAGATTAACAAACATATCGGTTTTTTTTTCTACTATTTGGATATTTTGCTTCCTAGCCAAGAAAGCCAACTTTTTATCTAATAGAAATAGGTCCATTGACATAATAAAAGAAGAGCTTAAGAACAACAATATGGAACAAAAAAGAATCGACTTCATTATTGATTTTTTAAAGTGGTTAAATAACAACATTGTGGCAACATTTAACAACCAATGGTACCAAATGAATGATGGATGGCCAATGGGCTTACCCATGAGTGGCATCATATCAAGTATTGTGCTTAATTATTTTGAAAAAGTATCATTCCTAAATATGAACAAACACTTCAGTTAATTGTATATACAAGGTATGTTGATGACCTGTTTATTGCTGCTACGGAAGAGATTATAGATAAAATCAAGCTGGACATTCAAGAATGTACTCATCTGAAGCTAAATACAGAAATGGAAGATTGCGACAAGAAAACTAGATATTTGGATATTCAAGTACAAAGGGAAGGTCAACAACTCAATTATAAGATGATTATAAAACCAATAGAAAAAAGAGGCCATATACAACCCCTTTCGAACACACCACCTATTCATAAATTCGCAGGATTGATGTCTTTCTTACATAGGAATGAGCACCTTTGCAGATTTGAAGCAGACAAAAGGGCAAATTTGATTTTATATAGAAACGATTTATTAAATATCGGTTTCAAACAAAATAGTATTGATGGGAAAATTAGACAATTTTACAGTAAATTAAATAACAATGCAATTAAGCAGCAGAAAAATAGAATATTGTTGCCATACTTTGCAAACGCCCATAGAAAACTTTACTCAGTGTTTAATAGAGAATTTCAACTATGTTTTCACACACCCCCTAATACCAATAGAATCATCAACAATGCAAAAGATATTGTAACACCCAACAACATTTCTCAGGCTGTCTATAATATCTCATGCCCAGAAAATAACTGCATGGCATCATACTATGGAGAAACGAAAGCAACTCTCTCAACAAGATTGTCCCAGCACAGATATTCTTACAGAAAGGCCCAAGCAGACCCAACTTACACCTCAATATTCGCAATGCATCAGAAATTAACTGGTCATTCATGTGAACCTGAAAATCCAAGAATAGTTTGTAGGGAAAGAAATGATGTTAAGAGAAAGGTGAAGGAGGCATGTTTTATTTCCATGGATGATAAGGCTATGAATAGGAAAGATACATGTTATAAAATTTCTAAGAAATGGGTTAATTAGATTTACGCACATAGTTCAATTAATTTACATATATCTGCATATATTTACACATAGCAACATTTTTACGCTTACTCTTTGTTACCCATGATTATGAGAGCTAAGTTCTCTTGAAAATGCTCAGGCATTATTTATTATGTATTATAATTTATATTAAGTTTATAATAAATTGTGATTTAATTTGAAGAAGCTCTGCTGTTATGCGCTGATTTGTGCATTAAAATTGTATAATAATAATAATAATAATAATAATAATAATAATAATAATAATAATAATAATAATAATAATTATTATTATTATTATTATTATTATTATTATTATTATTATTATTATTATTATTATTATTATGAAATAAGAAGAATGACGTTTCATAAATTCTAGTAAATTTCATTAGCATCTTTCATTCAAGCATGTAATAGTAATTTAAAGTGATTATTTAATATATTCACGCTTTCACTTTCAAACATTTAAGATTCGCCCATACAAAAGTGTTTGGGTTTGAAAAGATAGATGGCCATTCTATCTTTTCCAAAGACTTTATCATGTGGTTCAGTGTTAGTATTCATTCATTTATAGTTAAAATCTTCAAAGCGCATGTGCAACAGCGTAATGCTGTGTTAAATATTACAGTTTACAAACATCGCACTATAAAAAATGATTTATTTACATACATTTAATATCAAATAAGAAGAATGATGTTTCGTAAATTCTAGTAAATTTCATTAGCGTCTTTCATTCAAGCATGTAATAGTAATTTAAAGTGATTATTTAATATATTCATGCTTTCACTTTCAAACACTTAAGATTTGCCCATACAAAAGCGTTTGGGTTCGAAAAGATAGATGGCCATTCTATCTTTTCCAAAGACTTTATCATGTGGTTGAGTGTTAGTATTCATTCATTTATAGTTAAAATCTTCAAAGTGCATGTGCCACAGCGTAATGCTGTGTTAAATATTACAGTTTACAAACATCGCGCTATAAAAAATGATTTATTTACATATTATTATTATTATTATTACTATTATATATTTCCAACAATTAGTTAGATTTCTCTCAATGCATCTTTTACTTTAGCTTAATCCTATATATAAATTAATTGAAAGAAAGCAGCACTTAAACAGACCAATATAAATAACAATCAGCAATCTCAATATATGTTTAAGACAAACTCTTTTTAACAATAAAAGTGGAATATCACCTTTATTTATGGTCTGATATGTTTATATAGACTCTAAAGACTGCAACTTGGCCACAGAGAGTGAAATTATTGATACAAAAAAGTTTAAATAAACTTCATTAAACAGGTAAATATAGCTTGTTCTAAAAGCAGATTAAAAAATAGTCAATTATAACTTTCAAACTGCATTCCTACAATAATTATTTAAATAATAATTTAAAAGTGCTAAAACCTAGATAGAAATACAATTTGAAAGTTATAATTCACTTTGAAAGTTATAATTAACAATTTGTTATTCTGCTTTCACAACAGGTTATATTTTCCTATTTAATGAAGTTTATTTAAACTTCTTTGTAGCAATCATTTCACTCTCTGTGGTCAAGATAAATTTTTTTAGTGTGTATTTAAACACATGAGACCATAGGTGAGTTTCCACCTTTATTATTAAAAGGATGTTATCTTGACAGCAGATTAAGATTATTGATTAATGTTGATATTAGTCTGGTTTAAGTGTTGATTGCTTTCAATGAATTTACATTTGTTGACCCATCTAGCCTTGATCACTATTGTATAGAGAAAGTCAGGATGGTCTCAGGGCACACACCATAATAAGAATGTGCAGTATATGTTTAAAAGTTGAAAAAAAAAAATTAGAAATAAACTTAGCAAAATTAGATATATAATTATTTAAAATTCTGGAATTACTCAACATATTTGTTTCTAAATGTACAATTTATAAAATATGTTTTGCCCTTGAAAACACTTATTTCTACACACAGACACACGTCTACATATAATATAATCATGTATAATATTTATTAATATTTGTTGCTTAGTAAAATTTATTATAGTTATATAAAAATAAATTTCATCATCGATCTGTGTTCTTAGTTAAAATTTTGTAATCAGCATTCATGCTCAATGTTAAATTATTGTTGAAAATGTAAATAGAAACAAGATAAAAGATTTATATATGAAGGTGGATTTGAAAGTGTATGCTTAGGAACGTTTTAATTATTTCATCATAAAGTTAAACTGTAAGAAACAAACTGATTATCAGAGAAGAGACTTATAAATTAATGATCAAGAAATATAATCAATATCTGTAAAAAAAAAAAAGCATTTGTATGATATTATCATCATCCATTTAAGTTAATGATAGTTAAGTCTTTCAGTATAGTGATGATACAAATTTCTATATATTTATTGCAGAATACTTTGCTACTAAAAAATGTACATTATTTATGTGTGTGCATACAACAATACGAAAAAATACAAAACTTTAATGTTTTGATACAACTGAAGATAAATAGTTTAACTAGTAAAATGTCTGCTTTGCAAGTGCTAGGATAATTTTTTGAGATATTGTAGCTGTCATAGTACTGTATTTATTTTGCATTAATTTTACACACGCACATATATATAATAGAGGAACATTTTTTTATGTATAGAGAAGTAAAAAGTAATTCTACAAATACCTCAGTATTTTATAATAATAATAAAAAAACTATGGGCATGGATTAATCTCTATATTCATGAAGTAGTTTGTGAAAAAAGAAACATGGTTTATTGTATAAAAAGAATACGTAAAAAATCAGAAAGCCAATAGCATTCAAATAAATAAACAACAGACATTTTAAATGTTATACATTGAATTACTACAATTTTGAAAACCATTAGTAACGCCACCAATCTTTACTTAACTTACTAAAATAAATATTAAATAATATATTTTATTATAATGTTATATATACTTATATTAATTCGTAGAGAATGAGAATGTAATTTTAATTTTACCCCTTTCATTTTTTACTTTTTAATATGTTGCATGTTGAATTAATGAACATCATAAAGTGCAATAAGTCCGTTTTTTAGGTAGAATATTATTAAAATGTTTAGTATATATATATATATATATATTATATATTTGATATTATTAAAATGTTTAGTATATATATATATATAAGTATTATATATTTGAAAGGTGCAAAAAAGGCGACTAGTATATGATATATTCATTAAAAATTTCAGAAGGTATCAACTTTCCATCAATATTTTTGATGGACCATATAGAAAAAAAGATATAAATCTAAAAATTCCAGCATTAATTGCCCAAGTTATTATTCAAATGACTATGTATATGTTTAACTAGGAGAATACTATATATAAGCATGATCCAAACATTTTAAAAAAAATTCGCAACAGATACCAATTTAGATTTAATTTTAAATAGATGTAATTTTCTAAATTCACTGCAATGCCAGATCTTGCCAAGATATTTTAACTATCATTTACATTTTAATAAATTGTTTTCAAGTGTGATTTTTTTTGTAGACAGTTTTGTTTTTAAGTTTCACCTTATCAATAAAAATAAATTCTTATTTTTTTTAACATTATAAAAAATAACGGTCATTGTATACATATATATATATTTACAATGTAATGAAAAATCATTTTTAATTGCATATAATTTTAAATAAATAATCGGAATTAAAGGCCATAAACCCAGAAATAACTACTAGTTAAAAGATTCAACATGAGGTAATTAATGTCATGGAGCAGTAGCCAATGCATTATTCATCCTGTCTCGTGACTTGAATTTGTATATTAGTTTAATTAAAACTTGAAATTTTAAAACTTAAAATTTTGCTGAATGACAAAACATAATCAGTTGTTGATTGATAAATGGCTATCTATATCTTATTAGATAAAGTGTAAATATCCCAGGTTAATATTGTACCGGTCAGAATTGTATGTTCATTTAACAAGGTTTAGAATCTAAGCAAAAGTATCCTAAATCCACTCATGCCCGAGATACACAGGTCAGGAGCAATCATGAATTCTGCCCTAGTTGCTCTTCTCTAAAACTATAACATTATAAACAACACTTCTGATGATAACATGAAATTTTATTCATTCTGGTCCCAGAGACACAGCAGAGAAACACGAGATCTAAAGGGTAATTAATGTAAATAAATAATATCAAATCTTGGCTCAATCAAATATCTTATGTGAAAGGGCAATTTATAAATTTTAAATGAATTGCACACAGCTAGCATTGCAAAAGAAACATGAATTATAAAATAGTATCCATCCAGAATGAGCAAGAACAGAACAACCCAAAGATAAATATCTATTTGAAATAATAAGTTATAACTTCTAAATATTACTAACACTATTATAAATATTTAATGGAATTCAATGAGTGAGAGTCAGTAAGACACAACGCATGAGTAATTATTAAAACATAATAATTTAATTACATTAGAAAACATAGCACAGATTTAATGCGGTTATTACTTTGCATATAAGCAACTGATTTAGTATGCTAATGAGTTATAGTATAATAATAAATTAATGTTATCAATGTGGTGATCATTACTTTAAGTAATGATAAGGACGTTTACAAATTCATCTCTAAAGAGAGGTTTACTCTTGATATGATAGTTAATAATTTATCGTTTATGAGCATATTTGGGCCTGTACAAATGAGGAATGGGTTAGCCTAAATTAGCTTTACTGTGACAATCCTAAAATATTAGACTAATTATAAAATGAGTGGTTTACAAACATCACTGCACCACGTCTTATAAATAATATGAGAACTACCCATAAAAGAACTTGCAGTGCTAACTATAATGACAGCATTTAAAATGGAGAAGATGTCAATCTTTGGACTGAAAAACTTTATCACATATATGATTCCTCTTGTATTTATCACAAGGCAGTATTTGAAAATATGAGTGGTAAGGATTCCATGGTATGCCCTCCGACGTGTCACATGCATAGTCTTAATACTCTAATGTTTATCCTGAGATCGGTTCTACCAAACCTCATTCCTAGACAAGTTACGTGAAGAAAATCCAGAGTTCGGATGATAAATATGATAAAGCAAAATATAAGTACTTTAAAATGCTATCGTAAGTAAGCAACGCGAATATGGCTTAAGTCTTAAATGACTAATGAAATAATTTAAGCTTAAATAAAGCAATAATATCATGCATAACGCCATGATAAAATAATAACCCACTCAGCATGGTATGTATAACTTTAATAAATTTAGGATGTCGAATATAGAAGAGGAAAAATATTTCCTATTTAACAAGTCCAAGTATTTTAAACAACAATATATTATAAGCAATTTAACTCTTAATTACGTATAAATAATAAATAGTTATTAAAATATATTAATAATCAAATTTATTTTAAGAAGATAAAATGCATTTAAATATCGATAGTGATGACAACAAAATGTTTATCTTATGCCATAATATAATTTTTAAACCATCCGCCATAAAGCATATATTTCAAATATTTAACCGAGCGAACAGCATTCAGTAAGAAATTTTACGTTTAACTATTTAAATATTCCAAAATATCAGAATGATGATTGAAATAATATGCGTTCGCTAGATTAAAACATTAGCATACTAAAACTAATTTAATAAGATATATATTTAAAATAAGTTTTGCCACATGAAATAAAATAATTAGAGTGTGAAACTTAAAAAAGCTAATGATAGATTTAAAGTACATAATTCTGTGCTTAGCGTTTCAAAGAACGAGTTTAAAAACTTAAGAGAGAAAATCACAAATTTAATGATAATTAAGTTTATAGTCAGTTATAAAATAAATAAAGATTACATTCTGATTACAATTAAGATTTAGGAAAGAAATGAAGTGAGGAGAATTAAGAGTTCATTCTTCGGCAAAACGGATTACCTTTAAAAGTTATGGTGGCCACTTATAATAACATATATGAAGTTTAGCAAGGCACAATATTAATAAAATAATGGTAGGCATCTTCCAATATTCTTTTACAGTAAGACATAACAGTTCTCAAGTAGCGATGGCATAGCAGGGAGGCAGAATAAAGGCGATTTAAGATCAGGGAGGCAAATTCCTTTTTACTCACAGTTCATATTGTTTCCACTCTCTACACAAATACCAGAGAGAAGAGTGATTTGAACTCCTTTTGTGCATTCCTAGAACTTCTGCTCCTCCTATACTTGAAATTTGGCAATATTGAAAGATGTAAACAATATGTTCCAGAAAGCATTATTTAAATGTATTTTTAAAATTGCAAATAACTTTAAAATATGATTTTTGGTTTGACTTGAAATGAGAATGACATTTTTAAATTGTAATAATACTTTTTAGAATTTTCTGGCATTGCTTTAGCTTTACATTAATTTTATTTATTTTTATATCTGTAATACATATATGCACATACACAATTATATAAGTGAAGGGAATTTACAAGCTTGGAAATAAAATATACTTAAGCTAAAATAATAATTCAACTGGTTACACATAACCATTTTGAATAAACAGGGTAGAAGTGATATGTGTATATGTGTGTGCTTAACATTTCTGAATGACCAAATAAACATATAAACTGGTTCAAACCCTACTTTAAAGAAATGTAATGTCATCAAGCAGTGAAGTTAAATATGTACTACAGATTTACCACTTCAATATGGATGGGTCAGATAAAATGCATCAACTATAGAATTTTTTTTTTGAGGGGTGTATATGGACAAAATGCAACAGTTCAAATAATATTAAAATAATCAGTATTTTACTAGATTATTCATTTTTATTTGATTTTATATATATCAAAAGAACCCACTCTGTCTGTCTCTTTTTAATAATAGTTCTTATCATAATTATGATATTGGATTAATATTGTAACTTAGTTACTCAATTTGATCTATTTTATGAAATAAAAGAAAAAAAAGAAAGCTTATTGATCTTTAGATTCAAATTTATTTGGCTTACATTATTATAAAATAGAGCTATTCCATAAATATATAGATGCTTTTGATTATTTTTAAGATTTTATAATATTTTTATTGTTTTGCAGCTGGTAAATATATCTTATTTGGGAAATAAAATAAGCTGAGTGATATTAAAATGTGTCAAAACAAAATTGTATATATTTATGTAGGATAAAAAGAAGCATTAAAAAGATTTATTTTACATCTGAGTCTGAATAAAAAAGCACATGTAACATTGTTTATTATAAAACAATAAAAATATTTTTTCTATACTGAAAAATTATTCATATGCAAAGCAAATTATTATTGCATAATCAAAATATCTTAATTCTTTGAATTTATCAGAAATATAGGGCTCATACAGAATGAATTATTTAAGATTTACGTATTGCATTTTTAATACAAAATTAAAGACTAAAACAATCACACAGAAATGCTAAAACATATTCTCTCAATGAACAATATTCTATATTGTAATTTCCATGACACCATTCTCGTGCAAAATAGAGAGATTAGGTTTCTATTCCTGCTTTTTTTAGGGCACCAGGTCTGACACTTATCAAATTATTATCTGTATATACTGATTGATGTACAATAAATTGTGTTCTGGGCCAATTGATGAGTTATAGTGCAGCACAAAAAGTGCTTCTTGGAGATCATACATCTTTTTCATGTCTTTGGTCATATATTTATGATTACTTCCCTCCACAATATATTAAAAATGAATAAAAACCAATCCCTATTTTGCATGACAGTGGTGTAATAAAAACTGCACTGCAGAAATATTATTTATTAAGTTGATAATCTCTAGTCTAATGAATGACTAATAAATATTATTACTATTATTCTCTAATTTTGTTTTAGATGATAACATATTCACATTTACATATAAACCAATAACAAAAAAATACCATAAATATAATATTAACTTACAAATTTAATTATATTTGTTTGTTTAGTGAGTGTATAAGTGAATTTTTTATTTGAGAAATTAAAAGGCTTTCACAAAAAGGTATCAAATAAACATAAAAATAAAACAGCATTTTCTATATGTGGGAATATTTGCAGTTTACAGATTGGTCTGGATAGTTATGGCAGAACTTATTATGAGATACTTGTCTGTGAGTAGCTGCTGACTGCATATAGATGAATAATAAAAAACAGTAACATTTATCCATATCTTTCCATGGGAAAAAAAAGAGAAGGCTTTTCTCCTTTTCATTTTTTTTTCTGTGGAAAGCGATGGGGTAATTGTTACTGTTTTTTTATTCATTTATATGTATTCAGAATTTATGTTTTCTCCTTATTTTTTTCTATAAAAATCAATGAGGTAATTGTTACTGTTCTTCTTCATTCATCTATATGCATTCAGAAGGGTAACCAATTGCTGACTGATAAGGGTTCAACAGTTTTTTTAACCTTGTTTTGTCATTTCAATTATGAATTAATATTTGATAATCAACTGGATTAATAATAAGCTAGCTATCCATTTTATTCTCCAAATAAGCTTGTTGCTTAATTATATTATAATAATTACATGCTAAAAATATTACTATGATGTTACTTAATAAAAAATAAAACAATATCTGTTCAATAAGTTATTAGTTTTTTTAAGTTCTCATTCTTTCTGGTTCCTAGTAACTGCCATTATTATAATTTTTCATATTGGTGGAAATCTTTAGTATTCAATTTATTTTTAAGTATATGAATTTTCCCTCTATTTTATTGAGTCAAAAACCTTTTTAGCTTCTTTAATTAAATGCTGTCATGGAGCCATACAATGTTAATTTAATTAAATAGAATTTTTGCAAAACTCAGAATTGTTTTCACTTTTTACTCTAATTTTTGACTATAATTATCCAAAAAAATTTCCAAATTATTTATACTGAGAAAAATAATATTTTCAATGATCTTTTTTGACTTTATGATATCTGTTTTTAGATCTACTTATTTGGATAGAAAGATTTTTGATGGCTTAAAGTATATGAAGTAGTAAATAATAGACATCAAATATTTTTTAAAGTGAATTTAAGTACAGCGATTAATAATTGTCAAAATAATTTTTTTAGGTATAAAAGGGAGTTTTCAAAATGTAAATAATCATATTTTATCTCTGAATATAATCGAATAAAATAGATTCTTTTATAATATACACTCAGTTATGTTGTAACAGTAGTATCTAAACTTATGTATTAAAATCATTTAAAAGCCATACATATTTTTTTTATTACTATATATTTATATATGCAAAAAAAAAAAAAACTAAACTAGTCAATATAATAAACTAAATACTCCATTTCACAATTAAATCACTAGCTAAATATTCTACCAGTAATTTCCTAGCCAAGGCATACTTCTCAAATGCAAAGTAATAGAACACAAAACAAGTATATCATATTCTATCTTTCCATAATTCCAATTCACATTCTACTTACTTTAATATTAAAATAACTTTCATTTAATAACTTCAAATTATAAATCTTTATTAAAATAGATTCTTATAATTTTAAAAAAAAACAAAAACAACAACCTTAGTCTACTTAAACATGATCTTATGACGTGTATTTTTTTCAGAATATATAATGCAGAATTAAAATATTTATTTTTTACTTATTTTGGCCTATATATATATTTTTTTTATAAAAACAAGGAATGATATAACAATTCCAGAAATGACATTCATATCAATGTTTTTTTTATATATTATTTAATAAATTCTTTAGAATAATATTCTTTCTCTATGCTACTTTCTTATTACCAAACATATTGTGATTTTTCCTTAATGTCTAATAAAAATACTTTAAAAGGCCAAGAAATAAAATCATACCACCACTACAAAATACTCAGTTAATTTATCAAAATAGCCTATATTAAGGTAATCTTTATAAAATTTACTTTTTAAAAAACAAAACTATATTTTTAGAACTATTCAATTTCTCATTTATATAACAAAAATTTAGTAAGGAAGTTATTTTATGTATGACAAGTTGATAAGTGTCAGATCTAATAATAGCCTAGACTTTGTAATTGCCAGTCTCTTATTCATAAAATAGTTTATTTAATGAGGGTTTGTTATAGAAATAAAAAGTTAAATAATTTTAAAAGTAAAACTTTGCTCAAAATAATTAATTTTATAAAAATTATCTTAATAACTGAAATACAGGCTTATTATATACCTGTATCAATTTCAATATATGTAATATATAGGGTATATGAGCACAGACTTTCACACAACCCACCACTCTCCACTCTATCTCATAACACTGATACCCTTGAACAAGAATCTTGGCCTCAGGGTGGCCTTTGAGCATTCCATCATCAGATTTTCAATTGGATAGATGATTGAAAAGTTGGAGGGTGGAGTGGATTGAAGCCTGTCCATTAAAGTATGAAGATTGGCTATTTTAATAAATATCTGAGCACTTATTGCATATATGTGTAGAGATGATAATCTGGACTAATTGATGTTTGCTGGTTTAGCATGAAATATGTATATTGGTGATTATTTATCTTTTCAACATATATGTTTTCAAGTGTATCAGTGTTATGAGATGGAGTGGAGAGTTGTAGGTTGTGTGAAAGTTTGTGCTCATATCCCCTATATATTACATATATTGATATAGGTATATAACAAGCCTGTATTTCAGTTATTACATAGTAGAGATGTCTGCCTATCCTTTGTATGTGTATTAAATGGATTATGTCCAGTACATGAAGGGTCAGATTGACTTTAGATCAACATGGGTGTAACAAAAATCTCAGCCTCAGGGTGGCCATTGAGCATTCCATCATTAGATTTTCAATTGGATGGATGGTTGAAGAGTTGGAGTATGGAATGGATTGAAGCCTGTCCATTAAAGTATGAAGATTGGCTATTTTAATATATATCTGAACACTTATTGCATATATGTGTAGAGATGATAATCTAGACTAACTGATGATTGCTGGTTTAGCATGAAATACATATATTGGTGATTATTTATCTTTTCAACATATATGTATGTGTTCAAGTGTATTAGTGTTATGAGATGGAGTGGAGAGTGGTGGATTGTGTGAAAGTCTGTGCTCATATACCCTATATATTAAAAATTGTCTTAATATAGGCTAGTCTAATAAGAGATTGATATTATTTTGTTTAATAGAAATTATAATAATGATAATACAATTTTTAAAAAATGTTAGTATTAAAAAAAAACTAAGATTTAATTTTATTTTTATTTTAAAATTGTCTTTTATGTTTTAAGGAGACATCATAAGAATAAAAGGGAAAAAAAGATGTTACTTTAAACAGTGCATTGAATAATATAAAAAAAAAAAAATACCATTTCTGGAGTTGCTTAAATTATTCCTTGTTTATAAGAAAGTATACATAGGCTAAAGTAGTCTGAATTTAAGTGAATGAATGAAAGTTTATAAAAATAAAATAAAGAATAAGTAACTTAATTCTATATTATATATTTATCAAAAAAATACAGGCCATAAGATTATGTTTGAGGAGACAGATTGTTTTCTTTGAAAATATGAAATAAAGAGAAAAAGTAAAGAATTATTTGTGATTCTAAAAGTTATTTTCATATTTAAAAAAAAATTGGAATGGGAGTTAAAATTAAGGGAAGTTAGAATAATATATATTTGTTCTGCATTGCATTAGTTTGCATTGAGAAATCTGTCTTGGCTGGGAAATCATTGTTAGTGGATTTGTGATTTAATTTTGACTAATGATTTCATTGGGATATATATATATATGTGTGTGTGTGTGCATGCGCGTGTGTGTTTATGTATGTCTGTATTAATTATACTTTTCATGTAATTTTTTCTTTATTTTAGCTCATGCATTACAATGTTACAGCTGCTATTCTAATAATGGAAGTAATCCAGTATGTGAAGATTCATTTAATGAAAGTTTTCCCTTTACTCAAGATCTTCTTGTAGATTGCCCAGATGAAAATAGCATTACAGATGCAAATTTTCTTGAAATATTTTGTCTGAAAGTAGTTGCTGAAGGTTAATTTAATTTATATTCAAAATTCTAGTAGTATTTAAACATGCACTGGTACATCCTCACTTACATAATTCGCAATTACATAATAATAAATTCTTAAGAAAAAATATTAAGAAATATGGTCTTAAAATATGCATTTTTTGTATTTAAGATTACAATATCTTTTAAAATTATAAAAATCTTGAACATGCCTTTGCAAAACAACAACTTCATGCTTTCAAATCAACATGCTTTAGATTTGCCTATATAAGTGGGCATTTAGGTTAAAGATAAGATGGCCATTCTTATCTTTATAAAAGTTGCTATCTTGTGTTGTGGTTTGGAAGATCCCTCTGTCGGCAAAATGTGCTTGATTATTACAAATTTTAAAGCACACTGAACACAGGTTAAAGCCTGTTTAAAATATTTACATATGCTTTCTGTACACTTAATAAATTAATTACTACTCTTGAATATTAAATTAAGTTTGAAAAATGTAATAATAATATTAGTAAATCATAATTGTTCAACTTGCAGTTACTAATAATTATTTACTCATATTATTTAACACTTGGATGCTTTATATTAAGTTTTTCTAACTGACAATTTTTAAAACAGATAACACTTTTTTTCTTTGAGAAGACTTCAGTTAACATGTATATTAAAGTAAATAAAACAAAGTTTGACGTTAAAATGCAGCTACAATATTTAACTGCAAATATTGCTTTTTTCTGCTTCAAAAAGTTGATTTGGATTAATATACTAAAATAAACTTGAAATAATTAAGATAAAGTCTCAATAGTTTGTTTTTTTAATAAAGCAATTATGTTTGTTAGGATTAAATATATTATAATAAACTTAAGTCTAAACATTTTTTTTTAAAAAAAAACAACAACTTACAAAGCTCAAGTTCTATAGCCATAGTTTGATTTTCTCATGATGGCAGGAATTAAAGTATTCATTTTTTAAGCGGTATAATGTGTCAGATTCCAGGTGTTCAGAATATAAATTTTCTCTTTTACTTACTCAACATAATGATGGTTTGATGTTGCTTAAATAAAATGACAATGCAGAGTGGATTATTTTAAGAAAAATTGTCATTATAAAAGTTTTACTGCTTCCTTTTTGAATACCCTGATCCAGTTTTCTAACATATTTGATTTGGTCCTTGTTAACATATTTTTATTTTACTTATAAAAATTTCAAAAACACTTTGATTGATTACTTAAAAAAACATTTTAATTGCCTGGATTTTTTTCTTGTTTTCAAATTTCTTATGTAAATGGACTTAATTAATTTTTTTAATGTATTTTTTTTTTTAGTTGTTTTGCAATTCATTCTTTTCTAAGAGCAAGTTTTAGTCTTTTTTATCATTTTTTCTTTACTTTAAATTCTTTTTAACAACTATTACACTTTTACAATATTTAATATGACAATTAATATTTGACTTTAAACAATTTGTTTCATTTTATTAGTAGTATATTATATAATAATCAATTTTTAAAACTCTTGAATGCTATATTTACTAGCAATCTCACAAATCTTAAAACCATCTCTCAATCATGTAGAAGCCCACATGGGTCACCTTAAAATGAATAAAATATTATTCATTTGAATATATTGTAATATGGTAAGCAGTAACCAACTCTGATCCTGCAATATTACAAGCTTCTTAAATTCATATTTAAGTAATAAGGAAATGATATTAATTTTTATGTTTTTATATATAATGGGTAGTTCATTTAACTATTTTTTTTTACCAAATGTTAATATGAAATCAGGCAATTTTCTTTAAACACAATATGAATATTTTAATGCATGATATAAATATTTAAAAAAGAGAGAAAAATATAAAATCAAATAAATAATTTTTTTTGTTTTCTCACTTCAATAATTTTAACTATTTGTGTTAATATTAATTCTAGAAAATGTATTAAGAGAAAAAAAAATTTCTCTTCAGTAAATTACTTCATAAGTTTTAATTATACTTTTAAGAGAGATATCTAAATAAAGTTTAAAATGAAAAAAATAAAAATTTAACATTTTTGATTAATTTTGTTTTAAATAACTAGAATTGTGTTTTTTTCTTTTCTTTTTATCTCTGTTCAATACAATAGATGGTGTTTAACACCACATTGTAATTAGTTGATTATCTTGTTTGTTTGTTTTTAGCAGAAAATAAAATTAATTAAAAAAATTTTCAAAACTATAATTGGAATTTTTTAATTAATAAAAAAACTGAGGGAAATATTTAAACATTTTTTTTTATAAAAATACACTCAATTGGTTAGTAGCAAATTTGTCATGTAGGAGACAAGATTGTGATTGGTCTGACAGCCAGGTTTGTTCTGAAATTAGGAATTGGAGCCAATCAGTTGAACTCAGTATCCTGTATAAAACAAGAGTTCCTGACCCAGCTGTTGAAGAGGACAGTCAGTTCCTGATAAAACTGCTGAAGAAGATAGTAGAAAAATTTAACTGAATACAGCACACTATAATTTTAGTTATAAAAATGCTTTCTAAAATGAAGGCATATTTGTGCTAAGGTTAGCTAAAAGGTAAACATCATCTTCCTCCATGTATTCTGTTTTCCTAAAGAAAAATGTAAAAGAGAAGAAGGCATTCCTGAAGTAGTCTGTGAGCTATAAATTTTTCTATGCATTAGCCAGATCTAACAAATTATTAGAAAGAAAAATGGATAAAATTTACACTGTGTTAGCTTAAAAAATATTTGATTGCAAAAATAAAAAAATTCATAATTGGTGTATTGAAAATAATGCATAACAAAAAAAAACAGGTTACAGGTAAACATTGTGTAAAAGTTTTCAAAAAGAAAAGCTACATGGAAAATAAAAATTAAGAAATGAAAATAATTCAATGATAGAAAAGTTAATTCAGTTAATAAATGAAAATCAAATGGTTAATCTTTTTAATGTAAAACTATACTTTTGATAAGAATATATAAATTTAAATTATTATGTTACCATTGTTATTTTGAATTTTTTAAACTAGTAATTAGTCTATTAAATAATTCTTTAAAATATATTTTAGTACTAATGTCCATATTTTTCCAACTATCTTTTACATGAATGGGCAGTGTGTGCCTTGATTTTATTATATCTTAGTGCTTTTATCTCAATACAATTATTTTAAAATAAATTAAAGTTAGCTATCATATTTAAAATACTCTTGTTCAGTTACAGTTCCTAGAATCATATGGTCTTGAGATATATCTAGAGAAAATAATTGTTAGTTATATAGATGTAGAAGTGTATGTTCATGCTTTGACATTCAAATGAGAACTCTAAATGATGCAAAGATATCAACTCTAAAGTCTATTCACAGCATTTGTGCTTTTATTATAAATTAAATTTGCAGTTGTCCAGTACACTAGTAGTACTATGTGGCAGAACACTGATTATCAGCATGTTTCCATATAACAGAATTATTTTTTATATTCATGGATTGGCATTTAAGTATGACCATTCAAATTATTGTGTTTTGCCTTATGTTTGGCTGTAGCTTGACAAGTATCTTATATTAAGGTGTATCTCTTTTAAATCTAGTCACAAGGTTAACTTTTGATTGATGATTTGTCTGTTTTTGTTGATTGCTGTTTGAGGATTTGATTTTCTAGTATAATGATGGTAATTAGTTAATTATTATTCTGTTTAAATCTGAGAAACTCATAGGTTGTAATTTGTGATTATAATAACCTAGTATATGTTTGTCTGTTGGATCTTATCTATGCATGCTTCTTATCTATTTTATATTTTATCATTTAGTTGTTTATTCATTTAGTATATAATATTTTCTTTTATGATTCATATTATTTGGGGATGATAATGTGATTTGCCATCTCTCCATCTCACCCCTTTCCTCATACTATTACAAATGGTGACCCAACTGTGGCTTTGATAATAATCAAGCTCTGGATGGCTGTGTACAAACTAATTACATTACTTGAATTTCAAAAATTGCATCTAAAAACAGAAATATCTATATTTTGATGCAGAATGTATTTTAAAAATATATATTACTATGAAATATGTGACTTAAGAATATTGATGATGATTAAATTATAAGTTGATCATAAATTATAAATGTAGTGGTATATATATATATATAGTAACATTTTTCACAATTTAGTACATTCTGGTAAACCTTTTTTTACACACTATTAAGTGAAAGTTAATCAAGCTATGAATAAAAAAATATCTTGTTCTTATTTCCAAAAACATAGCTATATTTTCTGATTAACTGGGCTACTAATTATTGCAACTTATGCTGCTGGCAGAATCAGCTTTTTAAATTTATTTTACAAGAGTGCCGGGATTCATACAAGAATCCACTGAAATCCATCACATTGCACATTGTAAATTTAGAAGAATATAATTTAAAAGGATTAGGGTTTTGATTACCTGTAACTTTAGTTATTTTTCAGAGAATATTACACCCAGGGCTTAGTTAATAAATAAACATATTGACAATGGTAATTTACATATTTATCACACAATTAATTAATATTAATAAATTTCATAACTAACATTAATAATGCACAATGAAAAGTTGATAAAAGCAAAATATTTTATTCAAACAAATTAAAATATTTAAAAGATAAATTACTAATTAGGCTACACACACACTAATCCAGACATTAATCAACTAACTAAAACAGTTTAACAATTAAAGTTTATTTTGTAAGTTTCTTTCAGGAAGTTCTTTGAATGATAAATCTGTGTCTCTATTAGTAGTATATTATAAGCTTAATTTAGTCACAATCAGTATATAAATAATCTTACCAGTAAGTTTTATAGTACACATTTTGAAGAACTCACTGAAGTTAACTAATTTCACTCTGTCAACATTTTTGTAGGTCTTTGGCCCATCCTAATGCCTAGACTCAATGTTTTTTTGAGTGACCTATATGATGAAAGGTATCTGTACACATCAGTTCCACACCACATGACAATCCACCTCAGCATATGAGTAATGGTAGTCCTGCATATGAGTAGTCTGGGATAGGATATTTTCTCTAGCCTGGATCTAATGAAAGCTGCTAATTAAGGAAAAGACAAAGACCCAGTTTATGTTTTTTGACCTTTTATATTTGTGATCCATTTTTAAACTTCTCTGCACATCTATTTTCTTTTGTCCTTTTATCAGCATACAAGATAATAATCTTGTACATTTTTTCTTAAATTTAAGTTAGAAAGTCTTTTTTAACATAATTCCGCCATCTTTAATCGGAGTTAGAAAGATTTTACTAATTGAAATCCGAGTGTTTTTTTATTTTTTCCAATTTTAACTTTTATTTTTATCTTTCATTGTACGTTTTAAAAAAATAAATTACACTAATAAAAAAAAATCTAAAATGTGTTTTTTTAAAAGATCATTAAATTTACTTTTTCTTTTAGCTTTTACCAAATTCCAATATATTTGTTACCATATATAAATAAATAGTACAATACCACCAGGACCAGGAGATGAGAATAAAATAGGAGTTTGAATTAATTTTATTTTTTAATTTTAAGTCCATATTCTGGATTTTTTTTAATGTATTAGCATGCTGATATATTTTTGTAGACTCATTCACAAGTGATGTGTGGCTTTAAAACCCACATTTAGGGTCTCACATGGCAGGAATAAGAAATGTTTCCACATTCACCTGTGTCCTTTGCCACTCAAGCATAATACTAACAATAAGAAGCCCAAGTCATAAGCATATATGAGCATTGCTTATCTTTTTGAGTCTTACATGGTAACAGCAACTTGGTCTGCCTCCCCTCACTTCTGAGGAACTCTGCTACAAATAGACTGATGGGCATTTACCGATGTTCTTATGTTACAAACTGGCACATAAGAACTCAGGGCTATGATTTTCCTTTTTTCAATATCCACTTACCTGGTCAACACTTGTGACTTAACACTTACATCAGCCACAATCATGTTTTCTAGACATATTTTAAAAATATATATTTTTACAGTTGTATAATCTGATTGAGTTAGTTTTTTTTACACTACTATTCATTTTCTGGCTATGGGTTTTGGGTCATCATTGTAATATTCTTTATACCATTATTATGTATCTCAGGTTGTGTAGCAAAGCCTCATGTTGACAAGCCATTATAACATTTGTCACATTTTAATACATTCTGGTAGGTTTTTTTTTACACACTATTAAGTGAAAGTTAATCAAGCTATGGATAAGAAAATATCTTGGTTTTTTATTTCCAAAAACATAGCTACATTCCCTGATTAGCTGGTCTACTAATTATTGTGACTTATGCTGATAGCAGAATCAGCTTTTTTTATTTATTTTACAAGAGTGCCAGGATTTATACAAAAATCTGCTGAAATTCATTGCATCACACATCGTAAAGTTAGAAGAAAATAATTGAAAAGAATTGAGGTTTTGATTTCCCAAAACTTTAGTTATTTTTCAGAGAATATTACACCAAGGGCTTAGGTTAATAAATAAACATATTGGCAAAGGTAATTTACACATTTATCACACAGCTAATATTAATAAATTTAATAACTAACATTAATAATGCACAATGAAAAGTTGATAAAAGCAAAATATTTTATTCAAACAAATTAAAATATTTAAAAGATAAATTAGTAATTAATTGAAAAGATTACATTCATGCTAATCCAGACATTAATCAACTAACTAAACAGCTTAACAATTAAAGTTAACTTTGTAAGTTTCTTCCAAGAAGATCTTTGAATGATAAATCTGTAAGTGTCTCCATTAGTAGTATATTATAAGCTTAATTCAGTCACAATCAGGATATGAATATTCTTATTGGTAAGTTTTGTAGTACATGTTTTGAAGAGCTCATTGAAGTTAACTAGTTTCACTCTGTTGACATTTTTGCATGTTCTTGGCCCATTGTAATGGCTAGACTTGATGGTTTTTCTGAGTCACCTATATGATGAAAGCTATCTGTACACATGGGTTCCACTCTATAAGATGATTCACCTCAGCATATGAGTAATGGTAGTCCTGCATATGAGTAGTCTGGGATAGGATATTTTCTCTATCCCGGACTTAATGAAAGCTGCTAATTAAGAAAAAGACAAAGACCCAGTTTTACATTTTTCTGACCTTTTATATTCACAATCCATTTTTAGACTTCTCTGCATATCTATTTTTTTGTCCTTTTATCAGCATGCAAGATAATAATCTTGTAAATTCTTTCTTAAATTTAAGTTACAAAGTCTTTCTTTTTAACATAATTCTGCCATATTTAATTGGAGTTAGAAAGATTTTACTAATTGAAATCTGCATGTCTTTTATTCTTTCCAATTTTAACTTTTATTTTTAACTTTCATTGTATGTTTTAAAAAAATAAATTACACTAATAAAAAAAATCTATAAAGTGTCATTTTAAAAGATCGTTAAATTTACTTTTTCTTTTAGCTTTTACCAAATGCCAATATATTTGTTACCATATATAAATAAATGGTACAATATATATGTATATATGGGTTCATATTTAAAGGAGAATAGAAAATCAAAGTATGATTTTGAAGATTGAATTGAGATTTTGATTATTGGAGCTTGTTTAATTGTATTTTTAGTGCTTGTGATGACTTGAAGATTTTACATTGGCTCGAAGATACAAGGTTTTCATGCAAATCCAGGGAGTACTCTAGCTTAGCACTATTCCAATCCATCTCTTAAGGTTTGATATTTTTAATAGTTTATTATGGTCAGCTATCTAAATCCTGCCATGAACCCCAATCTTTACAACTGAAAGGATTAAGGCATAATTTTGTATTTGTCATCCTCTACAACATCAATGAACAGGATATTGCAAAGATTTTTGCATTATTATTTATGTTTTGGGTTGTAGGTGTCATATAGTGTCTAAATTAAGGTAGACCTTCTGATGCTCATTTTGCATTGTGTTTTTATAATTCAGTGGCTGGATTCTGAATCTATCTCAGGATTACAAATTACTATGCATTCTTTTGCAGTCAGAAGTCTGTCAGATTTTTAAAAAAAGTTTTAGAAAATGATTTGTTTGATGAAGTTTTGTTTTATATATGTACAGATACTTAAAGATAAATGATAATAAAAATAATAGTGAATAAGAAAATCAGTCACACGCACATGAGCAAGATAGAAATGAAGAATAAAACAAGGAAAATAAATAAACTTGATAAGTAAACTAATGTATAAGAGTAATAGTAATAGTGTAATATTAGTTAAGGTGAAAGTTTGCATGGACAGGGAAAGTGATGTGAAGCTTATTTTATAAAAGATTTTTAAAAAAAATTAATATTTGTATTACTTGTGTGTAAAGGTAATTCAACACAGTTATTTATAAGATTGAAAGTAATATAATATAAATATATGTGCTGGAAAAAAACAAAATTTAAGAAAATGAAGTAACTATGTGATCAAAAAACAAGAACAACAACCAATGGGAAGATCCAGAGAATACAGAGGCTTCCATGTTAGTCTAATTATTAAAAAAGTTTAAACAAATAAATCAACAAAGAAAAAGAAATAAGAAAAAGTGAGATAAATAACAAGAAGTGGATAATAAAAAGAGAGATAAATGAAAAAGAGGATAATAAAAAAGCAGAAGAAATTCAAATACTTGTAAACAAAATAAAAACAGTCTGCAAAGTAAAATGTTTTTTTAAAAAATGAAAGTGCAATCAGAAGCAAGATTGCAAACAACATAAAGAAAGTAAATAAAAAAGAAAACAGTGTTTAGAAAACAGTGATAATATAACCCAAATAAGTGAGGATAATAGAATAGATATTGATGGAATTACAACAAATAAATATAGCATAGATGTTGAACTATTTTAATGATGTTGACATCATTGCTACAGATGATTATTTGGATGAAAATAAAAGTAAAGAAAAATACTATAAAACAAAAATATAAATAATGAATCAACATAATAAAGAATGGAGGAAGTAACTGACATGATAGTCCAAAACAGATAACAAATCATAAAAAGTATTGGATCAATTGTCACCAGAGAAATATACACTAGATACCAGAGATATCTATAGTCAGTCTTTACAAGATCAAATATTTTAATTAAAAGTATTGACTACTAGTTCTTTGATATGTGGACACATAAAATCTGTTAAGTATAACCTATCATATAAGGCAAATTAGACGAGTACACATTACGAGAAATGATGTATTGAGCTTATAATGAAAATGGTTAGGCAACAAACTCATAAAATATTAAGAAAATATTTTGGATCTTTCAACTTTCCAAGTAAAGGATTGCTAAAAATTAGAAATAAAATTAGTACAAATATAAGGCTGTTCAAGGAATAATAAAAATAATTCAAAGTGGTAGCCCTGGATGATAAAAAATAATAATAGTAGTTCTGAGAGTAAGACAATCTGAACAGATCTTTACCACCCTGTCACAGCCTGACTCAAATAAAAATTATCAATTATGTATGGTTTAAAATAATTACCTAATATTTCACATATTCTTGGACAGAAACAGTAATAAGGTGATCATTAAAGTATATAGATAAAATAATAAGAAATGAAATGTCCCCATTTCATTGTCTTATTATTTAAGAGCAGGGAATTGTAACATTGTAGGAAGTGATCAAATCTGTCATACAATATTACAAGATTCTTACTTTTGGATTTAATTAATAAAAAAATATTTAATTTTCTATGTTTTTATATATAATAATAAAGGGTAGTTCATTTAATTTTTTTTTTTACAAAATAATATGAAAATTTTAAATAATTTTCTTTAAACATAATATTAATATTTAAATAGGTGGATTAAATATTTGTAAAAAGAAAAATAGTCAAGTGTTGTTGGTCAAGGGATCAGCACAGCTGCCTTACAAACAGTTGTCGTGGGTTAGTGAGTTTGCTTCTTGGCCGATGCTATGACACATGGAAAAAAAAAGAGAAAAATAAAAAATCAAATAAGTAATTTTTTTTGTTCTTTCTTTCTAATAATTTTAATTATTTACCAGTGTCAATGATAATTTTAGAAAATATATTAAGATAATTTTTTCTTTTTAGAAAATTATTTTATAAATTTTAATTCCAACTTTTAAAAGAGATAAATCAATAAAGTTTTAAATAATAAAAGAAAAAAAAATTAAGATTTAATATTTTGTTAAATTTTGTTTTAAGTAAATAGAGTTGTGTTTTCTCTTCCTTTGTCTTTATCTATCTTCAGTACTATAGGCCGTTCTTATCAAATCAGTATAATTAGTCTTATTATCTTGTTTTTTTGGCAGGAAAAACATAATTAAAAAGGAATTTTTTAATTAATAAAAAAATTGGGGGAAAAAAATCTAAACAATATTTTTATAAAAGCAGACCTAATTGAATGCCCTAAGGTATCTGAGTCAATGCAACCTTATTGACATGTTACAAAATATGGAAGCTACTATTAATTATCTAATAAAATATTTTATATTAAAAATATATTTACGCATAGTTTTTTTTTTATATTTACTTAAATAAAATGTTTTTAAAGTCCGGAGTAGAAGCATATACCTGTATAACTGAAAATCTTTTATCTGAGAACTGTACTTCACATAAAGTATAACTTATTTATGCAGGGTGAAAAAGCCCATACCACTTCCATTCATTAGTAACCATTGAAGATAGTTGTAAGTGTTTATTATTATTATTATTATTTATATAAAATTGCATTTATTTTCATCTATTTTCAACACATCAAACATATATAGGTTTATGACAATAATTCTTATTTATTTTGTTTATTACATCATTATAAGTTTACATCAGTGGTGGATATCAGGATTTCAATAAATATTTAATCATGATATAAATTTGTTTGTATTTATATTATTTTATTTAATAAAATATACTCTTTCCTTATAAATCACATACCTATAATAATCATTTAACTTAACCATTGAAGACCTTAGATGTAGAGTATACTGAGCTATCCACGTGGGATATTGCTCTACTGAAGTGTTAAATCTTAATCCCATGCTCTTCCATACATATGGTATTGCATATCCTTCTAGGATGGGGAAAAATTAATTTTTATTCTTTTCTAGGAGTGGCACACAAAATCTATTAGTAAATAGACTTTTCAAAGATGTGTATTTAGCATAGGTCCTGAACATTCTGGCATTTGAGAAAATTATTAACTAAAAGGGTTTTTTTTTATTGGTAGAGACCTGTCAATTCCCTCTCTCTATCAGTTTAGTTGGAGTTACCAATATGTTATGAGTGCAGACAATCGGCTAAATTAGTATCCATTTCTTATCTTGTTCAATCTGTGTCACGTCATGCTCAGGACAAGATTAGTAGCATAAATTCACAGGAAAGTCTAGTCTGGTACCACAAAAATATATATATTATATTTAATGTTTTCACAGTTGTATGATGTAGATAAATTCTTTTTTGTGTTAAACCATGTATTATTTTCTATTACATACTGATATTTTGATGAACTAGCATCTACCTTTGTCAAGGTTAACTTTTGAAGAAAAATCATTAGATCTCAAACAGTAACATGACTGAATGTGAGATAAGAAATGATAATATATATGTTTATATAATAAGTAAATATGAAGTTGCAAAATAAATTAATTAGGGAAATTGATCATAAGAAATCTAAATATATATATATATTATTAATTTAAAAATACAAACATGTGGGTATGTCAGATTTGATCATAAGATATTATTATTATATATATATTATTAATTTAAAAATACAAACATGTGGGTATGTCAGAGATCATATAAAAAATGTATAGTTTGGATATATTGCAAATTAATATTAAAAAAATTTATTATTCTGATAAGCATTATGCCTAAATATACCCCAAAAGCATTGTTTTACTTTTACTAATAAAATATTATTAAGTATACTTGATAAGTTTCAATTGTATTTGCTATTTTGAAGTATATATAAAGAATAAGTACACACAGATAAACAAGCTAATATACCTTATAACATTAAAGAGGATAATGGGTGACATCTTTTAGTTTTTCCCCACTTCCCACATTTATTCATGGCATAAAAGTTTTAAAAAAATATCCAATATTAACTAGATTAATATTTGTACATAGAGGAGCTCTTTGTTCTGTTTTTTCACTGAATTTTTTTTGGACCCACTCAAGTCATGTGATTATAAGATCAGTTATTTCATATCCTTAATATTTCAATAAATAAATAAAATCTGAAAGGAGTACACATTTGCAACACTATAAATTTTAATAATATATTTATACTAGTGTTAAATATAAGTATTTTGTTCATATCAAAAAAATCAGATTCACCAAATCTCACATTCATGCTAAAATCATTATATAAGCACAAATATTCTAAATAAATTTTAAATGCCAATATACTCCATTATGTTTAGTTGAATGTTTAAACTCTGCTTCACCATCATGAAATAAAGCTGGGATGGCTAATCAATTAATTTAAGATTCTTTTGATTTGGGAAAAGGAATTTATTATAATACACTATGAAATTTATAAATTCAATATGTAATGTAAAATGTTCTACTTTTCATTGACAGTTTTTTTTAATTTTAAGTATTATTTGACTTTTCAATTTTTAATTAGGTTTGAAAAAATGGGAGGGGAAACTGAGTGGAAAAGGGAAAAAAATATGGTCTATTGTAAGTTTTCAAGGTTTATTCTGATTTCTCATAACATTACCTAGTATTGACTTACAAAACCTCTTTTTATTTTTAATTGACAAAATTGTTTGGAATTTTTACTCTTATTACTAGTTTTTAAAATTTTTTAATTTATTTTTTATTTGCTTTTTAAATACTTGAGTGGGGAGGATACGGTCAATGGTAAATGTTGTCAAGTTTTATGAAAATAATAATTGTCAACTACATTCAATACAAATTACAACTAAACCAATTCAAATGAAAATAAACTGGTTGGCTTTGAAATGGCAATAACAAATTAAAAGGTGGGTAATATGAACTTCATAGTCATTTGGATTCCTACACCTGATATTTTTGTTCTTTTTACTTTACTAAAATTTAAAAAAGACACTGCCACATCAGGTAGACTAAATAATTTGACAGACACAATGTGTATACACAATGCAAAGTCACTTTAAACTTCCCCTTCATTTTCTTTTCTCCATGTAGATGATCTGTGGTTAAAACAAGAAACGAGTTATTTTTACTTTTTAAAAAAACTAAAAATAATAATAATAATAAAAAAGAATTCTGTTTTATGTTCACATTTCTGTTTTAAATAAAACATGTTATCAATATCAATGAAGAACACAAAATTTATTTTTAAATTAATTTAAAAAAGTAAAAAATAAAGTATTTATTGTATCATGCAGGAAAATTTTTGATTTTTATCTTTTATTTTCTGATCTATTCTTTAACACATAAAGTACATTGAACCTTAAATTTATTGATTATTTATTTCTGTATTGTTTCATAATATATATGCAGTGTTTTAAAAAACAGTTAAACCTAAAATAGAATGTAGGTAGCAAAATAAATTAGTATCAAAATTTGGGTATGTAGAATGTAAAAATTTATAATTGAAAAGAAAAAATTATATTAACTTTTTTTTTTTTTTTTTATTTTTTTTTTTTTTTTAATTTAAAAATAAAAATTCTTTAAATTATTATTAAAAAAAAAAAAAAAAAAATAATAATTTTTTTTTTTTTTATAAAAAAAAAAAAATTAAAACAAAAAAAAAAAAGAGAGGAGGGGGTTTTTTTTTTTTTTTTTTTTTTAAAAAAATTTAAAAAACCAAAAAAAATAAAAGAAAAGAAAGGATTGGTTTGTTTTTTTTTTAAAAATAAATTATTTAATTTTTTATTTTTATAAAAAAATAAAAAAAAAAAAAAAAATAAAATATTTTTTTATATAAAATAAAGTAAAAACAAAAACCGCAACCAAAAAAAAAAAAAATAAAAAGCAATGAAAAATTTCCCAATAAAAAGAAAAATTAATAAAAAAGTGCCCCGATTAAGAACGAGTCAAACAGTTAAAAGGTTAATACTTTTAGCCAATTCTTGATGACTTTTTTAACTTAAGAGCTAAAAAAAGTTTTCTTGTTCTTTTTAAAAAAAATGTATAGAAAGAACATATAAATAAGTTTTTTTTATAAAACCAACTTTTTATATATATAAATTCTTCTTTTTTTTTTATTCTCGTCAATTAATGCCCAATATTAATAATGAGAATAATGCAGCATATAGTATATAATTCCTGGATAATATATATATGTGTGTGTGTGTGATCAGCAAATTCCATTTTCAAAAGTGCTTAAAAATTTTATTTTAAAAAGATTCCTTAATAAATTAAATAAATTACTCTTAACAAAATGGATTAATTTTGACAGTTCTCAAGTTCTTAATCATTTAAGTAGATTATCAACTTATCTTTTTTATGCATTGATAAATTTATAAAAGAAAAAGAAATTGTTTAATTTTTTTATTTAAGTAGATAGAACTCTATATTTTAATAAAGTTTAAAAGTCAAAAATTCAGAGAAAAACAAATAACAAATGATGTCACTTATAAATTGTTGAAAATTCTGTTATGCTGTTTGTTATTAATATCGTTTTTGAATACTATAGAGTACAATGATCTGATAGCTAAAATATTTTGCCCAGGTGTTTTTGGAAAAGTAAATGGTTTCTGCAGTCCAATTCAGACTTTCAGCCCAAGGAAATTTAACTCCTCCATTTCTTCTGATAGTCTTCAGATATCATTTAAAATAAGAATAATGCAAAAAGAATAATAATCCATTTCTAAGAATTTTGAGTAAATTTATAACTTTCATTTTACTTCACTATTTCAATTGACATAAATAAAAGCTACAATGACTTTAAAATACAATCTTGAAGTGTATCTTAGAATTAGAAAGAGGGTTTTAGAAAAAATTCTATATGCTTTGATGTTTTAGAATGCCTTTTAGAAGTAATTTTCCAGACATAGTTCGATTATATTTTTATAAGTAGTTCTAAATAATAATTATTTAAAAATTTAAAAAAATGTATAAAATTTCTGATAATAAACTATATTATTTTACCAATAAATAACAATAAGTTAAAGCATTTGAAAATAACACATTTTCATACCCTATTTTTTAAAAAATAATATTTTATTTTAAATAAACAATTCTATTTATAATAAAGAAAAATCTTCAAGAGTAGAATAATAATGCACCCATAACATTTTTGTTATTACATATAAAATTATTAGCACTAAATTCTGAATTTATCTATTGTCTGAAGAATAGAATACCTAATTGCCTTATTTTTATATTGTTAAAATTTATATTGTACCATTTATAATGGCATTTGGTAAGATATTTAAAAGGTAAAAAAAATTAAAGATCCTTTTTAAGATGCATTTTTAATGTTTTTTTTAGTTAGTATAATTTTTTTTTTTTTAATGTACAGTGAAAGCTAATTTTGTTGTTTTAAATTATTACTATAATTAAAAGTAAAATTAAAATTGAAAAAAATAAAAGACACACAGATTAACTAATCCAGATAAACTAAAAGAAAGAGAATTCCACATGCAGATTACAATCAAAGTTTTAAAACTAATTAAAGATGGCAAAAAGAATTTATATATAAAAAAGTACTTTGTAGTTGGAAAATATAAAATAAATGTACAAGATTATTGATTTGTATTTTATGATAAAACAAAGATAAAAGTATGCTCAAAAGTCTGAAAACTGGACCTCAAGTATAAAAAAAAGAAGACCAGTGTGATCAGGGTTTGTCTTGTCTATTTTTTCTTTGGGTGGTCCTGGATCATGAAAGATCCAGATCCACTCTATGCTGAAATAATTCATCATGCTGGAGTGAACCAAAGCCTTTGACATCATTCATCATGAAGACATCAACTTCAAAAAGCTTTCATGACTAGCCCTTAAGATGGACCAAGAAAAGCTTAAAACCAATGACCACAAGTTCATTCTACCTCTCATAAAAAACTATGCATAGTAATCAACAATCTTCATAAACTTGCTAAACTTACTGGTAAGTTAAGATTAATTACTTCCAATTGTGACTAAATTAAGTATTTGTAAACCATTCTCAAATGTAAGCCTGTAATATAATCTGATAGAGACAATTTTTCTTAATCAAAAGACTTTCGTTTATGGCTAATAAATCAAAGTGTATTATGAACTGTAGTAATTAAATGATTGTTAAATTGTTTTAATTATTTTACCTAACTATCTGAATTAGCGAGTGTGAGTTTTCCAATTTTATTTAACAGGTTATCTTTTAAATATTTTAATTTGTTAGAATAAAATATTTCTAATGGCAACTTTTCATTGTGCATTATTAATATTAATTAATTATGTAATAAATGTGTAAATTTCCTTTGCCAATATGCTTATGTATTAATTAAGCCCCGAAAATAATATCTGAAAAATAACTAAGTTATGGGAAATCATAATCCTTATCGTTTTAGTTACTTGTGTCAAAATTATGGGACACGAGAATATTAGGAGTCTATTAACTATGGCACCATCTTATAAATTAAAACTAACTTCATCTACAATTCCAAACATAATATTAAGTAATCTTAGATCGAGTTAATCAGGAAATATAGCTATGCTTTTTAGAAATATGAGTGAAATATTTTTCTTCTTCATAGCTTGATTAACTCATGCGTTCTAGTGCGTAATTGAAGGCCTATCAAAATATGAAAAACATTACAATATATTACATCATATCAGTTATATAAGCTTACTTGTACTGCATAACTTTATTCAGCGCTATGATTCTGGGAATGTTTTGCCAAAAGCTGGCTTAGTGCAGTTAATTAATTTCTTTATTAATTTTTATCTTTTCATCTGAACTTAATGTCAATGAATGCTTAACAATAACAAAAATTAATTGGTCACATATACACCAAATGTTTTATATATTGAAAAATGTATTAAAATTTTTAATATACTTTAAATATAAATGTTAATACTCTTAACTTTATTTTTTAGTGTTAACAAACAAATATATTGACATTTTGTCTAAAGTCAAAATTGTCTAAAGTTACTATTCAAATTTATATAAAACAATACTTTATATTGTCTACAATAAGCTGTTTTTAAAGTAAAAATTTATATTTATAATTGCTCTTATAAACTTATTAAAATGATTGAATCAGTCTACTTCCAAAAGTATATATCTCAACATAGTAACATATTTGGTTAACCCACATTCTCATGCACAGATATGCATTTATTTATGACAATTAAATCAGACTTATCTCTATAGAAATCTCAATCCAAATATTACAGCAATTGTATTTTATCCTATTTATTATATGTATTATTTTTCTTCCCTTTTTTATGATTAGGGTTAATGCTGGAGAAAATAATTAGTTTCCAAGCAGTTCATTAATAGAATTAAAGAAGTAACATATAACTGATGAGTCTGTTTCATGATCAATCTTTTCATCTTTATTATTAGTCCAATAAACTGTTAATTTATTATGATGGTTAGCAGAACAACTATATACTTTTTTTTCAATGCATACTCTTAAAAATCTTGCAATGTCTTTTATAAATAAAATACTAAAATATAACATAATAAGAACAAACTACAAAACCATTACATCATTTGAAATGTATAAAATTGAATATATAATAATAAATACATAAAGTACTTTGATTAAATAAAGAAGCTAATTTCAAATAACCTAAATGTGTGTGACCTCATTCTAATCTCTAAATGTATATTCATTTTGTTTTTATATTTTTTTTGTTCTAGTACAAATTAGTGTGATATTAAATATACAAAACAAAATAGTTTACAGTTTTTTTATTCTCTTTCTTTTTTCTATGGATGAGAGTACTCTAGTTGACTTACTGAATATATTGTCAATTACCATTATGATGCTTGCATAATATCTGGTGTGCATAAAAGATATAACCAGGGATATTTGAAGGAAATTCAACTATGGCAGGCATGAAAGGTCATCTTATTTTAGGTGATCCAAATAATATGAAAAAAGAAATCCTAAAAGGTTTTGTTTACTTCTTTATGGCAAAATAATCATTGGTTAGAATATTATTTAAACTTTTTTTTAACTTTTTCTTCCAAGCTATCTATTTAATAGCTGGAAAGAATGTTAGATAATGTTAATGATGCATTTTTAAAATTCCAAACTATTTGTTTAAATTTAATTGCTAAAGCAAAGTTTTGTTTAAAATTGAGTAGTAAAAGCAGATCGTCTTGGGTAACTGATGCTTTCATATGCAAAATTGTCTTAAAAGCCTTGGATGACTTATCAGACACTTTAAAATCTTAATGTTGAAATTAAATCTGATATTAGAATGTTGAAATTTAAATATTATCAAGAATTTCTTAGTGATAAAAATGTTCTTTGATTAAAAAATCTAATCAAATTAAATTTATTAAATATAATGAAAATGTAATTGAATTATAGAATAATGAAAAATATTTAACTGATCAGTTTAGTGAGTATTTTGAAAATTTATCAATGCATGATGTGACTGAACAGATTTTGTCTTCATAATCATGTTTGAATTCTTTTTTTATATACTGATGTTTTTGAAAATTGATAGTTTAAAAAATGTCTGCAATTTTGGATTGGATGGTATAGCATGCAAGATTCTTAAAGAAAATAAGATAGCATTTTTACCTGTTTTGTTTCATTTATGTAATTTATCTTTGCATTCTGTAACATTTCCAGAATGTTTGAAAGTTAATGTTATTACTCCTGTTTATAAAAAGGGTGATTTTATTCTTATGGTTAATTATAGGCCAATTTCTATTATTTCTATTTTCTTTCTAAATTATTGGAAATGATTGTTAAAGATCAAATGTTGTCATTTCTTTTTAAAAATAAAATTTTATCTGACAATCAATATGATTTTTTCCTGGTAGACACACATTAGATGCTTTAAAACATTATGTTCATTATTTAACATTTCATTAGATCATGAACTTAAAACATTGGCTATTTATCTTGATTTAAGCATTTGATTCTGTAAATCATAATATTTTTATTATGCATTGCTATTTATATGGTTTTCATGATTTTATTGGTAGTTGACTGGAAAGTTCTTTAAAAAATAGAAAACAGTTTTTACTAATATTTATTCTATTGTCAGTGATATGGTCTTAATTAATTATGGAGTTCCACAGAGTTACTTGGTTCTCTATTGATTTAAATTTATATTAATGATTTATTTTCACTGAAATTGCATTCTAAGATTTTTGGTTTTGCTAATGATATTGCTTTATCTTATATTGCTATTTCTTATAGTTGTCTTGAAAAATTAGTGAATGAGGATTTGGACCCAGTTGGTAATTCATTGTTGGTAAATTTGGTTAAAACAAGTGCTATTTTTTTTGTTATAAGCATATTTTTTCTCTCTTAAGATTAAAGTTTGCTGTAGATATATTCTGCATTTTAATAATAAGAATATTCCTTTGGTAGATAATTATTGTTATTTCAAAATACATATTGACTCCAGATTGTCCTGGACAAATCATATTACCTATCTTTGTCAATGATTACATAATTTAAATTATGTTTTATTATTTACTTAAATTTTTTCCTTGTCAGTTCTTATTTTTATTTACATTGTTTATTATCAGAGTATTTTTTCCTATAATATCATTATTTGGGGTATTACTTCTCCATACATCCTATATTCTTTGCACATTTTACAAAATTATACTTGGTGCATTATTTTTGGTAGACCTCATTCTTCTTCTGTTCGAGATATTTATATCGAGTTTGGTTTATTTGATGTAAATCACTTATACCAATATAGAGTTATTTTTGATATTTTTTGTGCTAAACTTTTTCTGAATTCTAGAGTTTTTGTTCTAAATACTCATCTTTCTAATAAATTTTAATTACCTTTACAAAATTTTTTTAAAGAATCTAGTAGAAGACAATATGTCTATTCTGGTTCAAAGTTATTTAATAAATTTATATATGAGTGGTCAATTAATTTGAATAATATTTTTTTATATATCTTTCAAAAAGTATTTATGTCAGTTGTTGTATAGTATATATTAATTTTGGCATTTATTTATATTTATTTTAATTATTTAATTTATTTATTTATTTTCTAACCGTTCTTTTTGCTATTTGAGTTTTTGGTTGTACTTTTATTTATTTTTTATATTTAATTTGTTATTTTTACATATAAATTCCATGCAGAAGATTTTTCTTGTTTGGAGTTTTCAAATAATTACATACTTTGTTTTATTTCATAGAATAAATTGAATTGAATTTATTATTATTATTATTATTACTATCATCCTCTTCATCATCATCATCATCAACATACCATCATCATCATCATCATCATCATTATTATTACTATTATTATGTTTCAGCTTACTATTCCTTTAACTACTAATTTAAAAAATATTCTTTGTTCTATAGTCTATAAATGAATTCAGTAGATTTAGTGTCTCAATTCTTTTTGACTTGTGCTTCTTATAGTCTTGATTGTTCTTTTAAGAGCAACCAAGTTGCGGCATATAATTCAGAAATTTTGGTTTCCAGGAGTCGGTTTATGTCTTAGATCCAATTTTTGATTTTGGAAACTTTGTTAATCAAGTTTAGTCACCTGACATTAATAGCAGCTATTCTAACTTTCATTATAATTTTAGTCATGTTTTAATATTTTACTGGTAGCAATTCTTGTGCATCTTCATATTAAAGCTCAATCTCTTCATCAGTTGTGTCAAAGTCTTTGCTTTTCTGCTCAGGATTTTTGATGCTCAACTCTTCAATTCTAATCTTTTTAATTTTTTGTTCTTCTTTGGGGTCTTCTTGGCCTTCTTTTCTTGGTTGCACATGCTTGAATAATCTACGATAGATTTGGTAATTGCCTCCATAATAAGTTTATTGGTGTTGTTCCTAATTTTTTTGTGAGACGATTCGGTATCCTCTTTCTTTTTTTATCATCTAAAACCCTATTTCTGGGTCTGTTTGCATTTCATCAGTTTCCATATTATTGTTTTAAAATTTCTGGTTCAATAGTTGAGATGTGCTTATTTGTTTGTCTTCAGTTGGTCTTTTGTTTTTATAGGTAGTTTGAACTGACATTGAGATTTGCTGTAATGTGTATAATTATTTATTAATTTGAAGTTCATTTCTGTTCATATTTTCTTGGGTTAGGAATTGGTTGTTTTAGTTTTTTGATCTGTTTTCTCTTCTGGTTCTTTGGTTGCTATATATTTTCTGATATTCTTGCTTTCTCAAGCTTGTGTTAGGCCTGAATGGTTTTTGTTATTTTGAGTATGTGTAATTGGTAAAACATTGTTTTGTATTTTTGGAAGTATTTCTGTATTACTGTTTTTTATTTGAACTCCATTTGTCTTCTTTATTTGGATTTGTAACTGTTCTTTTTTGTCAATTTCCTTTATTTGCTTGGCCCTTTCATTGTTGTTTTGATCACAGTCAGCCGCAATGTGTCCACATCACTCACATCTAAAGCATTTTGGCCTCAACCCTCTGATACAAATGGTTAACAATGCATCTTGATCAACCATTTGTGCCAGTATATCTTCTGGGTTAATATTTTTTTTTAATTTTATCTTAAAATTAAAACTGTTAGTTGCAATAGCTATCAGAGTATCACTTAAATAAATTGGTTTAATATACATTCCTTCCCTAAATGGTTCTATTAGCTTTTTAAAGTCCTGAAGGTTATAGCCAAAGAATGTATTTTTTATTATGCTGGTGTACCAGTTTTGTAAATTTTAACCAACAACCACCATGGCATAATTACCCAGTGTTTTAACCTGGTTTTTAAATTTTTCTCTTGGGTACTCATTGAAAAACTCAACTAATAAATATCTTGAGTTGGGATGTTCCCCGATAGTCAATATTGTGTTTCAAAGTGAGTTTTTTGTTGTGCTCTCATATAACAACTCTCTTGGACATCTGTATAAAGAGAGACTTCTATTCATTACTGCCAGGACCAGTAATCATGTTGAAATTTTTTTTTGAAAGTTACAAATAACTTTTGTGAAATTATGCTATTGAATCCCATGTTTATATCTTGCAGTTCTTGTTGAGTCTATTTATCAATGGGGGGTTCAAGGTTACAGATGTAAATCATTAATTTTATCCATGGTTACTTCTCTGAATCTATTATCTTGCATTGTAATTATTTTCTCTTTCCCTCCTTGTGTTTTTGAAACTACTTTGATAATATTCGCATATGTTTGTTTTTGTTTATTTGGGTTTGAATCGGTATCAATTTTAGCACTAAACGCACTTATAGCCTTTTTTTAAGTGTTTGCTAGTTTGTTAATTAATATCAGCACTACTTATTTTCATGGCTTATTTTCATGCATTCCTTAAGTTTGTCATTTTTTTTGTTGTAATAATCTTCAAAGTTATATTTTTAATTATTTTGTGACTTTTTTCTAAAGTTTGTTCCTTTCATGACACGTCAGGACCGCAGTTGTTGTTGTTGTTGTTGTTGTTATTATTATTATTATTATTATTATTTGAATGTTGATAATGTAACACTTGATGAACATTGATTCTAGGAAATCATAATTGGTAATTTAGTATTTTTAAAATTAGTGTTACTTTTAACATCTGGTATTTATTGGGAGCGTCCACTGATTCTTACAATAGATATTTATAAGTATTAGTGTAGTTTATTTTAAATAAAGTGTCTTGAGAATATTTGGAAAAAAAAAAAAAACTCTAATAAAATTTATGCAGTTCAATTCACTCTTTTTTAAAAATGTAATATTTAGAAAGTAATACAATATTGCATTTATTCTAAAAATAAATAAGAATCATCACAATATTTTGTTTGGGTGAAAAGGATATTATAACGTAACAAAATTAAATAGTATTACAATGATTAAAAAGTAGACAAAAACTTTCGATAGTAATAGTTTTATTTAATTTTTTAAAGTTCTATCTTTTTAAAATTATTTATGTATGTTTAACTATTCATTTTTTATTTTATTTTTAGGAATGGATAACTATAACAATTATTTGAGTATAACAGTGCGTTCCTGCTCTTTTTATCGTGATTCTCCTCCTATGGGTAGATTACTTAGAAATTATTGTGGACGAGTTGCTTGGGAAGATATACGATTTTTATATGGGTGTGTTGCTACTTGTGGAAATGATCAATGCAACAAAACTAATTTACTAAAAAGTTCTACTGTTATAATTGTATTACTGATATTTATATACTTGAATACTCGATGATAGTAGTATTTTATAATAAGTTTTAAGAACAACTAACTCTACACTATACATTGAGAAAAACATACACAGGCAATTTTTTTATGTATATAATAAATTAACTTTCATAACCAATTAATGAATCAATCAATTAAGAAAATATATATATATAAATTTTAAATTATAAAACTTGCATTATAAGTAATAAAGTTAAAACTATCAAAGTATATAATATTTTTATATATAATATTTACAACAATACTATTTTATTTTGTACTTCATAAATATTTTTTTCTTCCTGCATTGTATGTAATAATAGTGCCTAAATTATTTCGGTTAATACTACATATCAAACAAAAGCTGTCTTGTGTGATATTATGTATAAAATGGATTATCTTTAGATACATCAAAAGTTTTTGAGCCTAAGGCATATGTCCAGAATTTCTTTTAGACAAATAAAACATTATCCTTTTGAAATGATCATATGTTTCAATAAATTTATCTAGTTATTTTCATATTTACTATTTCAACAAACACCACAAAATTATTCTTTTACTATAGACATATTTTTCTTTATCCCAAAGGGAATAAAAAATACAAGCATATTTTTATTTTATATTCTCCATTTTTGTCATATGTCCTAAATCATATATATATGAAAAACAAAATCAAGTTAAAAACTTGTTAACGCTTGTATTTATGTCAACAGATGGCGTTCTATCTGAAAGTGGAATTAAAGTTAGAGATAGTGAATGCATTCTCTGACATTTATGTAAACGAAATACGCTTGACGGTGTTTTTGGTAGAACGCCATCTGTTGACATATATATACACTAAAATACCAGTCAATACTTAGACAATCCCAATATCAATAATTATCAACAATTCAAACTGTTGTCAAGGCAATCTTTTAATTATATATATATTAACACAATAAAACAAAATAAAATGTCTGCTATATTAATAATACAATAACAAAACTTAAGTATATTTCAAATAACGGTAAACGACTTATATAATATAAATAAAAAATCATAGATAAATATTTTAGTTTATATTCATAATCGTTATCAACTCAATTCAAATTTCAAACTTGTCAATTTAAATATCCCATAATTCATTAATCTCAACATTCACTGACTGTCTATTTATTATTATATTTTTATATCTATTAATAAAAATTGCCTTTTTAATTTTTATCTTTTCATTATCTCTTTCTTGACTTAAAATTTTTATCTTTTTTATATCAAAATCAAATTTAAAATTACAATTCCTACCATGATCATAAAAAACAGATTCAGTATATAACTTCACCCTATTATTTCCATCACTATATATGCACATTTTTCAAAACACTTTTATATAACAATTTATGCTCTTTAATTCTCTTCTCCATATTACACCTAGACTCCCCCACATATGATAAGTTACATCCACAAAAAATTGATAAATTACATTTCTCAAATTACTGCTTTCTAAATTATCTTTTGAATTATTAATTATTCTATTTAAATTATCCATCCATAACATGAAACATTATATATTTAATTATAAACTTTTTTTATAAACTTCATTGCCAATGGAATATATAATCTTTCATTTTATGGATCGGGTAGTTTAAATAGAATAATTAATAATTCAAAAGATAAGTTACAATGAAATAATTTGAGTAACATAATTTATAAAACTTTTTGTGGGTGGAATTTATCATATATGGGGGAATTTAGGTGTAATATGGAGAAGAGAATTAAAGAGCATAAATTGTTGTATAAAAGAGTTTTGAAAAATATGCAGATATATAGTGATGGAAATAATGAAGTGAAGTTATATACTGAATCTGTTTTTTATGATCATAATAGGAATTGTAATTTTAAATTTGATTTTGATATAAAAAGATAGAAACTTTAGTCAAGAAAAAGATAATGAAAAGAGAAAAAACTAAGGAGGCAATTTTTATTAGTAGATATATAAATACAATAATAAATAGACAGTTAGCAAATATTAAGATTAATGAATTATGGGATATTTAAATTGACATGTGTTTCCAGTTAGTTGTAGATGATTCCATTTTGAAATTTGAATTGAGTTGATAATGATTATGAATATTGTCGAAAATATTTCTCTATATTTTTTTATTTATATTATATTAGAAGTCACTTACCATTATTTGGAATATACTTAAGTTTTGTTATATATATATGTGTGTGTGTGTGTGTGTGTATGTGTGATTGAATAATACAAATGAAATGACCGTTAATTAAAACATATTGTAATAACAGTCAAAATAATAAATATAATTGTGATTAACTATTATACACAGACATTCAATCTGCAGAAGCACTTTCAGTTAATTGCTTAACCATCTTCAACTGCCATTACATACAAAAAAACATAATGGAAGCAACTCTCATCAACACAAATTTTAGGGTTTCCAAATTTAACAGTAGGAGCTTATCTATTAATTATATGATTTTATTTCTATTTTAAAAAATGACTCCTTATTTTTTTCTTTTATTATGGTTTCTCTCTTCACAAAGAATCTTAATATTTTCGTGATTAAATTTATACTTATATTTGCATGTCCTTTTATGATTCAAGAAAACTGAAGCAGTCATTAAATCATTATTATTTTTACTTTTTACACATTTATATAACAATTGATGCTCTTTTAAGCTTTATCTATACTGCACCTTGTTTCAACTATATATATATACATATTGTAACGTTTTCGTATTACTTGGCCACTATACGCCTCGAATTTATATTTGAGCGTGAGTTGATCAAGCTATGTCAAAAAAAAAAGAAAGTTGTATTTCTATTCTCAACACAGCTATTTTTCCTGATCAACTTCGGCCTAGAACTATTACCGAGTACAATCGTGAGCAGAACCAGTTTTTAATTTCTACTTGAGGGCGCCAGAGTCGTTAGACCCACTGAGACTGCGTCAAACATATTGTAGCCTGTAAGGTAATAATTATACGGTCTGAGTTAACATTCTCGTTAAGAAAAAGATATCCCCATTTTTCTTAATTACGGAAATTAAATCTATCAAAACAAGAATAATTTGTATACCAATCTAAGTTAAATAACTAAAGATAAGACTTAAATATAATAGCATTAATTCTATACACGTACAATGAAAGTGAAGTTAAAAATAAAGATTTATTCTAACTCGTCAAGCATTCAATATTTATGATTAATACAAAATTATAATGTTGGAAAAGATTGTGCATATGAATTCAATAATTTGATTCAAATATTGGAGTACTAATTATTTAGTCTTATTTTCCGTAGTAACAGTCTGGTTCATTTCTCAGTTCGCAAATCTTCTGATCCAAGAAAAATTTATGGGATAACATTTCCATTCAATACACTATTCATAAAGCTTTATGTAAAAAAATTTATGGCCATTTACTTACCGGTAAGTTGACACTAAGTAGGTCATCGATCTTCCCGACGTACAATTCAGTTAGTGGGTAGTCCGCAGTAGTTGTTCTCCTTTTAGTTTTATTTCCGAATCTCCGATCAAATTTAGGTAGCCGTATGACGATCTAGGTGACTTCTTCCGAGAGAAAGTGTCAGCAAACGATATCGTTCTACTCACTCATGGCGAGCGATTTCAGTTCGTATCTAAGTGGACACATTTTATTAAAAAAAAATGAGGCACTTCAAATTGCTCAGCACTATTGGAACAATAAGATAAAAAAGACCCCTTTTCAAATCTGTCGGCTCCTTTTATACTCCTAGATTCTTTTTAGAAGCTCTGCGCACGTTCTTTTTTTTTCTTTGTTCTACTTTATAAACTTCTACATTATTCTCCTTTTCTTATTACAAAGTCTGTTTTTCCGTTAAGAATTTCTGCCATTTTTAATTACTATCAGAAAGTTGTTTCTGATAGCAATCTTTCACCTTTTGAAATTTCCTTTCACTATTTGAATCAATGATTCAATATGCACTTTCCAACATTGAATTTATTTTAGTTAACTTATTTCTAAAAAAAAAAGAAAAATTAAACTTTCACTGTACGTTTTTTTTTCTTAAAACATTATGTTACAAAAAAAAATAAAGATCGTGTTCGCTCTCCTTTCTTTTTTTTATAATACCTAATATTAAAAAGTAATTTGTACTTTATATATAAATAAATGGTACAATATATACACACGTTTACATACACTCATAATTTTTTTATATAAAAAACATTACTTTTTTGCTTTACAGATATGAAACTTGTAGAATTAATCACTAACTTATTAATGTTATTTGTAACATAAAATGAAACCTTTAACACACACACACACACACATATATATATATATCTTTTAAAAAACTTCACTTGAGCATTTGATATATATGGAATAGATATCCATTTTTATTAACAATCTTCAATTCCTTTAAATCATCATATTTCTTTTTAAATTACCAGAAAGTATTATTAATCTGTTCAATACAATAATCAATTTCAAGCAATTCGTTTGCAAATATTTCAATATTTCTTAATTAATACTTTGGTAATGACATAATTTTTAATTACAAAACAAAAAAGATCTAAAATTTGCCATCTTATACATAAATGGGACTTTTGATTTAAAATTTATATATACATTTTTTTTGCAAAGATTTGATTACTAATTTATAACTTAATATACTACTATTTATTGTAATAAATAAATGTAAATACTTAATTCTTTTTTCCTGTTCTTTTTCAATAATTAATTTAAAGCCATTCAAATTATCAATATTATAAATTTGCTTGCAGAGAAGTTAAATAATTTAAATGTCTTGAAATGTTCTATTGATAAAGAACAGGACAAAAGTATTAAATATTTGGATTTATTTATTACATGAGATAGTAGCATGTTGAGCTGTAAATTAGTAATCAAACTATTACAAAAAAGAAGGTATATAAATTGTAAATGAAAACTACCAATTATGCATAAGATGGCAAGTTTTAGATATTTTTTGTTTCACAATAAAAATTATATCTGTTACCAAAGTGATAGTTAAAAAATATCGAAATTTTAGTAAAGGAATTGCTTGAAATTGATTATAAGATTGAACACATTAATAATACTTTATATCAATTCAAAAAGAAACAATAATTTAAAGGAGGTGAAGATTGATAATAAAAAATGTATATTGATTCCAAATAATCAAGTCAAATTTTGTAAAGATATATATATATGTGTGTGTGTGTGTGTGTGTGTGTTAAATGATTCATTTTGTGATATAAATAACTTAATAAGTTAAAGAATAATTGCAACAATGTCATATCTGACAAGAAAAAAAAGTAATGTTGTTTATCAGATTTTTTGTAGCTGTATGTTATTATATATAGATGAATCAAGGTGCAGTATAGAGAAAAGATTAAAGGAGCATCAATTGTTATATAAGTATGTAAAAAGTAAAAATAATAATTTAATGACTGCTTTAGCTTTCTTGGATCATGAAAGGACGTGTAAGTATAAGTTTAAGTTTGATATTAAAAATGTTAAGATTCGTTATGAAGTAAAAATCACGAATGCAGAAAAATATGGGAGGCAACTTTCATAAAAATAAATAAAATAAATATAATTAATAGACAAGATAATAACATTAAAATTCAGGAATCCAGGTATTTGAGATTATGATGTTTGCTTCTATTTTTTTTTTTTTTAAATTTAACTTCAGTTGAAAAGGGTTAAGTAATTCACGAAACATATTTCTGCAGATTAAAAGACCATGTATAATAGGTAATCACTGTTATATATATATATATAATATTATGATTTGATGTCTGTATTTTTAAAGCAAAATATGTAATTATATAACTGAATATTTGTAAATACAGTAACTAAATAATTAAAAAATATTTTATCCATTTAGGAACTCTTTCAATTATCTCAGTAATCTGTGTCAACTAAAGCTTTGAAATGCTAACTTTTCCACAATTCTGTGATCTTAACGAGCAACAAACGTTAAGATCATGGAATTGTGGGAAAGTTAGCATTTCAAAGTTTTAGTTGGCACAGATTACTGGGATAATCGAAAGCACTCCTAAGTGAATAAAATATTTTTTTAATTATTTAATTACTGCATTTACAAATATTCAATTATATAATTACACACACATATATATATATATTGTAACAAAATACATTTTTATAAAAAAATAAGTATAAATGAATAACTGAACAATTGCTCAATAACATTGGTCATCAATTTATGTAAAAGTATAAATTATTGTTTTGGATTATCATGCACCATTAACAGGGCAAGCCAATGTCTGTAACTGTATAAATTATAATATAATCAAATATTTTTAGGTAAATAATAACCCATCATGTTCAAATGGCAATTTCATAATGTAATCAATAAACTATTACTTTCACAGTTAACTGATTCAATTTAAGTGACATACCAAGATGTCAATTATTGTAACAGTATAAAAATTTTAAAATGATAATCTATTAATAATTAAATAATTTAACACATTTAGATATCAAATTTTATAATGATATAAAGATATATAAAGTTAAATATATAAATTTCTTAAGATCCAGTTGTAATATCAATAGTTTTATTATAAAGTATCTCTAAACTAATGATTAAATAAGAATGTCATAAATGTTTAAATAATGTTGATAGCCAATTTATATCAGTGTAAACTAAAATAATATTGGTGTTTAATAAAACATTGGTTTAACTTTTACTAATTATTTATTCATTATAATCTATAAAATAAAAATGATGAAATGCTACAATAATACAATAAATTATTAGAATATGTAAGTATTTATTCAATATTTGGCTAGCTAATAGTTATTATGTAGAGATTCTAGAAGCTGATAGTAAAACCTCAGTGTACCTATTAAATTAAAAATAATCAAAAAATTCAATTGTAATATATATATAAGTTAATAAGCAAATGAAATAATATTTTTAGGTTAATTGATTATGAATTAATTATATGTTTTATTTATTGCATAAATTTTATACCTATGTATCTAGAGATGTGGTGAACAATGCACTAATAAATGAAAAAGAAAATATTATCTTTAGATAAACACTTATAAATAAATACTAAAATTATATATATGTAATTTTAACTAAGTGTGTTTAGTTTATTTCCTATTTTTTTACAATCATAAAAGTCAAATTATTTATTTTAATACAATCAATATATATATATATATATTGTGATGATCACACACACTGCGATCACACATGTGTACATTTAATATATAGTATAATATTAAATGTGAGTTTTATGTAAACTAAGTTATAGAAAGTGGATAATAAAGTTAGAAAAATAAAATAAATTTATTTTAAGTTCGTTTTAATTAAAAAATCAAAATGGCAGTGAGGAATGCAAGTAATTAAAAAAATCAATTATGGTAATTAAAGAAAGTGAATGAAGGTAAGCAACCAAGATCCTTACCTTTCACCTTCCAATGTTAACTTTTTTAAATTTGAAATTAGTAAAGTTTAAGGAATAGTAAAATAAGATCATCGAAGTTGATGATTTAATCTTAAAGGGAAAAGTAAATAAAAAGGGGTTAATGATTGTAGAATTAGCAATCATAAAATTTCCGTCGCAATTATAAATAAAAATAGATTTACAAAAAAAAAGATAAAGATCATCTCTTCAAAATACACATGTGAATGCATGAAATATATATGTATAGGTGTGTAAAATAAAGAGTGTGTAAATAAGAAAATTACTTTATTAAAAAGAAATGGAAGTAAATAAAATAAAATAAAAATAAATGGATAAAAAACAAGAAGAAAATTTTATGTATTTAATGAAAGTAAAATAAATGTGTGAAATGTAATTAATGACATTCCAAAAACAATCAAGAAGATAAGTAAAGGATTGTGGGACAATTAAGAAGAAAATTGTAAAAGAAGTAGCCATGTTTTAGTTGTTCTTGAGTCTGCTGAGCTGACAGACAGAGTTCGAGAGCTGTGAACAAAAATGTACCAAGAAGTTGAAACACCGAGAATGCAGGGCTAGGGGGCCACAAAGGGACGCCAGTTAATCCATGCTTGCTTTGGGTGTAAAGTCATCTTCCCCATGCAGTAAAAGTAGAGATAGTGCCTGCCTGATGGTTCACCTTCCCTATCCTGGGAACCTCAAGAATACGACCTAAGTAAGCTGCAAGAAAGAATCCAGCCGGATCCCAAGAATTCCATCTCTACAAAAGAAGTGGAGTAATCCACAGGATGGATAATAATTCCCTCATCAATGTCCAGAAAACCTGGGTAAATTAACTTTAATATAACATGCGTGCACACACTTTCATAAATGGCCACATTAATTAAAAAATGCAATTGCAAAAGTGAATCTGAATGAACCAAATAATTAATATTTTTCTGTATCAAAGAATATGTAAGAAAAGACTATAAGTTATAAAATATCTACATATAAATGTTTAGTATCAAAGAATTATCATTATTAGTGTGAATAATTAAATTAAATATAATTTGTGTTATTTTAAATGATTGCTTGTTTTATGTTGAAGTATTATATTTTAATGTTTATGAATGTATTATATTAAACAATATTTATTTATAAATATCTCTTTACATCTCGTCTTTCCTTCTTCACCATACTAATTATAATGATATACTTGTAGGGTTTATAAAATACTAAGTAGACATTTATTCTAGCAAGAGTACACGTGTCGATAGAGTGCAGTAATATAAATCTCGCAAAATTTATTAAATATTTCAAGCGCTGGATTATTTTAAATAAATCATTCTTATGAATGAATATCCAGCAGCCAAAGAAGCTTCTGATCAGAAAAGATAATACTGAAATATTCCATTGGTAATCTCAGTATTCGATTAGGAATATAGACTTAGTTAATGAGTCTATATTTGCTTCTTTGCTTGACATGACAGTCGTCTCGATCATAAAGTGAAAAAAATTAAACGTCTTACAAACAGCAGAAAAGGTAATTCTGTTACAATATATATATATATATTGTAACGTTTTTCCTTTTGCTAGGCCACTATACGCCTCAAATTTATATTTGAGCGTGAGTTGATCAAGCTGTCTCAAAAAGAAAAAAGAAAGTTGTATTTCTATTCTAAAAACACAGCTATTTTTCCTGACCAACTTCAGCCTATTAATTGTTAAGAATTGTGCTATTGACAAAATCAACTTTTAATTTTATTTCATATGGGCGCCAGGATTCCTAAGAATCCGCTGAAATATGTCGCCAGCACCTCTCGCAAGTTGTAAAACAAAAAAAAAATAAAAAGATTTTTATTATATTTTTTTTTTTAAGGGGCGGTAATTCTACCGTAATGAGAATTAATGATTTTTACGATTATTAGTCCTGGGAGTATTGAAACATATTGGCAAAGGTAACTTAAACGTTTAAATCTTATTAAACTAAAAATAAATTTAATAATAAAAAATAATAATCATTATTAATAACGCACAAATGAAAATTGGTATTGGAAATAATTTTATTCTAATAGACTAAAAAAATATTTGAAATAAATTACTTAGAGAGAACACAACTCAGACGTGAATCAATTAATAAAAAAAAACAATTTTTCAATTACTGTTCATATCCAAATTTCTCCTAGAAATTTCCTTAAAAAAATTGAATGTCTCTTGTACAAGAAAAATTAATGTCTCTATCGAGATTGTTTAAACATACTTCTAGAAATTGTTTGAAAACGTTTAATTTGGTCACAATCAGTATAATTATTCTTACCGGTAAGTTTCATGAATTCAGTAGTAGATAACTATGCATAGTTTTTTGGTTATAATGAGCTCGGCCTTTTGGTTATTGCTTGATCTTGTGGTCCATTTCCCCAGTCGGTCACGAAGGCTTTTCCTGGTGTACATCATTAGGTCCGATGTCTTCAGGAGCTCCGGTTCACTGCGACATGCCGAATTCCTTCAGCGAAGAGCGATCTTGGATATATTAATGTTATCCAAGACCAACTAGAGAAACAAAACGAACAAGATGTCCTTCAAACTGATCTCTGCCTTTTATACTCTCTAGAGGCCCAGTTTTCCGACTTCTGCGCATATCTTTTGTTTGTCCAAATATCCGTTGATCTTACACATTCTTTATAAAATTTATGCCACAAAGTCTCTATTTTTTTCAGCACAACTCCGCCATCTTTAATTAGTTAAAATATTTTTACTTTCTCTTATCTAGATTGGTAATTTGTGTCTTTTGTTCTCTCCAATTCCAACTTTTATTTCTAATTACAAAAAAAAAAAACGAAAGAATAATTTAACTTTCATTGTACGTTATTTTTTTTTAAAAAAAAAATTAGTCAAAAAAAAATCTAAATTTACTTTTTTAGCTTTTACCAAATGCCAATATATTTGTAACGTATATAAATAAACGTTACAATACCACCAGTGCCAGGAGATGAGAATAAAATAGGGGTTTACACTAATTTTATTCTTAAGTTTTTTAAATTCATATCCGTATTTTTTTTTTCTGTAGTAGCGTGCTGATATATTGTGTAGACTCATTCACAAGCGACGTTCGGCTTTAACGCCCACTTTTAGGTCTAACACGGCGGGAATGGAAAATATTTCAACATTCATCTGTGTCCTATCCGCTTTAGTGTAATATTAACGATAAGAAGCCCAAGTTATAAGCACAAACGAGCGTTGCTCATCGTTCTGAGTCTTACAGGCTCGTGGCAACTTGGTCCAACTTGATCCGCCTTCCCCTTTATTGGGATCTCTGCTAGAAATAGTCTGACGAGCATTTAAAGACGGTCTTATGTTCATATACTGCGGATAAGGACTCGGGGCTATGTTATTCCCCTCTTCAGTAACCGCCTACCCGGTCAAATACTTGTGACTTACGTCTACATCAGCCACGATCGTGTTTTTAGACATATATAAAAAAATATACATATATATTTTTTCTTTCTGGAAGTCATATTAAAAAAATATCTTCTTTCATATTTTAATAATCAGGGTTTAATTAGTTAGTTTTTTTTTATATATATAATTTTTTTCTTTTTTCAAAAAAATCATAATTTATTTTCCGGCTGTGAGTTTCTTTGAGTCATCATTGTAATGTTCTTTATCATTACAACTCATCTCAGGTTGTAGTTGTTAAATCGAAGCCCGAGTTGGGTCGCCATTGTAACGTTTTTCCTTTTGCTAGGCCACTATACGCCTCAAATTTATATTTGAGCGTGAGTTGATCAAGCTGTCTCAAAAAGAAAAAAGAAAGTTGTATTTCTATTCTAAAAACACAGCTATTTTTCCTGACCAACTTCAGCCTATTAATTGTTAAGAATTGTGCTATTGACAAAATCAACTTTTAATTTTATTTCATATGGGCGCCAGGATTCCTAAGAATCCGCTGAAATATGTCGCCAGCACCTCTCGCAAGTTGTAAAACAAAAAAAAATAAAAAGATTTTTATTATATATTTTTTTTTTAAGGGGCGGTAATTCTACCGTAATGAGAATTAATGATTTTTACGATTATTAGTCCTGGGAGTATTGAAACATATTGGCAAAGGTAACTTAAACGTTTAAATCTTATTAAACTAAAAATAAATTTAATAATAAAAAATAATAATCATTATTAATAACGCACAAATGAAAATTGGTATTGGAAATAATTTTATTCTAATAGACTAAAAAAATATTTGAAATAAATTACTTAGAGAGAACACAACTCAGACGTGAATCAATTAATAAAAAAAAACAATTTTTCAATTACTGTTCATATCCAAATTTCTCCTAGAAATTTCCTTAAAAAAATTGAATGTCTCTTGTACAAGAAAAATTAATGTCTCTATCGAGATTGTTTAAACATACTTCTAGAAATTGTTTGAAAACGTTTAATTTGGTCACAATCAGTATAATTATTCTTACCGGTAAGTTTCATGAATTCAGTAGTAGATAACTATGCATAGTTTTTTGGTTATAATGAGCTCGGCCTTTTGGTTATTGCTTGATCTTGTGGTCCATTTCCCCAGTCGGTCACGAAGGCTTTTCCTGGTGTACATCATTAGGTCCGATGTCTTCAGGAGCTCCGGTTCACTGCGACATGCCGAATTCCTTCAGCGAAGAGCGATCTTGGATATATTAATGTTATCCAAGACCAACTAGAGAAACAAAACGAACAAGATGTCCTTCAAACTGATCTCTGCCTTTTATACTCTCTAGAGGCCCAGTTTTCCGACTTCTGCGCATATCTTTTGTTTGTCCAAATATCCGTTGATCTTACACATTCTTTATAAAATTTATGCCACAAAGTCTCTATTTTTTTCAGCACAACTCCGCCATCTTTAATTAGTTAAAATATTTTTACTTTCTCTTATCTAGATTGGTAATTTGTGTCTTTTGTTCTCTCCAATTCCAACTTTTATTTCTAATTACAAAAAAAAAAAAAACGAAAGAATAATTTAACTTTCATTGTACGTTATTTTTTTTAAAAAAAAATTAGTCAAAAAAAAATCTAAATTTACTTTTTTAGCTTTTACCAAATGCCAATATATTTGTAACGTATATAAATAAACGTTACAATATATATATTAAAATATATACTATCACAAAAATAATTTATAAATTCTTATACTTAAAATCTATTGCTCATTACATATATAATGAAAACAATTAAACATACAATAAGACTTCAAGTAAAAGAAATTCATATTAAGAAATATATTTAAATTTTATTTTTAAGGTAATCTAAATTTTTTTTTTAGTTAGTTTATATATTTGGATACTATAAACAAGCATTAGCATTCTAAAGTAAATAAACAAATTATGAAAACATACAACTTTAATTTGTTCCAAGAATTGTTTGATATGTTTCTTTTCTACAATTCCATTAAAAAAATGTTTATTAATACACATTGACATAATATTTTCAGAAACACGACCAAAAAAAAGTTCATGAGTCTTTAGAACTCTTATTATATCCTATGATGCTTTCCATGGTATGAAGATATATTAAATAAACATAATTTTTGCAGACCAATTATATTCCAATTATAAAATGAAAATTTAATCCACTTCAATAAAGTATACATTTTAAATAGAATATTCCATAATAAAATATTAAGATAATATTTTCTATTTTTAAATAATATTACCATTGGTTAATTCTTAGATGTTTCATAATAAGCACTGTCATATTATTAAAAAAAATCTATAATAAATTTTATATTACATCTTTTAAGTTACTTTCTTAAAATTATACATTGCAGCACTGAAGTTCGTTTCATAAATTAATATATTCCTATAATCCTGTAAATACATTATATCATGAGATGATTTTTTATAAAATGTTAGCAGATATCTCAAAAGACAGAAGTCTTTTGAAGCAAATGATTTTTTTTGCCTAGCCATTCATTTTTATAGTAAAATCCAACTATTAATATTATATTTAACATATTAATTTTGCTTATTGAAATGCAGATTAGGAGAGACTAATCAGTCTAATATCAGGGCATATATATTTTTTCCAGATGATGATATATTTAAGTCGCTATCTTAGATAGTGTTCCTAAGGTTTCACTCAAATTTAACCCATTTCCATGGTCTGGTATGATGAGCTAAATTTCATTCAATAATTTTTTTTTAAATTCATCAATGCAATAAAATAGTTTCTTTACTTGTAATAAATAAATATTTACAATAATAATAAAATAAATCTACAAATTAAAATAAATTTTTATCATAATTTAAGCAAAATAAGAACATACCTTATATATTTAATCATTGAATATGAAAGATTATATTTTTTTAAATACATATTGAAATATATATATATATACAATATTTTAAAGTTGTATGATTTAATATTGTTTTAATTGTATAAGCATAAAACACCTATACATGCACACACACACACACACTAAATACTAATTATTTTGTTTATTAATGTTAAATGTCTTATCTGTTAAATGCATGCAGTAAATAAAAAAAATAATAAATAAATCTATTAATATGTAATTTAACCTATTCAGTCTTTATAATAATAAAATATTAATTTTATTACAATATACAATTTGATATACTCTTAGTTAAGAAAATTAAAAATTCACAAATGTTATCTTATAATATTATCTCTTATTAGTCACTATTTATTAATAATGTAACTTATCAATCCTTCTTTAGAACAATTAAAAAAAAAGTAAGCCAATCATTTTTAAGGAATATAATGATTCTGGGTTTAAATCTAGATCAAGGTGGTACAATATATATATATATATCATTTCATTATTACTATTTCTTTCACTTTATCTTTGACTAGTGATGTGCAGTAATATCAAAACAAATAAATAAATATTTACTTTAGTTGAAAACTGTGAAAATTATTGAACAAAATAGTTAGTCATCTTAATAAAAGTCATGTTCGTAAAATGAATATGTACCACACTCTTTATGGTGTCTTAATTGTCATGGCTAGTAAATTACTATTTTTTCAAAGTATTTGAATGTATATATTTACAAACCTTTACTTTACCTAGTGAGGGAAATTGGTCCCTAAAAACTCATTGTAAAGCAAAAAATTTACACAAAAAGCAAAGAATAATAGTGGTTTTTTATGGGAAAAAATTAACTCGTTACTGCAGATAAATGCAGATAAAAATTGCCATAAATTGTTAACATTGTATTAACAAATAACTTAACCTAGAATATATAATAATTAAGAAAAGCTTAATGTATGAAATACACATGTGTAAATTGTCCTACACATGTATATACACTTAAAATATGTATACAGCTTAGATATGTAAAAATAGAAAAACATTTAATTTAAAATTGTTCTTTCTTATAATCCATCCACTAAGCATTCATCATCATCCAGTTTTTTGAGTGATTGTTGCTCATTCTAAGGATCTGTTGTTGACTTTTAATCCCTTTAATTATCATATTTTTGGAGGAATACCCCAAGTGTTAATGGGTGATTATCTCTTGATAAAAAGATTAAAATAAATTGTTGACTTGATTCTTTGATTTTCTCTTTGTACAACATATTATAAAAAGTTACTGATTAGATTTGATGGAGATTCTAAGAGTCAAATTCTTCCAAAGTGCTATTCAAGGCATCATTACATGAAATCAGTTTCTTCAGATTTTTGATGCCTGGTTTTCTCTATAAACTTGTTGTTTTTTATTTGATTCAGATGCATTAATTTTTGATTAGATAATTCTTCCATTTTAGATGTCTTTATCTGAAGTATCATTAAAGTGTTGCATTACTTGTTGAAGTTTGCATAGCTTGACAGTTGCAATGATTCATTGATCTATAAATTGCTACTTTGATTCCAAGTGAAAACATATATAACTGTAAATTTTATTTTTTTTCAATATGATTAGAAAAAAAGAATGTCCTATTATTATGCAAATGTACATGAAAATGAATCATAAAAACAAAAGTAAGCTTTCAGTTGACAATTTTTTTATATTCTGCAAAATTAATAGCTATTGCAGTGAAAAAAACCCATACTGAAAGTTTCATTTTTTAAAAAATTCAGAGTTTTATATTATTTAGGTTAAATTATTTAGAATGAAAAAAATGCAATGTTTAATAATATCTCACTTATGTGACCATAAAGACTTATTTATTAACCATGTAAACATTTTATTTGAAATGACTTTGAAATTTTTTTAATAGTGCAGTACTTGTGAATGTAGAGATATGAACTATTTAAATAAATATTAAAGATATGAATCTTTTTAAATTTATTTGTATTTCATTTTTATTATACAAAATTTGTTATTAAGTGCATGAAATTATGCTAATTTTTTAACCACAAATACAATTATGCTAATACATATGGTATATTATTAGATGTGATATGTTGAACTATTTCCATCATCTATGAGTGAATGTTGAATGTATAGAAAATTTTAAACATTATTTTAAACTTTTCAAATACAAACAACTTGTTAGTAATAACACACATACACAATGTTTCAAGTAGTATTATTCTCCTATCTTCTTCAGGTGTTGCTGGCCTGATATGCACAGTGACAGTATTCACATAGAAGTTGAATTCACTACCTTTAGATTCTTGAATATCAAATTTAAGACAAATGCTCTAACCAACTGAACTATTCTGTCAAAGGCAACAGATAGTAGAAATATGATATATTTATATATGAGGATTGGTTCAAATCCTCCTGAGTCCTTCAGTTTTTTTTAAAAACAAGATTAATTAGTTTATTATTATTACTATTATTATTGTTTAATATTTTTCCTAAGAGCAAGATTAATTAGAGGTTTTCATACATGGTGTATTGCCACACTGGGTTGACTTATACAACATACTTTTAATATAATTCAGAATTCTTCCAAAAAATCAAGGTATGACCATGGAATCATTACTGTCATCCTTGCTCAGCAATATTTAAATGGAAGAACTTGAAATCACAGTCATAAATACTATTCCATGTCCACCTAAAGTGTGGCTTCAGTATGTTGATGACACATTTGTGGCATGGTCACATAATGAGCTGCAATTACAGTCATTATTGGTGCACATTAACAACATATGTCCTATAATTAAATTCACAATGGAATCAGGACAAAAACAAAAATTGGAATTCTCAGATGTTCTTGTGACAAGATTTCTTCAGGACAAAGTAAAAACAACTGTATAGAAAATCAACACACACTGGCAAGTACTTGGCATATACATCCAATCATACAAGAACCCCTAAACATGGAATTGTCTATCACTATGGAACAGAGCAAAATGATTTGTTCAGAAACCAGTGGTTTGAAAAAAGAAAAGATTCACATAGAACAAATGTTTATGAAGAATGGTTATCCATCAGCAGTCATCAAAAAAACCTTCAATAGACAACACAAAGAGGCACCAAAAATGTATTGGTACTGCAGTGTATCCATACATACCAGGAATGGCATACAAATTAATGAAAATCTGCAGTCAATATAACATTAGAACAGCTTTCCAAAACCATACCACACTTCAAGGAATTTTTACTTCTACTAAGCTTAAACTGAAAATGCTGAAGAACAAAAACTGAATGTATGAAATACCACATAAATGTGGAAGGAAATATATTGGTGACACCTGTTGCCCTGTTGAACAGTGATTGAAAGAACACAAACTAATGATTAAATGAAAAAAATAGATGTGTCTACTGTAGAAGATCATACATGTACTAATAAACATATGTTCTATTGGGAAAATACAAAGATATTGGATAAAGAGGGGAAAATGCATAGAAGACAATTCAAGGAAGCTGCTCATATGACAATGGTAAATAATCTTATAACTCAACCCAGTGTGGTAATACATAATGTATGGAAGCCTCTAATTAATCTTGCTCTTAGGAAAAATATTAAACAATTATAATAATAATAAAAAAGCTAATTAGTTTTGCTCTTAAAAAAATGAAGAACTCAGGAGGATTTAAACCAACCTTCATATATAAATATATCAAATTTTTACTATATGTTGCTTTTGTCAGAATAGCTCAGTTACTTAGAATGTTTGCCTTAATTTCAATATTAAAAAAAATCTAAAGGTGCAAGTTCAACTTCTATGTAAATACTGTCACTGTGCATATCAGGCCAGTAACATCTGAAGAAGAATGGAGATTACAATTTGAAAGTTTAAATAAAGTTTAAAATTTTCTATATATTCAACATTCGCTCATGATGATGGAAATAGTCCAACATATTACATCTAAGACTAATACAGCAGTTTTGATTTATATTGAAATTATCATTTATAAAGATTTTAATTCAAAATTTATTGATAAATTACTTTAACTACTATTTACACTATACACAATTTAAAATTAAATACTAGTTGTATATGACCAAAATTTAGTTTTAGTTTTACAATAAATGAAATTTTCATTCTCCCTCCTCATTTCTATATTTTGTACATTAGTGATAATGTCTGCTATTCTGAAATAAATTATGAGATGTTTTAAACTGATCAAGTAGCTGAAGTGCCATTTTTAATCTAGATTAATAATTTTTGATCATATAAAGTTTATTATTGCATAAACCATGAAATTATCTATAAAAATAAATAAATACAATGTACCAGTTTAAATCTAATGTATATATTTTAAAACTTAATACTGTATTAATATACTTTGATTGTTATACATTATCAAAATATAATTTTGATTATTATACTAAATAAAATACTTTTTCTTTTGTTTTATAATCATTATTGATGAAATTCGTTACTTTGAATGTCATTAATAAAGTAATGATTGTTTTGCAATGATGCTGGATAAAAATTAAATAAAATACTGTATTGTAGATTCATTAATCATACATTAGGTTTATAATCAAAATGTTGTATACAATAGGTAATGTTGTGTGCAGATGCTATATTATGAGTAAACTCTGCAATTTCAGTATGAAATTTGCTATTTTGCATTTGGATGATTGTAAATCAAAATAATGGACACAAATTGATGATGATTGCTATTGTAAATTTTCGCGTAAAGGTCAACTGCTAAGTGGAGTATAGATGTATATCGAAATATATATTTCACAATTAGTCTTAGTGATTCACAGAAAGGGGATGAGGAATAGCATATTTAAACTGTCTACAGAGAACAAAATATTAAAAGTAAATGATTTCATCTAGATAAAGAAAATAATTTTTATTAGATTAATATTTATTATATATCTATACGCACAGACACATTAAATTATTTCTGTATGTAAAAGTTAAAAAATTTTCATTACTAATTTAATACTTAAAAAAGTTTAAATTTAACTCTAAACATTTTTCTAAAAAAAAAAAAAAATCAAATAAAGTTCTTTTTTAATCTTATTTTAAATTAAAAAGAAGAAAAAAGAGTTTTTAAAAGAATTTACTAATTTTATTATCAAATTTGTTTTTAATTAGATTTGTTTTTAAACAAGGTTAATTAATTAATTAGGTTTAAAAATGATGGGATTTCGAGACAAAAAATAACCTACATTTGATTTTCCTTTTCATTTAAAATAAAATAAAAAAAAAGAAGTCTTGCGTTGTTAGCCGAGAGGTATCGCAACCGCCATGCAAGCAAGTAGTTGGTTGCAGACGGGTGTGGGTTCGCGTCCCGGCAGATGCTATGACATATGAAAAAAAAAAGAAATGTGAAGTCTACTATGTTACAAAACTATACAAAGTCTTTTGTTCATTTTATTCTGTCTGTGTCTTAATATGTTATTCTGATTATGTCTGAGAATCAAGCTAATTTAAATATAAAATTATTTTTCCTTGTTTTTTTTTTTTTTTTTTTTTTGCAGTAGAGTAACCTGAATAATAAAAGAAAGCCTTGATAAATCAAAGAAAGTCATGAGTGAATAAATAAAAGCTTTTACGATTTCTTGAATTATCTACCTCAACTCCAAAATGATATTCTGACTATTGCTTCCCATACCTGACTACGATTAATCATTCTCTAATTTATCACTTGAAAGGATTCATCAGAGTTCCAAAAAAATGAATAATATATGTTATATATTATATGGCATTTTGTGTAAGTAAGACTTAAAAAAAAATATGTCTACAATATTTAAAATACTTTGGAGTTTAGAGACCTATTTTATTATTTAAATATTACCTGAAAAATCTACACACTATAAGTTACATCATAGGTTTGAAAAAACTTATTTAATGAAGAAGCCTTTAAATTATTTAAATATTTTTACATAGACATGTAGTAACAATTTAGATCCCATTTAAAATAGTCTACCTATACAAACTTTCTGGCCATGTTTTAAAATGGATATGTGAAAGAATGAAAGAAGTAGTACAATTAATTTCAACTTCATAAAAATGGAATTTTTGCATTAAGATTGCATTTTAATTGATGCTCCCAATGCATTTTAAATGATTTATGAAAACAGATCTTAGGACACAGACAGCATCATGTTAATAACAATGTCTTACAGAAAATTGTATTAAATTTTTTTAGGATCTAATCTAATGATAATTGCTTAAAAAGGTGAAGTTATAATCAAAAAATATCCAACCCAGAATTAATTTTGTTTGTTAACATTGCAATTCTGTTTGTTTTTTTTTCTTATCGTTTATCATTAATGTACTTTTTTTTTTTTAAAATGTACCTTATGTACTTTGCTAAACCCTATTTAATTACAATAATTAAAAGAATGTATTTGTTATCTGTTGTTTCTGTGTATGAAGAAAAAAGAAAATTACATTTGGAAAAATGTTAATAAGAAAGAATATAATTAGAAAAAATAAATATAAAAAGCATTTTTTTGTATTTATTTCTTTTTTTTTTTTTTTTTGGAAAGTTGTAAAGACAGAGAAATAATATTTTGGTATTAAAGAAAAAGTATAAGTAGCTAAAACTAATTACAGAAAAACAATAACAGGGTATTTCAATTGTCTTATGCTATTGTAGTTATCATCTGATACCAATTAGGAGAGACACAAGAAAAAAAATCATTTCTTTTGAAGAGTTGTAAAAAAAAAACTGAATAAGAAGAAACAATGTGTATCTCATTTCAGCCAGGTAAAAAACTTTGTTAACAGCATTCAAAAGCATCAAGCTGATTAGAATGGTATTTTCTAGTAGTTTTTTTCCAATATAAACTTTATTTACACTATACATCAAATATGGAAGGTTATACAGAAATACAAATCTCAATTGATTATAGTACAAATTGTTAGTCCAGATGTACTTAGCAAGGGTGATTTGCAAGTATAATTTACAAGGAATTAAAACATATTACACTAAATAAGGAAAAGTTAACAAGATTAAACAAAATGGCATTGTATATGAATACTTGTCAATACTGTAGTGGCTCTTCAAATAAAGTCTACAAGGTTAAAAGTTTCAACCTGATGTGAAGATTATAAATAAAGTAAACCCAACATGATATGAAGTACAAGATAAATAAAGTACAGATCACAAATAAATATAATATATATGGTTTATCTAGAGTTACAAAGGCTAGACAAACCTGGCTACAACATGTGTTGCTTAAAGAATGAATGCATATTATACTAAATATATAAGAACTAACAAATTTTAAAAAGATAGAATTACATTATACATAACTTAAGAAGACTATATTAGCTCACAATCCAAACCCATAGGGATATGAAATACAATATAAATAATCAATGACAAAACTTACACTGTGACTCAACATAATCAGAAAAACATATGGCAGTTGGACTACATATGCAGTTTCATCTCACTGACACATAAAATAACCAGGGTCTGGTAATGAAACCAATGTGACAAGACATAAGCTCTGTCATAAAAAGTCAAGCTCTGGATGTTAACTGATATGATGTTAATCATTATCAACCTCATTCAAATCCCCCAGACAGGAGTGTTTTCTTCCACATGATCATGGCTACCAGAGACCAGATCACTCCCAACAATGAAAACACCCACCTCAGAAACTAGACAAGATTCAACTTCAACAAGAGTAAAAGTAAAACTGAACTCATCTAATTACACAACCAATTCGGAATCATAACCCCCCACAGGAACTACAGAAATCAGCAATCCAAAGGTATCCATCACAATCAAGTTAAGCAGGGATTCAGAGGGACTCAGGGAGTCACATCTAAGCTTTTTTGCCCCAGAAAAAGAGATAACACCAGCATGATCATGAAGACTTACAATATCCTCTGTAATTACACCATTATCAGTAGAGAAGTTAGACTGAGAAGACCAAGTCTTAGACTTCCTAGATCTATTTTTGCACTTTCAGAAAAGAGGAATAGGTGGACCAAAATTAATAAGGTCTGATTCACTAGTATTTACTAGTTGAAGTCATAGGGCTGCCATCAACCTCAACTTCTGCAGGGCCATCAGCCATCTGCTTCTCAGCATGACCTTTAATTTGTTCAGATGACTGAAACTTTTTTTAGTTGATTTTATTTTTCATAGACCCAGGGGACTTAAACTGAGGACTCATAGAGCCTTCAAACTGATCATTAAAAGGTGGGCCTTATGTTCCCCCAGACCCTCCCAAAGAGGATGACTTCAAGGATAGCACACCTAGAACTACATTTATGGATTTTTTTCCTTGACAGACCACACTGAACACATAAGCAATCTGGGCATACTTTTTATGATGTGTCCCCTTTGAGAGCAATGGAAACACTGTGGAGATACCCCCACATAATAATTATGTGGGAGATTCATCAAATTGAATGAGACCTGGGATAGATAAGAGAGTAAACCTCAAAATCCATATTACATAACTGTATATAACCAAATGAGACTATCTTCCCACAAGATCCAAAAAAATGTTGTAGCTCAGCCCTTCCAAAGTTTATCCCACAATTATGGACTACCCTGTCAATAAATGCAGGATGATTAAAGTCAACTGAAATCAAATAGTGACCATCAGGAGATTTATGGTTGTTTCAAAATGTTTCTTTTGCAATTATATTTTTGAATTGCACCAACATATAATGGTCATTCAGGTGGAGCAAGATTTTAAAAACAGAAGGCCAATAGCCATGAGCCTTGAGTAACCTAAATAAGGCTTGTAACAGAAATTTAAACAGTTTCATTATCAGTGGTTGATGAAATAACACGGCATTCAGATCCTTGTATATCAAGAAGAATCTCATAAGAAGAATGGATATTGCTTGATTAAAACTTTCACTAATAAAACCATGTCAAGATATGTACGTAGGGAAGCCTCATTACCTACAGACTGATGGTCATCAGAGATGTTAGTTTACATTATCTTTATCAAGGATTTGTATAGCACTCTTTTTTCTGTAGGCAAGTAAAGCTGATCCTGAAGGTTTTGAGATGGATGCAGCTTTATCAGCATAAGAAATGGTTTTAGCATCATTATTATGAGTCATAGGTTAAAGCAGGACACTTTGTAATTAGTCTTGGCCATGTTAACCAAGTGACCTGATACAAAGTTGGGGCTTAGTACAGAAAATTCGCATATTTACTGTCATAATGGCTCTGTGAAGTTGGCAGCCTAATATTAGAGTAGTCACTAAAATTGTTCACTGAAGTGTCACAATACTCATTAGAACTTCTGAAATCACCCATATGAGACATTTGCTTTAATGTAGACTGTGGGTTGTTCTGCAGGCCTTTACCACAATCCAAGATTTTATTATTAATGTCCAAGGTTCCAGATTTGTCAGAAAAGTTTTGGTGGTCATAAATCAACTTGTCTCCAAATGATGAGGGATCCTCTCCAGAGGAGTACATTATAGTCCTAGACTCTCTAAGTGAACCCATATCATCTATCCTGATGTTAATACACTTTAGATCATTAAATTTTAAGTCAAGAGTGGCTTTGTTAAATTTTGCACTGTCATTTAAAAATTTCTGAATTTCAAATGGCGCCACTGATGTAGGGTCATAATGTTTTCCCAGAGCACAATAAAATTCTGTTTTTTTCTTAGGATCATAGTTACTATTGGAATATATATTATTCAAATCAAATATTGAGTTCTTATCCATAATTGAGTTTTGCTTTTGCAATGTTTTACCACATTTTGGCACTTCCAGTGAAATATTTTTATAATGTAACTCTGAATTTTCAAGGTAATCTGCTAGGTTTCTTCATGTACATAGACTTAGAGCTAGACTAAAGTTTATTAGTATCATATTTAAGTTTAGAAACAGGTTTAAAGTTGTTATCTCTTCATTTGGAATTTACATTATTAACTTTTGCTTTTCTGTTAGTTTCTTTTGAAATACTTTCAATGGAAGTTGACTTTTTTGAACTGTTCTAAAGCATCCTTATGACTAATATTGTAAATTTCTAGTGAGTCTGGAAGTTCCAGGTTTCTTTTCAGGCATAATAAACTCATTAGAGAAATCTTTCTCATGATCTAAGGTCTCATTGCAGTTTTTTACGTTAGTAGAAGCTTTTCTAAAGGCAGCCATCAACATTTTTTAGAATGGATGGCAAATTACACAAATTATGAAAAAAAATCTTATTACTTTATTGAAAAAGAAGTTTAAACAGTAAGGAAAAAACTTATTTAAACTTTCTGTAAAATTTATTCTTCAAATATTCAACTTAAAACATGGAAATAAGTCTGTTTCAGGTGGAGCAAAGAAAAGGCAACAAATCCAAGATGGAAACTGTAAAAACTGCCCAATCATTATGGAAACATACTGTAATTTGAAAGTCTCACCATGAGGGAGTTAAATCATTTTATTTGTTTAGTAGTCATCAAATACTGGATTTATGTAATCTCCTGCCAATTTTCTACCCATAAGTCCAGTTGATGAAATAAAAAAAGTAATTGTCTGTCATCTGCCTCCTGATTTTTGTAGATCTATTCATAATGAATACACAATCCATTGTTATATCTGTTAATAATGAAGAACTAAAAAAATAAAACAAATGAAGTATTGAACTTTTACATGATAGTCTCTGTCCAGCATATCAAATGTCCTAAAGGTTGAAAACTATTCTATTTGATTGATCAAAAAATCAGATTTTTGAAAGTATTGGGTATGCTTTATTTTATTTCCAGTAAAAAGACTTTATCTGTGCTTACCATATAAATTAAAATTTATTTGAAATTTACTTTGCTTAATACTTGAAAGTTTTATCACGCATCCTTTAATATTTGTTGCTTAATATTTAAAGTTTCTATCAAATATATTTTAGTTTTCATTGTCTAATATTTAAAAGTTATTATCACACATATTTTGATATGTATTATTGGTATTCTAGCATTTTTCTTGCTATGACATATTACCCTGAAGACATATTACTCTAATCTTCCAATCTTTAAAATAATGGCTGCAAATGATTTTCATGCAAACTTAATTGCTAAAATTTGTCTACAGATCACATGGAGGCATTGCCTTGAAGATTGTGCAAGACTAGAGTAATACATCTTTGAGCTAATACATCATAGCAAGAAAAATACTAAAGAACACATGTGGTTGAGACATTGTATGGCAGAATGTTTGTCATTCCTAGAATAAACAAAAAAAAGTTACATAAATAATAATTGGCTAAAATTCTTTTAAATATAAAATGATGAAAATTTTTTTAAAATAATTACACAAATATTTCTGTACAAAAAGTAATTAGAAATGAGAGCATAAATATATAAATCTATTTCTTACTTTAATATTCTTATTAGCATGTATGAAATATTGAAATTTATTTTGTGCCAATATTAGACAATGTTAAATTATATAATACTCTATAAATTTTTCAAATGCAGTATTTAAGTTATAACTATATAGAAAGTAATCAAACTCCACACCAGTGCCATTTTAAACAAGATGATAAAACTGTTAAGATTGGCTCATAAATTACCATGTCAATTCAAAATAAGAGGTCACACTTATTTCTTTAAAGAGTTTATCTTGTGGCTTGGAGTATTCTTACAGTTTCATCAACTTGTTTAAAATGGCACTAATGCAGAGGTTTGTTTACCTTCTATATAGTAAAAATACTATAGTTGTAAATAAATTTTGCTATTTTTTTGCATATTATTTTTAAATCTAATTGTTCATTTTTCCTCATTCCAAATCTAGTTAAAAACAATTTGCCACATACACTGAGTTGTGTACACCTTTAGTTAAGCAATGGAGGACATCATACCATTCTCATGGTAATGCTGCCAAAAAATACCTAAAGGCATTTTTTCAGCAATGATAGTGATGCTAAGGAAAAACTACCCTATAACAATGCTTTTGGACATGAGAGTTTGTTGCTTTTTCCTCTGAGTATTCAAGTGATTTAAGATGGTCAGAAAATATAACTATCATTTGATCATCATTATGCATGTTGACATGATAAAATACAGACAAATGTGATTGTGATATACATATTGTTGATATATTTATGACATTGGAACATGATTTAAAAATTCAAATGTAAGTTTTGCAAGTGTAATTTTTTAGCCAACCATCAACCATCACATGATCACCATTTTTATGTTTATACAAGCTGTTTTTCACAGAGCCAAAACCCTCCAGACAGTAGCACTACTCAGTGCAAACCAGAGTAATCAATGGGTGCAGGAAGGTTTGTGCATAAAATCCCTGTCTAGTACTTACTCATCAAATATCCCCACACTAGTTTCTATCTTGTAGCTTTCATCAGTGAATAGCCATGGATATGAGAGCACTGCACCTAGATCTTAAGATACAATGCAACCCTTCAGCGTCCACCTTTTACTTTTAGTTAACTATAAAGCTTTGGGTCCAAAGTGAAAACACAATAATGTTTTCAAGCTAAATCCATTAGCTTGTATAGATGTATAGAACTGAACTCAGTTCAGCATCCATACTTTTTAATGTCTTGGGTTCTTCAATAACCACAGTCACCATAATCCTATTGGGCAGGATTGGTATTAAACCATCAAACATCACATGATAACTATTCTTTATGCTTACACAATCTTTTTTTCACAGAGGCAAAACTCTCCATACAGTAGAACCACTCAATGCAAACCAGAGTAATCAATGGATGCAGAAAGGTTCATGCATAAAATCTCTGTCTAGGACTTACTCATCCAATATCCCCAGACTACTTTCTAGCTTGTGGATTTCTCTCAGATCCAAGGCTCTTCACTGATGAAAGCCACAAGCTAGAAACTAGTTTGAGAATATTGGATGAGTAGGTACTAGATAGGAATTTTATGCACAAATCTTCCTGAATCCATTGATTACTCTGGCTTGCTTTGAGTGGCACTGCATATGGAGAGTTTTGCCTTTGTATAATTTTTCATATTTATCTTTTTATTAGTTTAGTCTTGTCAAAAATATTTGTATTATACCACAATCTTGTATGTCAAAATATATAAAATGCACTAACACGCACAAGCACACAAAGCTAAAAACAAATAAAGCAAATATATATTATTTTAATATCTATTCATTAAATGGCTAAGCACTTTCAAGGTTCAAGCCCTCATAATCATAGCCATATTACAAAATATAATAAATTGACTTGGAGTGGTATGCAGAGAGCAGCATGATCTAAAAAGAAAGATAAAAGAAGCTTTCTTTATATCTAGAGATGGCGATGCCATCAATAGAAAAGACTCTTGCTACAAAATATCCAAGAAATGGAATGCATAATTATTTCATTTGCATAAATTTGCATCACTCCAAGTCAATTTATTATATTTTGTAATACGGCTATGATTATGAGGGCTTGAACCTTGAAAGCGCTTAGCCATTTAATGAATAAATATTAAAATAATATATATTTGCTTTATTTGTTTTTAGCTTTGTGTGCTTGTGCGTGTTAGCGCATTTTATATATTTTGATTCATAATTAGCCACAAAGTATATACTATTTGCTTATTTCAATCTTGTATGTCATATATCTGGACACTTATGAAGATTAGTGGATGAAGGATAACTTAAACACTATTGGTATTATGTAATTAAAAGCTCAGCTGAGATAAAATCAATTTTTGATTAAAATTGGAAAATATTCCTATAAATTTACTATGTGAAATAATATTTTTATTTTATGTCAGATTTATGAATTTGAAGATAATTTTTTTAATGTTCAGGTATTATTTTAAAATATGGTTAAAGAAATATGAATGAATTTCACATCATGTTTAAAATAAATTAAAAAGCTGAATTGATGAGAGTTTTCTGAATAACAAATAATTTGAGATGACAAAAAAAAATTATTATAAATATTACATTAAACTCAAGATTAAAATTAAATAAAATAAATTTCTTAATTATTAATTTTTTTTTCTAACATTAGAGTATAAAAGACGATATAAAAATATACATCCACATTCATAAAAATAATTTGATTCACTGAATATATGTTTAAGTATTATGATTTATTATTTTAGGAAAGTTATGGTGATATTTGGAAACATACGAAAATTTCAGAATCCCATCTTACTTCAATAATGTTAAAGAGAAAGTAAATATTAAATAAGAAAAATTGTTTTTGATTAATGAAAAAAGAAGAAATACTGTACTTTATATTTTGTCAATAATTTAAGCAGTTGGGATTAATCCTAGTTGAATAACAGCAAAATAATTTACTTTCAAAAACAAATTTATTGCACATTTAGACCAAAGAAATACAGACCGAAAGTATAAAACAAGTAAATGGTTATGAGATAGTATGCAAAAAAAAAAAAAAAGAAAAAAAAAGATAGATTTGCGTTGATGTTAGCACAGGAAACATTTGAGACTTGTTTGTTGTTTCGAAAATAAACCATAAAAGCATAATTTGTTTAAAGTTCATTCTCTTCGTCTCCCAGTTCCAAAATCTACAGTATTTGTGATAAATTCAGCAAGAAAGATTAAAATGAGATACTGTTAATAGGTAATATTAGTATCCATGTTTCAGTTTTATGAAATGATGTAGACAATAATCACTCGACAAACAGTGAAGTTGTGGAAAAATTCTATCCAATTGCAATAGAATTCCAGGTTTGTACAGCTGTGATCAGTGGTACACTTTCCTTGTTTAGTATTTTCCAAAACACTGTGAATATATTATTCAAAGTTTCTGCCTGGAACACCAGCTTACATTGTAATTCATGTATTTGTGTTATAGAATGATATTGATTTTATTGCATCAATTTATTATTTGCTATCGTTAAATATATTTTCTAAAGCAGTGTCTGTTCCTAGGAGATGAGGAAATAAATTACTGGACTATATATCAACAGTTTGACTAAGTTGCTTGTATTTCTGATTCTGTATTAATATTTTTTTATTAGAGAAATTTTGAGTTTGTTGGTTTGATATATTCTTTTTGATAAACTCTATCTGCCATTGTGGAAGATTCAGTACTTTTATTTCCAAATGATGGTGAAGTATCTACATTACCATTACATTAAATGTATTCCCCTCAATCAACTATAGAACCCTTATTTATGCCAAGGCTTTAGATAGTAGGAAGAAGTGATATTTACAGTCTTGAACATTAGAAATATTAGCACTATTGATTGAGATTCATTTAAAACTGACCCCAGTCTTTAAAAATCAGTTGAAAATAATAATATAATCATCTATCAAATGGGTTGGGAAATAGTGGAATTGACTTTCCAAATACTAAATTTCATATAGGATTCAAAATGAAAGTGAAAAAAAAAATAGTTACACCACTGCACTGAAAATTCACTATTTGAGCTTCATGTAAATGTTGAGGTTATGATGAGTCAATCAAAATAATGTGTTTAATCTGCTAAATGAATTAACTGAAATTTTACATATAAATGAATTTAATTCTCACTCTATAACTATGGATCAACTACTATATCAAGGATATACAAACAAATTAAATTTAGCAGTACTCCTGCTTTGCTTAAATCTTTTAAAAGGTTTCATAATGCCAAGATGCTAATTATTACAGTTACAAATGAAGAAAGTGAGTTTTTTAAGTTTCCATTAAAAGAATGTTATGCAATGATTAGTTATAAAACATTATTTACAAAGTATTACTGCACCCTGTAAAATTCCACAATGGTATTAAATGTTTTTATTTAAAAACATTACTTCTTTTAATGATAAATTGATGTTTATATTGATCTTCATGGGCCTTTACTTCTTACTGGGAAAATTAAGAAATGTTATATTGACTTTAGTAATACAGATCTTTGGCTTCTGCTTAATAAGTTTGGAATCACATCAAATTTCAAATGTTTTCTAAAGAAAATAGCTAGTGTTCCAAAAAAATGTTCCAATTAATATCTCAACTATTTATACCATTGATTCTTCTCTTTTGGTAATAACCTTTAGAGAAATTTCACCTCAATGCTTCTTTTACAAAGCAAAAATCTATGCTTTAAGATTTGTCCTTCAAGATTTTGTCAATAGTGTGAAAGAAAAATGTTGAAAAGTCATCAGTGTTCCAAATATTTGACACAATCTATTACTCAACAATTATTTATCCTTATTCATGGAAATTTTTACACTTCTGCCATATCACTGTCTTTAAAAACTGTTTTTGTCTTCTCACACAGGAGTTCATGCTCATTGATGTTGAAATTCAGTCTGAAAAGGTCCAGACCTTTTCTTTGGAAAATATACCAGTTCAAATGTCTAGGAAAAGACAACATAGGAAATACATTACTTCTCTTTTATTTTGGAAGATTATATGACATACTATAAACTTCATTTTAACTTTAATAACATATGCACTGACAATACTGTTTCTTCTCTTTGAACTGCTCCTGCTCATATTGTTCTTGGATTTTCCATTTATAAATCTACGAATGCCATGAGAATATTTTCAAAACTTATCTATAAATTTAAATATAATGTGCAAATTAAAGTCCTTTTTTCATTGGGTTTATTTATCATTTGTGTCTTTATTTGGTAGTTCTAATTTTCAACTTATTTCCATGTTGGTATTTTTCATGTAAATGTTTCACTAACACATGATTTCAGGTAAAATATACAGAAAGAATTTAACTATTTTTGTCAATCTAATAATTTTCCACATCATAAAAAACACTCAGAAAGAATTTAACTATTTCCAATATACTAATTCTTGGCCAGCCTAACCCATGAAAAGACATTCTCATAAATAGAGACAAGGCTTGTTTCAGATTACTTCAGAAGTATTATTCTTTTATATTTTCTTTAATGAGCAGGTTACATGGATGAGGTTAGGTAATGTGCAGCTTTTAGATAACTTAGTATATGGTTTTTCTTGATTTTAGAAATGACTGTCTTTTAATTAATAGGGTTCTTTACACAACTGTACTTTCTCTTCTGTGTTCTTCAACAGTTGAATCAAGAATCTTTGCTGCTACTGACTTTTTCAATAGCTTAATTAAGACTGACTGTTCTATATTAGATACTGAGGTTGGCTGAATCACAATCTTGTTTACTACCTGACAAACTTGAATTCTGACCAATTAGGTTTATTTTTACAAAGGGTTATTTCTCCTCCTTCAAAATTAAAATTGCAAATAAATCAAAGATAAAAAATTCCAATCCTAAGAAAAAACTTTCTTTGCAGTTATTCTTTTTATATGCTAAAAATAAGATAATCCTTTACTTATCACTGACTTGGTAAGTATTGGCTTTTGTTTTGAAGAGAGATAAAAAGAAAAGAAAAAAGGATTTTGATTAATTAAAACAGCATTCAACAAAATTGTTAAATGTTATTTTTTGTCTTTTAAAAATTTTTTCTAAACATAAAACTGTACCTACTTTATATTTCTGAATTAAAATTAAAAATTGTTAAATAATTTTCTAAAGACAACATTTATTTACTCTTAATACCTTTATCAACATTAAATTAAAACTGATAGATAATTACTGAAGATAGAGAACAAGAGAAATTATATTATTTTATATGGTTGTCATCGATTAGTCTCTGCACACCATCTGATGTCACTATTTCCATGCAAAAGCACAGAAATTATTGTTCACATGCCTTATAGAACAGTTCTGTTCATATTGGCCACTAAGCAGCTTTTGTGCTTCATGGAACTATTGCCCACTTCACAGATTGCTACAATATGATGTAAAGGTGTGTAGAATTCAAGTTGTCCTAAGTCTTTGCATGTGCATTTGAAGTACTTATTTTTTATATGACCTGATGTAGTTTTAAACAGTATTAATTGTAAGACAAAAGATGAGCTGCTGTACACATATTTTTAATGTTAAATGAATTTCAAAAGTGTATGTTCCAGCTTTATATAGAAATCATGCGTAAAATGTATTTTGCACAGGGACAGCTATGAGACTTCTAATGCATAACCTTGGCTTGATCAGAGGGGAATTTTCAAATCGAATTGTGCTTTGTAAATTGTTTTAAAATAGTGTTGAAAATTTTTTTTTGATCAGATGTTAATTGAAAAAAGGAAATATTAGATTTTATTAAATAATTTTCTTTTTAAAAATGTTGTGTATGTTGGGATGGTTGATCCTTCAGATCATCAAAACCATCAGATCCCCCTCCCTGCCAATTCTAGCACTACATACTGAGATGGATAATGTTTTAAAAATTGCCTTGCATTTGACAGATGATCCTTTGGATCGGTAAAGACATCAGATTCCTCTCTTTGAGAATTCCAGTGCTATGTGCTGACATGTAGTAGTGTAAAAAAGGTAAATTGTAAATCAGCCTGGTAATGTTATATTTATTGGTTTTTGACTAGCAACAGCAACATTAGATGGTGTGCAAGGGCTAATCGATGATAACCTTTTATACTTTTTTATTTTACATTGTTTTACAATTCTTAAGAAATTATAATAATATTCTCATTATTGTTTTAAAAAACAATGTTTGGGAACTATTGTATCATTTTTAAAAAAATGAAAACTTTTAAATACATTAATGTTTGATATTATATATAAAAAACATAGGAGAAAATTGAATCTATCATTTCCCCCTTAATTAATATATTCTAAATTTAAGAAGTTTATAATATGAGTTACACACTGTCTGCAATATATAGTAAAATAACTTGCATTGATTATTTATTTGATACTATTTAAAACATATAATTAAACTTAATGAGCACAAATATTACAATAAAAAAAAACAATATTAGCAGTACAGCATGAGAAGTTAAGCTCATTTCAAACTAGGTATCTTGAGTAAGCAATATTTTTGTGAAAAATAAGATAAAAATATTCTTTTGGGGAAGATCATAAATCCTATGCATATGAATTTGAAGTATAATAATATATGGAGTAATTAATAAATAATTATATTGTATATATTTAATAAAATTGTGGCATTACTTAAATATTATCTCCTTATTATTTTCCTGAAGGTTTGTGATGGTGGTCATTTTAGTTGTATTTGTATATTGAACTATTTTTATTATTTAATATGAGTATTGAATGTCTTTAGAAAAAATTAACTTTATTTAAATATTTCAAATACTTTCAAGAGTTAGTAATAGCACACAAGTTAGTATATGCACAATCTTTTGAGAAGTCTTAGTATCCTCTCTTCTTCAGGTCATTGCTAGCCTGACCAGTGATAGTACTAGTATGAAAATGGAATCTGGACCCTTAGAATCCTGAGTATTGAATGTTAAGAGAACACTCTAACCAACTGAGCATTACTTTAAAATTCAATACTCAAGATTCTAAGAGTCCAGGTTTAATTACCATGCTAGTACTGACACTGGTCATGCCAGAAATACTTGAAGGAGATGGGAGAATAGTACTTCTCAAAATGTTGTACATATATTAACCTGTGTGCTATTTTACTAATGGTTGAATGTGTTTGAAATATTTAAATAAATATAAATTTTTCTAAATATATTTAATACTCATATTGGGTGATGGAAATAGTTCAATATGTAAATACAACTATTATCTACTTACGTGTGCTTTTAGATAGTTGTTTCATTGTGAAGATCACAAAGATTGACGACTTCCAGAGTTATACTAAAAAATAATAGATAGGATATAATGGTTATGGGATGAAAAGAGATATGCAAATTTTGGGGGAGAAGTCTCTCAATGTAATAATTAAATAATTTCAATACAGTTTTGATAAATAATAATGTAGCTTTTATTTTATGGAATACATTACTTAGAATCAATGCTAAAAGCACATTTTTAAGAAAATTGGAATAAACTCAATCCTAATCATTTATTAAGTTTTAAAAATACCTGTTGGCATTCAAATGAATTATAAATAATTGTGGAAAGGCATTTGACTTGTCACATGTTTCCTGTAGGATAACAAACCCTTAGATTCAGATTGTGCAATATATAAATCAATATGTACATCACTAGTACAATCATAATATAAATTAATTACTCTTTAACAAAATTTAAACAAAGCAGTCTTACCATGTTTGACATTATGCTAACACAATCAACCAATCAGGTCTTTGAAGACAATTATTTTTCAGTTTATAATATCATTATTAAGCTGTCTACAGATATCACAGTGAAATGTATAAATCTTTCACAAATAAACTTAGGCCAATTAGATTTTAAAACATAAAGTAGTCACACTGCAATCTTTTTAAATATTAAACATTTAAATGTTACAATTTTATCACATTAAATATTAATTACCAACCATTGTAAACTTACCAGCCAAGGCTGTGGTTGGTGGCCAAAGGTGAGGGTGCTAAGAATGCCCTATTTATAGACTGAGGATTCTATTGGAGACAACTTTTTATTTAGCTACTTACAATAGCAGATCACTTTCAAGTGAAGGGAGATTGCAAGAATTGGAAAACTGTGTCATATTAAATGGGACATTATTGAATTTTGTGAAATTAGAAGGAAAGGTGAAGAAATGATTGATTTAAAAAGTGGACATGTATTCTACTACAAAGGAACAAATAGCAAAATTACAAATGAAGTAGAATTCATTATGAATAAAAAGTGGAAGGACAACAATGTGGAGATTATGCCCCAACAAGTTCTCATAGTGATGAAGTAGAAGAAGATTTTTATATAGATATACAAAATGCTTTAGATCAGACTAAAAAATATTCTAACCTTGTTATGGGAGATTTTAATGCTAGAATTGGTAAACAAATAAAAAATGAAAGTGCTGTAGATAAATTTGGTTATAGTAATAGAAATAAGAGAGAATGAATACTTGTGGAATTTTTAAAAAAAGAAAAACTTTATATTATGAATTCTTTTTTTGAAAAAAATGTTAAAAGGAAATGGGCATGGAAGCATCAAAATGAAGGTACAAAAGAATTGGCTTGTATTTTGACTAACAGAAAATACATATTTCAAAATTGCAATGTTCTTACTAAATTTAACACAGGAAGTGATCATCAATTAGTAAGATGTAAGATATGTGTTAATGCAAACTAGAGACAAAAATTATTAAGAAAAACAATATTTACAGTTGATATTCCTAATCTTCAGAAACATTCTAATGAATTTAAATTAAAACTTGCAAATCGTTTTCAAATATTAGTAGATTTTGAACATGACTCGACTAAAATGAAATTAATAGGAAAATAAATGTTATACTTTTAAAAATTGCAAAAGACATAGCTAGTAGAAAAAAGCAGCAATTGACTAATAAATTTTTTACTGAAATTAGTGAATTTATGAAGAAAAGAAGGAATATAAAGATATAAAAAATGATGCATTAAGAAGGATTGAAGATCTCAAATTTTGTAAAATGATGTGAAAAAGAGATGTAATGATATAAAAAAGTATAATTGTGAACTAGCAATTAAATCTGAAGAAGAGAATAAAAGTCTGAAGAGTGTAAATCAACACTTTGGTATTGGTAGGAAACTTATATGTGCAATAAGAAAAAAGTTGAACTATTACTGAAGAGAGAGATGACCTGATAAAATGTGTAGAATAGTTCTATCAAGAATTATATAGTAATAAATAACAAGTACCTTTTATATATATTATTATCTTCTGAATTGCCCAGACATTTGAGTGAAGTGAGACACGCAATTAAATTTATAAAAAAAGTGAAAAGCCTTGGTAATGATGAAATTATAATCAATAAATTAAAAGAAGCAGGTGAAGAAAAATAGACATTTTTTGGCAAAGTTATATACCAAATGTCTATTGGGAGAATGCAGTATTAATATTAATATTTTAAAAAGATGATAAATAAGTTAATAGAAATTATAGACCTATCAGTCTTTTATCAGTTTTATGCAAAATTTTTACTAAAATAACCAAAAGAACAAGTTGGATTTAAAATGGTGTTAGTACAGTATATCACATTCAAGTATTGAGAGAAGTTATAGAAAGGACCAAAAAATATGCTTTGGATTTGTAGACTATAAAAAGACATTTGATTCTATAAGAATTTCTTCAGTGATTAAAGTATTGAATCATCATGGTATAGATCCAGGATGTTATCATATTCTGAAGAATATTTATAAAAATGCTCAGAAACAATTAGATTACATAATGACACTAGGAAGGATAACATTGAGGAGGATATAAGACAAGGTAACTCCATATTTCCAAAACTTTTTGCAGTAGTGCTTCATGAATTATTTTGTGGATTAAAATGGGAAGCTCTAGTAGTAAAAGTAAATAAAGATTATTTAAGTCATTTGGATTTTGCAGATGATGTAGTTGTTTTTGGAAAATAATGCTTTAGAGCTTGAGGAAATGTTGCAATAATTATCAGATGAAAGTAAGAAAGTAGAACTAAAGGTAAATGTTAAAAAGACTAAAGTAATGTTCAATGGATTTTCTCAAAAAAATAAATATTGTTTGTGATGAGCTAGAAGAAGTTAACAACTACAAATATTCTGGTCAGATTATTAATATAATGGAAACATAATGGATGAAATTAATCATAGAATTAAACTTGGTTGGAGTACGTTTTGTAGAAATAATTTAATTTTAAAAGAAAATATGTGGATGTGTTTGAAAAGGAAGATTTTTAATAAATGTGTTTTACCAGTTCCTATTTATGAATATGAGACTTGGACATTTAATGGAAAAGAAATACAGAGATTTTAGACCACACAAAGAAATATGGAGAGATGCATGTTAGGAATAACAAGAAGAGATTGAAAATGCAATACATGTGTGAGAGAACAAACAGGTGTTACTGATATCATTTGAAGCATTAAAAAACTGATCTGGAGTTGGGGTGAACATATTGCTAGAAGAGATGATAATAATAAAACAATTGAAATCTTAAACCAAAATTCAAAAAATTGTAAAAAGATCCAGAAAGTGATCACCTATGAGATGGATGGATGAAATAAGAAAGTGTGCAAGGATGATATGGAGAAGAGAAGTTAAAGATTGGAAAAGATGAATTAAACTTGGAGAGACCTTTATTATGCAGTGTGGATTGATAATGATTGATGATGATGAATTTTACTTAATGATAAACTATATCACAAACCAAATGTCATAACTGTAAATATTACTTCTTAACAGAATTTATGCAAAACAGAAAATAAATTAATAGATAACAGATTTTTAAACATTTTGACATTATGCTAAAGTAACTATTTAGCTGTTGTAGAACAATTATTTTCAATCTTATAAGACTGGTTTTTACCTTACTTCAGAGTCCATGATTAGTATCACAATATTCCATTTAAATACTAAATTTAAGGCCAAATAGATTTTATAGCTTAAAATAATTGTGTCAGAGTTTTTAGCATTTAAATAATAATCACTTCCTACTTTAAAATCTAATTGATCCTAAATTTGGTTTTGATATGAAAAAGCTATTTATATCACAATGAGATACTACAGTGGGCTAAAAAATGTTATGAATTAAAAATATATATTTATAACAATAATGTATATATATATATATATTTGTAGATCCTTGATAATGACAACATTCAGTTGAAGCATTGGAATCTTGTGCATAATGTATTGAATTATACATGGGTTCATGTAAATAAATAAAGTTTTTCTTTTAAAAGAATGTAATTTTATTGGATTTTTATGTACAGCAGATGAATAATAATATTGCAAGTCACAAAACAATAGTACTAGAAGAACTAAATGGCTGTTATTCTAGTGAAAGATCAAATTTAATATAGGTTAATGTAATTGGATAGTTACTTTAAACTAAATTACAAAATCATTAACTTACATTAGAATATGTTTAGAGATGTGCACATTTGTTTTATATAATATTATGAATTGTCAATTAATATTATTTAATATTTATGAAGATAATTTGTAATTGTTTTATATTTTTGCTTTAGGATAAATTATTAACTTCTATATGCTTAATGTATATTTAAAAAACGTGATTCTCTCATTATTGTCTTTATTTCTTACTCGAAGTCTAATTGATCTTAAGTTTGGTGTTAATTTGGAATAAAATCTTTGTACATTCATTACAATGGGATACTACAGAGAACATTAATGTGAGGTGAATAATGTTTCAAGCAAGAAACAGTGCACTTTAATATATATATATATATATATATATATAAATTAATATAATATATATATATATATATATATATATTAATATTAACAGGTATAATAAAGCAAATGTTTTAAAACAGGAGTATGCACACATTTTTGGAGCAAAAGCTATTTATAATTTTCTCCAAGTATGGACCACCACTTATGCGTTGCATACATGATTTTAAAATATCTTTTAATATTTCATTTTTTGGAGGTGGCAAACTTGCATGAGATATATAACATGCACATTTTATATTCATCATTGCTAAGAAAAACCATTCTTTAATTCTCTATTAAAATTGTATGTCTTTTTCTGCACTTGTTATAATATTATACTCTCTTTTAAAATGCGATAAAATATTAACTTTTATAATGAATTAATTAAATCAGTGCACCTGTTATAACAAAAAATACAGTTATTGGCTTCATGAATTTCTGAATGCATTCAATGCTTTCAGTTGGGTCTGCACCACAGAGTGAATGTATTCAAGCTAATAAATTTGTAATTAATTTACACCCCAAAGTGTATATTTTATTTGACCTATTTAACATCAAATGTCCAACTATACATGACCTCTGCAATTGTTAAGAGCTGACTTTTCCAATGATATCTGGAGATGTTGAAAACATTTCTTTAATGTATAGGTATCTAATCTACTGTAATGCAAGGTCAGTTACATATTTTTTAAATTCAGACAGTCAACTTTAAAATATCTTGACAATTTACTGGTAGACTGTGATTGAGCAAGCTTTCAAGATGGATGTTATTAGGTAAACTGCCTAATCACCAGATGAACTAATGTTTAAAAGTTGTATCATGCAATAATATAATCACAGCAATTTGTATAAATGTCAAAAATGATAAAGAGAAGTGATATTTATACTTCTGTAAATTTATGTATGTGTACATGTTAAATTAAATATTTTTATAGTTTAATTAGGATGTAAACAGACAAATGTGAGAATTTTCCATGTAAAATAATTGAAGAAATATATTTAGCAATGATATTTGACAACCCCAGGTTAAACTAATTATTTTAGTAGCCAATAATAACTTTTTAACAGCATTTATTTTCAGATAAAAAAATGTTTTTTATCTCAATATTCAAAATCTTCGGACATTCAGAGATATTTTATGAGGACTTTAAATAATGACGTGTGTTTTACAATTCTGTAAATAACAAACTATCTCTGTTTTACAACTACATAAATGTTAAATTACATATTTTCATGTATTAATTAAAATTTAAATCAATAGTACATTCAACAACAACAATTGAAATTGACAGCCACGAGCTAAATCACTTAAAGTAGTCATTAATAAATTTTTGTCAGAGTTTATTTTTGTCTCAATGATTAAGATCTTATGTGGGACACAAACTCAAGACATTTTTGTAAGAATGAGAACTTAGAAGAATTATTTTTTATGAAATCTTGAAAATAAGATGTCTTTTCAATAATGACATTGCTAAGCAACCACCAATTGAAATTGATAGCCCTATGCAAAAGGCAGCAGTAGCTTTTGTGAAAGTTTATTTAGGAATGAAAGATATTTTTTATCTCAATGCCTAAGACAGTATATGGAACTTAAAATAAGTTTTTTTATTAGAGAAAATGGTGTAGTTTGTAATCAACAATTTCCATTGGTGTTTTCCAAACAATATTATGATTGAACACTTCTCTAATGTTTACATAGAAAATTCAGTGATGATTTAGTATGTGCTCATGGCCATTTCCAATTATAAGAACTGCCCAAAACCCATGCTAACACATCCAACTGATAAATGACATTGATCAATCTCTACATTGTCATGATCTGACCATTTGTTATAATATTGCCAAAAATGCTTGATAAACTAGCAAACTTAAATTTAAACTAGCAATACATCTTTGCTACTTCATCATTTTTTAATATTATTTTATAAATTATAATCTTTTGGCATATAGTATAATTTGTATTTTAAATCTATCAATTTTAGGTCATCCTTTTGATTATCATGAGTAAATGGTTTAATAAACTAGTAAACTTAAATTTGATTTTTTTAAAAATTGATGTAGATTTACATAACGTGAATTTAAGATGTCTGTGCACTATTTGTCACATGGTTTCATATGTATAACTGGATGAAAATGTAATTATTGCTTAAATTTAATTTCAAATATTTGCAAAATTGCATTTTACTTTTTTAATCACATGATTACATTTTTATAACTATGAAAATTGGGTGTTTTTTTTATTACTAAAAATGCTTGATAAACTAGCAAACTTAAATGTAAACTAGCATTTTTGTGTTTTTTTTTGTAGATGAAAATGGCGATTTCATAACAAATGGTCCGATGGTGATGAAGATGGTGAATTTTGTGTTTTAATATTTTAATCACATGATTTCATTTTTTATAACTACGAAAATTATTTTTTTTTATAAAAATGGCGATTTTGTGTTTTAATATTTTAATCATGTGATTGTTTTTATTTTTAATTTTTGAGGAAAATGGCAATTTTGAACTACACAAATTGGGTTTTGAGTTTTTTTTATGAAAATAATGAATTTTATGTTTTAATATTTTAATCACATGATTACATTTCTTGTAGCTGAAAATTGTTTTTTTTTTTTATGAAAATTGGGTTTTGGGTTTTTTTTATGAAAATGGACATTTTGATCAATGTCATTTATTGTTTGGATGTATCAGCTTGATTTTGGGCTGTTCTTGTAATTCAAAATGGCAGCCATGAGTGCATATTAAATCGGCACCAAAAATTCCCCATGTTACATCTTAATTAATCTTTTAAAATACTGATAACAAAACAAAGCAATATCAATAAAGTTTTTATGCATTTTAAAATTTACAAAAATACTTTTAATGCAGTTTTTGAATTCTTTATTATTACTATTTCTACTGCTGCTGCTGCTACTACTACTATTTCTACTACTACTACTGCAGTGGCAATTACAACTACTTCTACAACTACTACTATCACTACTACCACCATTATTATTATTATTATTATTATTATTATTATTATTATTATTATTATTATTATTATTATTATTATTATTATTATTATTATTATTATTATTATTATTATTATTATTATTATTATTATTATTATTGTTATTCAAATACGAACTTTATTAAGACTAAAAAAACAAGATTACATTAATACTTTCCATATGGTGTTGCTGAGGATTATGTTTACTGTGTCTAAATACTTTAAGAGTCTTTACAGATATAAACCAGGTAAGTGGTGGATTGTCTGTGATAGCTTATATTACAAAATTTATATGGCTTTAGTTCTGATTTGTTAATTCATTGATTTGATTTAAATTGTTTCTCAAAGATGTATTACTAATTAATATAAATGGATAAGGTATATATATATATATATATATCATTTTGAGCTGGATATTTTGAAATACCAACTCTAATGTATTTATATATTAGTTCACACAGGGCGGTACTGGATTTCTTAACCATGTGTGGTGATTTAATGCTTAATAGTGTTACATATATGCTTTGTAACAGTTTGATAGTCTTCAGATATTGAATTTATGAACTGGCATATAATCCTGCTGGAAATGTTGCATGTATTTTATTATCATATGTCAATTATTGTTTTTTGTGATGTCCATAATGGTTGATATAATTGCAGGACCAGATAGAATGTGCACAAATATGATGTTTAGTGTGATGATGTGATAATAAACCCTGACTATTAATAGGTTTGCATTTATATATATATATATATATATATATATATATATATATATATATATATATAATTTCAAAGGACTGAAATGGACAATCTCATATTATAAGTAGTTCAGCAACCCCTGAGAGGAATGATGTGCCTCTAGAGCATGTCATTTTTTTTGGTTAGGTGTGGTGAATGGGCAATCTGTGAGCACATCCACTATTGAGCACATCCACTATTTTGAGGTCTTAGGATGTGATATTGTGTGATCTTTATCCATTGTTTCAGCTAATATATTTTTAATCCTCTAATATAGAATGCTATTATTAGTGTGATCAGATGCTGATTATTTTCTCATGATGTTGCTGTAATATCTGTGCAGCTTTTGTATATAATCTAGCACTTGTTGAGCATTGATCCATGGCTTGATTACAGTCAAAATCCATAGGTATAGAGATCTTTGCCAAGTGGTTAATGATTTTGGTTAGAGTATTGTTTCCATCTGTTCTGGCTCTTTTAGATTATTTTCATCAGATGACCAGGCCACCTTTGTTTTCTGTTGATGCTGTTTCTATGGAAGGGAGGCACAGAGTTAGTGACTCTATGATATTTTTTGATATTTTGTTTATGATTACATGTGGTGTGCTTGTTTTGGTGCAGTTGGATATATTCAGATTTGAGTCTATTATATCATTGATTGATAAGTCTAGTGTTTTTGATATGTCAGGTAAGATGTGTATTTAATTTTGAGCCCTTTGGTTAGAGCTTGTATTTGTATTATTAAAGTTATTTATTGTAGAGTCGAGTATGTGTATGTTTTCTACTGCATCATATAGTTGTCTTTGTCTCCATGTTAATTATTGAGTTGCTAGTGGTGATATGTGTATTGTTGCTATCTTTATATAGGCATTGGTTGTGTTGATTGTTTATTGTCTGAACTTGTATGATTTGACTATTAATATAATGTGTTGCCAGGTGGCCACACTTTCCTCATTTATAACACTGTGGCTTTAAGACTCTTATATATAGGCACAGCATAGCTTCCTGATCTGCAATCTGTGTTGGTATGGATTCTGTATCAATGTCTTTGTGTAGTTACAACTTAAAATCGTAAGAATTGCTATATATTGTTATTGCTGTGTCTTAGAAATATATTGGTTGAAATGCTATTACTTTACCAAATCGATCCATCATTTTTTGAAAATCCTGTATCATGTATCCAAAATATGTGTTTTTAATTATTCCTGTAATATAATTTTGATGATTTTGGGCTGACTATAACAATCTGATAATTGCCTAATGTTTTGATTTGGTTCTGAAATCGGTAATTTTGCTTATATTAGATAATTCAATAGTGAAGTATTTGGGATTAGGATGGTCTGTGATTTTTAGAATTATTTCCCACAGTCCATGTTCAGTTACCACTTGATATAACAGTGATATCATGGAAAATGATACAGCAATATGTTTGCAACTGTTGCAGATATTACTATCGAATGAGAAGGAAAAATATCTTCTAATAATGTATACAATACCTTTGGAATTGTGTTATTAATGTGCTCTTTGATGGTTTCTAGTGTGTCATCAGTCCAATCTGTGAGAGGGTCTTGATCTCCCAAATCTTTAAATCTAGCTGTCTTATATCATTCAAATTTTTTTTCTAAATCTTGGGACCATTTTATTGTTTATTATAGTCCAATTATTTAATACTGATTGTTTGCATGTAAGCTTTTGTGACAGTTGCATATTATTAAATGAGATTTAAATTTTAAAGCATTGTAACAGTCATATTGATGCCAACCACGTGATCATTGTTACAATTCTTTTTTTCTTTGTTAACATTCAGATTTTTTGTTAAAATTCTTTAAAAAGTTTATAATTTTTATTAACTATTATTTCAAAATGTTTATTGTCATTTTCTCAAAGTATATAAATTATTTTACTTTTATATTGTGAAGATTTTGTTAGTTTTTAGAAGTTTGAACCCCAGCAACTGTTTTACTTACCAATAGTATTAAGGTTTTCTGAAGAAATATTACTATTGCTACTGCTATTGCTGCTACTGATACTACTACTATTACTGCTACTACTTCTACTGCTGCTTCTGCTATTGCTGCTATTACTGCTCCTGATACTGCTACTATTACTATTATTATTATGTTTTAATAATATATTTTATTAACCAAAAGATGTGTTATGTAAGTTTTACAAGAGTTTTTCCAGGGTTACAAAGGCATTTCAAGTACAAGGATGGTTTGTTATTATATAAATTTGATTAACATGGCTAATTACAGTTCAATTATATGAACATTGGTAATTGTACATGATTGTTGTTAATCATACTTTTTGTACAATATTGTATTTGATATATAAAAAATAAATATTCATAACCTTTCAATTAAAGTTTATTTGCCTTGAGCTTGACTGGTCTCATTAGACAACCTTCTGTGTATTGAGTGTCTAGAACAGTTTTTATGCAGATAGTTTTATTATGAAGCATGTGAAATGTCTGAAAAGATTGTTAGTACTGCATTCTGTGATTGTAATAGCTTATAGATAGGTTGGACTGCTCTATAAAAAGTGACCAGATAGTCACAAAAATGTCTAGGGGAGGGGAATTATGTTGTTATCCCATTCTTTTAATTGGTGTAATTTATTGATAAATGTGGATGGGTGGACGGATGCCTCCTTGTCTTGTTGCTTAGCAAGAAAGTGCAATGAGTTTACCAGAAGGCAAATAATATCAATACTTATGCGCTTATAACGCTCATTAAAGAAGTTATATGTTATTAAATTTATTTAAAGCTTAGCGCTTTCAAAGCTCTATGGCTTCGTAATCATAGCTGTGCAAAACAAAAATAAAATGATTGATAGTGATGAGGGGGAGTATTTAAATTTATGTTAATTAGATGTTTCGGTATATTATTTAAAATATTGTTTGACTTAATTTGTCCATCTTTTGGAAATGGCAAAATAGGTGTCCCCTCCACCAATTGAACGGTTGTCATTATTAGAGTAATTGTAGTGGCATGTGCTGCAGGAATGTGAAATCTTTGAAAGGACTGAGTTGTGTAATGGATGGAAATAGTTGGTAGGCAAAAATGTCAATTTCTGATAGCAACTCCATGAGCAATAAGTTGTACTGGGTTTGTAAGATCATTTCAATATTCAAAAAATGGCTCAACCACCAATCTTTGTACAACGTTTAGACTTTCACAGAATTTGGGGGTTATGTTTACAAAAAGCCATTAACTTAAAGCAGCTATTACCAACTTGTTCCAAAACCTCCAGAATCTTCTAAAGGTAATCACTACAGTTAAAGCTCCTCCTTCAATACCATACCACACAGATCTTATTTGCTCAAGGCTAGCTACCACCAACAAGATCAGCCTCTCTCACACTTCCAAGTACCCTTACTAGGAAACATATAGCCTGCTTTATCTAGACACTAGCAGTGATTACTCCCTCCACATTCTTGGAATAAATAACCATCACCTTCTCCGCCAATTTAAGAAATGGGCATTAGAACAAAATTTTTTGACTTCCTGATTAGAATCAGCCTGAAAAAGTTTCCGACATCTTTTTATCAGTAGTATCATTGTCCATACAAACATATCAATCTATTCTGTGGCCTATGTCACAAAGCCAAGGAGACTCAATAACACATTCTCACTGACTACCAAGCACTAAACTCCACATGGCAAATTATTATTATTATTATTATTATTATTATTATTATTATTATTATTATTATTATTATTATTATTATCATCATCATCATCATAAGTTTTCTTTTAGCTTGTTTTAATTTTCTTTTGCAACCATAAATTAACGTGTAACGTAACTTAGTTTTTTTTTTTTCAATATTTTAAATTTTTCAAATGTACTTTTACTCATTTATTTTTTTTAAAAGATTTGTCTTAACACATATTACCTGCTTGCTATGTACTAACTGGTTTATGTGATTATTTAATGAAGTTATGTATATATAACGTGTGTGCAAAGATGGTCAGTGCATGCAGTGATGTATCACTTTAGAGATAATGATATGCAGAAAAGTAGAATTAAGTAAATTGCAAGTAACCTACTTATTCTAATTTGCATAGCAGTAATTGTCTAACAATATGCAAAGTAACAGAGTTGTTTAAATTGTCTGCAGAATTTGTAATGGGGGTGAAGAAAGCAGACAGTGATATTAATAGAGCAGAGTGAAAGCAGTTAATGTGTTCAGTGTAAAAAATTCAGTTGCAAAACAGATAGTGGAAAAGAAATGAGATGCAGTCACATCGAATTAAAATGATTGAAGATGTGAGTAAGCATTAAGGTGCTTACTAAAATTGCTAGTAAAACTAATGTAGAAAGTTATAGAAATAAAATGATAAACTCTGAATAAAGCAAATAAACATTAAAAGAACTTTTAATAAAGTATAAAAATAGAGTATATGTATATAAACTTTTCAGTGGTTAATATTATTCATTGTGGAATTTAATTAGTCAGTCACTAGTTGAATGACTAATTATTATTACTAACTTATACATTATGCTGAGTAAATAAACTTGTTAAGTTATTAACACTTTTGGTGTGTTTAATTTAAAGTATAACTATTGAGTGTATGCATGTCTAGATTGCACCCTGAACCTGTACATATCATTGGCATAATCGATAGGATTCGAATCTGCACAGCAAAGAAAGCCACAGATATAAGGCTAATAAAGAAAAGCTATATGCAAAAAATATTAAACTTTAAAGTCTGTGATCAAACGATAAAAATGAAAATGGATAGTGATACAGGAGATCATTAATATTGCTTAAAGAGTGGATGGCTATTTGCAAAAGAGCCAGCAATAACATCAAAATGAAGAAAACAAAGTTAATAATGACAGATGTTAATGGTAATATGATTAATCTCACATGAGTAGTATTAGTGCTCGTAAGAGTGAATAGCCATGGTAAAAGTTTACCGTTGTAGTGATTATAAGAAACATTAGTCCGATGTTAGGATACAATCGGTGTCAACCTATCAGAATAAGCATTGGATACATTAAAAGTGCTAAAGTGAAAATTAATGTCTGGGGAAAAGTTTTCACTGCTATACAAAACAAGTTCTTAAGAGACTGTATGGCAAACATAAGAGAATGAATAAGAAATGATAAAAGCTACCAATTTATTAAAAAAATTGTCTAAAATATGGATGGTCAAAGAGCGATCAAACAATGCAATATCTCCAATTTGGAATGCTCAGGAATGTTTGTCAATGTGTCATGAATGGAATTTAATGACAGACTGGGTAATAATTCCAATTGAGGAGAAGATATATGTTCTACAGCTGTATCACAAAAAAATGCATGGGAATTATATGTATAAAGAAACTAGCGCGTTCGTACTCTGTACTTATCACTGCTTTAAATAAAAATATTGTTTTATTTTCCTTTCTCTCTATATATATAAATCAAATAAAGTGGAAGATTAAAAATCCGAAAATGGAAAATTAAACAAATTGTTTAAAGATTTTATCAAGCGTTTATTTTATCATAATTTATTATGTTGGTGATCGCTAATTTTAGAAACTTTTATGGATCTTCTCCGTAATATCAATAAGTTTATTTAAAACCTTTTAAAGGTTTAATACTAACCAATAATCCTAAGATTGTGCTAATTTAAAGCACAATTTTAATCAAGTTGCTTTCGCAACTGTTTCTAAAATTATATACATTTAAATTTAATTTATAAACATTAATTAACATTCTATATATATTTAAAATTATAAATATTGATGGAATGTTTTTACATTATATTATACATATATATATATAAACCTTATTTGGCAGTCCACGTTAAAAAATAACATTTCGGTTGCATATTACTATTGGAAAAAATCTGACTAGACATTTATTATCCAGTCATTATCGCTATAGCAATAATGCATTATTAAAATTGGGTTAATCTCGTTATATACATATAATTACGCACTTTATATCGATCTATTTAAATAGCTACTATGAACAGCAGCTACATTTAACAGTTGGTAATATTTATAACATTCCAAACATTTAAATTTATTTATTATATTCTCTGGAGTTATAGAATATCCTATGTGGTTTAGTGCAGAGTGGCTGATTCTGGAGCTTAAAGACCACGTGATCGCTCCCACTTATTTTACTTTGAGTGTTCGATTTTGATTTTTTTGTTTTTTGTTTTTTTATGAACTCCTGAGATATAAAGCCATTCGATTATTATTTTTTTATTCCAAAAATAATTGTTAAGAATCTTGCGAAATATTGATTAGCCCAATAGTCTTGCTATTCCTTTGACATTGAATTTGAACCTAATTAAAATTAAAAAAATGTTTACTTAAAATGTTTTAAAAATAAATAAAAGGTCTTTTTCTAGATACTTGTCACGTGATCAATGTAACTAGCCATCTTTTTATACTGATTGCAAATAAGTAGCCGAAGAACAACTAAAAAAAGACCATAAAATCTTCTTTACATATCAGTTGAGAACATGATTATTACAACTTTTCTTTTTTATTATTCATGTATAGAAGAATATTAAAGAGACTTACCTTCTTCAGTGGGTTATTTAAAGCAGTTTTACTTATACTGTATATAATTTTGCATACCACATCTTAATACAGTGATAAACGAGTTTGACTCTTAATTCAGAAGAGAAAAACAAAAATAAAATAAAAATAAAAAGACAAAAAAATAATCCAATATTATTTATAATTTTGCATGTCTATACATAATTGTGCAACGCAAATTGCAAACTAATCCATTAAGTCCTCCTTCTATATCATAGTGTTTCTTTAGTATACTTATTAATATTTTGTTATGCAGTCTTTTAATATATTCTTTAGCTAACTTTATAAAAGACTTCAATATTTTTTTTATTTATAACTCTCCATTGCACTCCAAGTAATCACTTATACCAATGAAAACAATATTGTACTCAGAAAGTCTTTGACATAATCTTTATAAAATATATGAGATCTGCCTCTACTAATAAAACTCATGCTTAAATTCACCTCAAAATGCACTTTTATGCAGAAGATTACAATTTCTTAGATTTAGTTGCTCAATCCTTTAAATTTTATAATATCACATTTAAAAAGATAAAGAACATTTCAATTGATTATGATATTATTGTTGCATTTTTAGTATCTTACATATTCTTAAAATAAAATTTTTTAAAGTCTAACTGTTGCACCAATGGTGGGTAAAATCTCTTTTTTTATGCAATAAATTGGAAAATTAACAGATTTGTGTATATAACTATGATGAAATACTTACATTTTTAATTTGTAAATGCAAAAGCATCAAACTATAGACTATATGACTGATGTGCAACTTTATACACTTAATTTGATGTGGCCCATTATTTGTTTTTATCACCACTAGATTATAAGTATGAATATATAAGGTTATTTATAATAAAATAATAATTGTTTTAATTAATATACGAATTTATATTTAAAATCTTAGTATTAAGCACATACGATTTAAAGTAAAATTTTTGAAACAAATTATATATTTACAAATAAAAATTATTCAAAATTTAAAAGAATTTCTTAAAATTTTCACAATCCCTGAAACATTGGGAAACATAGGTCGAGAAGTACAGTACAAGGACAAGCCTGTTCTTTTTTTCTAAATAGGACCAAAATACATTGGTTGTTTAACATGTTTTCATTTTAAATATCTTCGATTTTTTACTGCCAGCAACAATATTTTCTATAAAAATTATTTTAAAATACATCTATTAAAGTATTTTTTTTTACTTTATTATAGTATGTAAGAACAAGAAAAATCAACTGTTTCTTGCTTGGAAGACCTTTTTCTAAAATACTTTCAGAAGCTAGTAAACTACAAAATAGATTAATCTCTGTAAAAACAGGCTTCTCACATTGTACTTTTCACAATTGATAGGTTTGATTGATTGACAATCAACTTCAGATTTAAAACAATTGTATTATAATAATTTATTACATAGAACCTACAATAATAAAAATCTAATATTATGTATATATATATTATTATTATTTATAATATCCCAAACTATAATATTCCACACGCATATTATTTTATAATATCATAACCATACAATTTATACCATTTTAACAGTTTTCATCAATTAAAAACTAAAAAGATCCATCATTTATATATTTAGATGCAAAATACATAAAACAAATATATATATAAATAATAGTATAATTATGTATACAATATATATATATAATCTAAAATATAACATTATTGTCATTGTTATTAAATAATTTTATTACTTATTTAAATTATATACATATTTTGATTATTTAAAACATTCTCATAATAGGAAATCAAATACAATATCAAAGAAAATAGAATAAAAATTAACAAATATGTGTAAAAAATTATCTTTGATATACATATCCTGTCAGATGTATAAAGTAAACAATTAATAAAATGCTGAAGTTTAAATATTTTTATCAATCATTTTATACATTGGCTTTATCTTGCTACTGTCATTTATAGTTATTAGAATCAATTAATGTATTGCAAGTTTCTTGGACAATATTAATATTGCTGCTTGCGATAATTATATGAGAACAAGCATATTTGTTTTATTCTTTTCTGAAGTTACTATTTACAATATCTTACTTTTACTGACTATGATCATTAAATACCACATTTCTCAAGTGTCTCTCAATGGTTTAGGTTAAATGTTAATACTGACTTGTGGTAACTATATAAAAATTAATGCCACTTCTTTGTCTTAATTTTTTAGAAGCCTATGTTTCACTTTCATCCCAAATTAATGCTATAACATTATAGCTGCTGCACTTTGCCTTAACCATTAATAACATTATTTCATTTTAATAAAACACGTTTAAAAATTACTAATAAAAATATAAAATATTCAATTTTCTAATTGCAGTAGTATTTATTTCACTCCATATTTTTTTTCTGATAAAAAATATTATTATATGAATGCATATAGAATGAAATAGAAAATAGGATGAAAAAATCATGTAGCAAAGTATGGAATAAAATAGAAAATGCAGTGGATAGCATGAAGATTTAATATTATATATTTAAAAAATCTGATTAATTATTTATTATATATAAATATAAAAGAAAATATTTATAAAATATTGTGTTGAAAGAGAAGATCTCTCTAACTGCAACACAAATAAATTTATATATCTGTCAATTAGACAAAATGAATTTTATTTGTTTGAAGACTCAAGATCTTATACAGATCAAGTTTAAATAATCCTATTATAATAAATTTATTCACAGGAGCAAAGTCTTATTAAAATTGGCTCAACTTAATATTCTGGAGGCAGAATCAATAAGTTATTCATTTTAATAACTTTGTAAGTGTTCAAAATTTTTATTGTCTAAACTTGTCTTCCATGTAAATTCTTGAGAATTTAGGCGATGTGAACTTATTTTGACTTTTGGCAGGATTATTTACATATTGTTTGCATAGTGGTTGAGAGATTTTTTTTTTTCACCTTGTTTACATAATATTTTACATTATATATTTTTTAATAATTACATATTTTTGAAATGAGTAATCTATGTTTATTTCTAGGGAATATTAAGTTATGCCAATTTCAATAAGGTTTTGTTTATGCTTATAAGGAATAAAATTTTAGTTTTGTACTCAGCATAATTTAAACCTGTCACCATATAAATTCTTGAAGTCAGGCAAAATGAGATTCATGTTGTTGATTGACATGAGTTTCTGTAAGATTTTTAACATTGATTTATGGTGATTAGAAAGATCTTCACTCTCAACGTAAATGTGTTTGTGTGCGTGTGTTTATGTGTATAACCTCTTCGAGATACAAAAATGAGAAGAATAAAATCTTGGTATATATATATATGCCCGGTTATCATTGGAATTAATAAATATTCAAGTAGACGTATTAAGAATATAAAAAAATCAAATAAAAATATATCAATAAATATATACTATATATATATTATGTAAATTATGTAATATCATTTTTAATAAAAAAAAAAAAATAAAAAATAAAAAACTGAAAACGATTTTTTTTCAGTACTCTGTATAAAAAAAACAAATAAAGTAATTATTATAAAAAAAAAAAAAGTTTTTTATTTGAACGATGATACTTTTTTAAACAAATAATTTTATTATTATAAGCATTAAACACACAATGGAAAACTTTTACTACCTAAACCCTAAGCATCATTGATATCACACATTTTCCAACTTAATAATCTTCTGATAAATCTCCTTTTAGCAGCTAAAAATATTAGAACGCATTAACTCGACTTTACAAACTTTGAGAAACATGTAAAATATTGACAAATCCTTTGTTTTATATAAAAATATTTTGATATTTTATTTTTAACTAAATTCGACTTACATCTTGTTCGTTTAATGTTTAATATACATTTCAATAAAGTTTTAATATATTTATAATATTATTTATGTATTGATAATCATATTTTAATATTCATCTCTTTCTGTTCATATACTATAATTTTATATTTTTAAAAATGATGTTTAACACCTAATCTTTATATTATGGGAAAACTCGGGCCATAGTGGGCAATAGACTAGCTCAGCATAAATATGTATACACAAGAGCTACAACCAAAAAAGAAGGCAGCTCAGTATTTGCTGACCATCAGCAGGAATACAACCACAAATTTGAGCACTCTAAAGCCGACATCGTATGCACAGAAAGAAATGATATCAAGCGGAAGGTCAAAGAAGCATGTTTCATCACCAGCGATGCCAGAGCAATAACTGAAAGGACACATGCTTCGCGATTTCGAAAAAATGGATGATATAAGCAATTTGCATGCATTTGCATATAGTTAACAATATGAAAAGGACTATGAATATGGAGCTGCAAGGGCTTTGAAAGCACTAAGTCTAAAAGATAGAATAGATAAAAAAAAAAAAAAAAAAAGCCTACTAGTTTATAAACTTAAAAGTTTCACCGTAACACAATTAATTTTAGCGTATTAGTAATTACAAAGTAAGGGTGAAATAAAAATTGTTATTACAATAATTTTTAGTGGAATAAAAAATAATTAATAATTACTTTTGTATTTATAAAAAGTTAATTGTTATAAATATTTTCTAAGAAAAATATGCATTTGAAAAAATCAATATGTGTAATATAAATTAATAAATACGTATAACTACATGTGTGATTTATATTAAAAGAAGACTCTTAAGTTGATTAAAATGCATCATAGAAATTATTAGCATGATTTTTTTTTTAATCTACAACTGGTAATAGTTTTATATTCAATTTTTAATCAATGAGAACTCAACTATATTGGCTGACTAAATAGATTATAAGCCTTTTTAAAACAACAAAAAAATTTAGTGTTAAATAGTCCAGAATTAATTTTGAAATCATAATCAAGATAGGTCATCAATGTATGAATGTTTATACCATGAACTTCTTATATATATATATATATATATATTGTAATGCTCCCATATATATATATATATATATATATATATATATATATATATATATTGTACCCTTACTTCTTGATATATAAAATAGTTTAAAATACAACTAGCTCAGTTACATTATTATGCTTAATTAAAATTTGCATATCTATCTTTAATATACTTTTTATATTATCACATCTTAATTAAATTTATTATCAATTATCCAAATCAATATAGTTCCAGATTATATTAATTAAATAAGTATTTAATAAAATTATGAGACTGTGAAGTAAAGTTACAAAGTAATAAGCAGATTTACACTGAGTTAATATCTTCCAAGATACTGTCTCAATGGCATAAGAATACTACCACTACCTTATCATCCTACCACTACATCTATAGCATTCTTATGACTTTTAAAATGAAATAAATTATCTTTAATAATACTAAAATAATTCCTAACTTTTAACTTAAAATATAATTAAATAATCTCAGGTTCCTCTCAGTTTTAAAATAATAATAACTCATGTAAATAAGTATGATGTGGGATTTTATATCAAACTTAAATACACCTAACTTATTTTAATAATAATAATAAATAATACTAATCTTAGAGTGTAATTTAATCTCATCTATTTCTATTATATAATCAATCATTAAATGAATAAACAATCACATGTATATCTTTTATTTCATATGGTATCTTCATTTTAAAATAGATCAAAATCTTATACTTAATAATCTGTGACAATAAACAATATTGTATTCTTATAATGTGCATTATAATCATCTTATGACCATTGTAATATTTATGTTCATGTCAATCAATTCTTATAAAATAATGTTAAGCAAATATGGTATTCAATTCTAAGTAATAATAACAAATTCATTTTGTGCAAATATTATGTTTATTTCAAATTATCTGATGTCAAAATGCTGTGGTGAAAAATAATGAAACTCGACACACTTTTAAAACAAATTAACAAATTTATTTACAATAACTTCAAATAAGAATTTATTTACACTATTTACAGTTTTAGAATTTATGACAACAAATAAAATAAAAATAAGAAATATAAATATAAGAAGTTTATACTGTTACTAATTCATGTGCTTAACAAATAACTATACATTCCTTCAAATGCTATATTAATAATATTACAGTGTGTTTTTCCAAAACTTAGATTTTTAAAAATAAATAGTAATGTACTATAATTACTTCAAATAATAATATATGTCAAGACTCTTTATGTAGCATGTGTACATAATGTAGCTCTACTTATTAAATAGCTACATTAACTAAGTATTACCATTTATAATGTATTATCATGTATTCACTTTATTATTAGCATTGCTTAATGCTTTATATAAATTAATGTATCTTTGTAATGTAAAACAAATAATTGACTGTACTTATACTTTACTTAATGTAATTCCTGTTATATGTTTTATCAAATATGCATTATATATCTCTATTGTTCAAATATTATTATTTAAATCATTTATCAATTCTAAATTCATAAAGCATTACCTTAGATAAATTCTATGATTCTTTTCTGTGTAAAAATCATTACTTTACTTGATGTGTTATTTTAATCCTTTCTAATAAATTTCTATCTATAAAACATATTCTAAACTTATCTAAAATTTCCGGAAAAACAAACATCAACTTTAAATAAAATATTCATCATCCAAATTACCTATACTACATCGTTTATATTTAATAAACTTCAATCCAAATATAAGCTTTTACCTAAAACGCAACTTAACTTATTTAATAAAACAAAATACAAAAAAATAGAGTCTTTTCAAATCTATTCTTATCTTGCAAATAATAAAATAATTACCTAAATAAAGAATAAATATAATTCTAATACTATAACATAATAAAATATCAAAATTTATTTATGAAAGAATCATATAATTATTTCTAAGCTTCTTACGTAATGTTGTATTAGGTTTATATTATAAATTAAAATTATGCATATTTTAATAAAGTTCGTTGCCAATATAATGTATGTGTTTTCATAAAATATCTATCCATTCATTCTACAACAACATAATATTCAGTTGATCTAAAGAAAAACATATTAAATTCATTAAAAATCATTATACAATATTTTTACCATAATAATAATAATGTCCAATCTGCTATCCAGCATTCTTCGGAATTTGCAGCTTCATAAAATAAAAATCATTCACATTTACACTCATAAACATTCATTAGAATATTTCGTGTTATACTAATTATAAAAATAGATTTATGTAATTAATTATTATATTATTTTTAAGTTAGTATTTAATAAATGTACCTAACCTACTTTTAATAGTTTAATAATATTTTAAATTTTATGTTAAATAAATAAAATAAAAGTTTATATTACATATTTCCAACGACGTCTTCTGTTCTACCATAAAAGTTCTAACAAATATCCTACGTATAAAGTCAATAGAACACTATTTCCTGTTCCGTTGTATCACGTGTTTCTTGAAAGTTTATAATAAAAATGATAACGTTTTTTTTTTTAAAAAATAAAATTCAGTTCCACAAGAAAACAAAATAAAATTAAAAAAAAAAAACAGTTTATAAGTTCTGGATCCAGTTCTTCATAGATTATTATTTAAAAATTATTATTTCTAAATTAATTTATAGTTTATAAATTATTTTTCATTGAATTATTTTAATCAACTTGGCTTGCTTGGTTTGGACGTCCATGTATTACTTATGCATTTTTAATAATATATTCAGGTAAGAATCAATTTCTCCATCTATAACGACCAGCGTTTTAGACTACTTCAATAATAATAATTTTATTATATTACGATTTTAAAAAATCATATTTATAATCTATTTGCCTTTTCAAATCGTCAATATTTAGTCTTTTAAGCACAAAGACTTAACAAGGCAAGTATTTATTAAAATTACTACTTCTTATATCTTTACTTAAGATATACATTTTAATCTTTTAAAATCTGCAAAAATACTTTCTTTCTATAGAAGTATTCATATTTCTTTTAAATATCTATTTATAATAGACAATAGTAATTTAAACTTTTAAAACTATTTATAGTCCAAAATACTACTTTTCTCCATCTCGTAGTTTTATGTACTAATCCAGCGTCTATTATTTCTCTAGCATAAAGTTTTTGATATATTTCTCCGATACGTGATGTTTCCATGATCATTCGTACGTAAATTGAGCTTCGATATTGAGAAGACCAATAGGGAATTATTAAGTTTCTACTGCATACTTATCATTTAAAAATTATAAAATTATATACAATAACACTCTTATGATTTTAAAACTGATTTTAAGAGCGTTTATAAATTTACTTGGCTATTTTCTCAATAGCACGATTAACTTAGAAATTTAATTACAGAGAGCCCCTCTCAACAATTGAATCCAGCTTTTATACACGAAGAGACTCCACATCTGATTGGTACGTTTAAACAATCAAACTTTGCTGGCTTATTTACATATTAATCAACACACTATTAAAATAAAATAATGACTTATTTAATATTTAATATTATTACATTTTAAAAATAATTTTTATCGTTTATTCAAATCTATTAAACATTTTTTTAAAATATTCTTTCTCACTTAATTTAAATCTTAACTTTTATAAGATCATTTAAAATAAACTAAATCTTTTTAAATACGTTATATTTTTAAGACAATATTTTTTAAAAATCAGATTTAATATTTTACATTAATATCTTTATTTTTATCTCGTGATAACTCACGTATTATTTATAAATTTCACAACATAATTTTAAAATAGTTTTTCAACTTTATGAGAAAGCTTCCAAGCATGTGTGTGTGTATCTTTAATTAACATCTGTTTTTACAATACAAGAAACGCTTCCCATAATCTAAAAATAACTTAACAATTGCTTTTTTAAAATAAATATTTATTTTTAAAAATAAATAAGATATTATATCAGATTTTAAAATAATTATTTGATATGATTAAAATCAAATATTAATCTCAATTTAAGTACTTATAATTTAAAATATTTCTATTCACTTTTAACATATATTTCAAATTAAATAAATATCTTTGTCTAATTTTAACTTGTCTTTTAATCACTTTAGCTTCAAACATTTGTTATTAAATTTATTAATGCAGTATTACATCATAATCATCATCACTTTACATATTTTCTCAATATCAACACAATTCACATATCAAATACTCATAGATTGCTTTAATTAAACTTATGGTAACATTACCACAAGCAAATTCAACATCACATATTTAAAACACTTCTTAAATTTAAAATTTTCTACTAGATTAGCACAAAACTTAAATGGTGACCCATACAAAAGGGCACAATATATATATATATTGTAATGCTCCCATATATATTGTGTAACATATATATATATATTATAATGGTCCAAAAAGAAGTGGAAGTTAAGCCTTACCGTATATGCACTGCAGGGCGCCACCAGGCATTTGAACCTAGAAAATTTATAGAGTAGGCAGATATGTGCTGTTAATGATCCAACTTTTATTTATTAAGACCATCAGCCCAATGCCACTAGTTCATGGAGATGCAGAGATGATAATATAGAACTTTATTTAATTTATATCTTAAATAATAAAAAAAAAGCCACTGCCAGTAATTAACACACAAACAACATTTATTAACGCACATATATAATCATTTAAAATTTGAGGAATAACATTTATTATTTTAGATTTTATTATTAACCTTTAAATTTAAATTATTATTTTAAATTTTAAACCATCATACAGATAAATTTAATAATATTTTTTAAGAGTGTCGAGTATGAATAAACTACATAGATTGCATTTGAAAAGAAAATATTCTATCCCTTATTTAACCTTAGGCCAAAAGTTCACAGTCAAACTGACGTCAATCCATCTGATACATCAATGTATTCAATGCAACATGAATACAACAGCACAAAAAACCATACTGTCAGGAATGTACATCTGAACAGCATGGTTAGAAAAGACATTGATTCTTGTTCAGACAGGAATGCTACATCTGTCTGGCAAGAAGAACAATAAAAAAACCTCCATAGGAAGGGACTGCATTTTCCATCTTACTATCCCCTACCATAGGCAAAAAGGGGGTGTGCAGCATATAATGCGATCCTGCACATCGCGGACCTCATACTACATTTACTAATTACACTGATATATCCAATCCATTGACCCAATCCAATGATGAAACAAATAACCTAAGATTAACTCTTCCTTAATTAATTAATATAACTTTACAAATCTATACAGCCATTCATGCCCGACTTAATTTTAACATTTATATAATTTTGCACAGATGAATTTTTAATAGTTTTTTAATGTTGAGTATAGATCAGCTACATAAATTACATGGTTAAAAACATTTCAAAATAAACATAAATGATCAAAATATAGAGTCATTGATGGAATTGCAGAGGGAAATTTACAAGAAACCCAATGTCATTCATCATAAGATGTTGCATTGACACCAATAACTTGAAAGACATGTGAATAAATACATTTTAAATACCCAAGGTAAGGTATCATTATTTACTGAATGATTATATATTCTAAATCAAATATGAAAATAAAAACAATTAAACATTAACAAATCTATGCAAGCATCTGTACTCAACTTAAATTTAATGCATTTAAATAATTTATGCAATAAATATTAATAAAAAAATGAAATTGATTTTTAGCAAACTCAAATGTATAAAAATTAAACATTATAATTGATTTGAAAAGTCAGATTAAAGTTAATTTTAAAAAAATTAGGTTTAGCTTGTCAAATCTTTAAAATTCTTAAAAACTTTTAGTAAAATTTTTCTGTTTATATCTTACAGTAGAAGAACTCCTGGTTCCTGGTGTCAATTCCCACAAAGTCTTTATTTGAAGACCGGTCTATCTGAAGGTGGCCTTAGCTGGTTCAATCCTGGTATTACAGTCATTTCATTTTTAACTAAGTGAGAGAGAGTGACAAGTGTGTCTTATTGCCCCTCTCACAAAAACAAGCTGGAACAGTTCTTAATTTCAATATTTTTCCTTTTATACCAATCGTCCGGATTCACTGAACAATGGTTTCCTGTTCCAATTTTTTGTTATGGTCTGGGCCTTCATTGTTGCTTCTATTGGACATCTAATTTATTTTTGTTCTCTTATCTATATTTCACCTGACTTTTTCATATAAGATCCCCAAGGGCTAGCTTGCTTTTCAATAATTAATAAACACATCATTTCCATTTACAAAAATATTTTATTTTTAGATCTTGTACTTTTTTATTAAAAAGTACGTTCAAATATTTTTTTTTTAAAAAGAAAATAATTTTTAAAATTTTGCATCTGTGCGATATATTATATATGTTAAACAACTTTTAATTATTTTTTTTTTTTTAGCTTTTAGTTTTTATTTATGAATTAAAAAAAAAATTCTAATTTTAAAAAAGTAAATATATACCGTTATAATATGCATTACATGGGCGTATTTATAGTTTGGAATAAAGAAAAAAAAGTAAATAACCGAAAGAAGAATTTTAAGGTATAAACTAAAATAGCAATTAGTAGATTTTTATTAATTGAATTACAAGGGTGAGGAAAAGATAATCTGATTTACATTAAAATTCAGAAGTCCATCTCTTCTTTTTATTTTTAAGAACGAATTGTTCTAAAAAAAGTAGAATACAATGTCCTATTTATAATGTAAATTAAATACTTTAAACAGGCTTTAACCTGTATTCAATGCATTTTAAAATTTGTAATAATCAAGCACATTTTGCCAACAGAGGGACCTTCCAAACCAAGACACGAGATAATGACTTTTATAAAGATAAAAGTGACCATCTTATAGGTGAATGTGAAGTATCTTGATTAATAAATTAATTACTATTCTTCAATGTAAATTAAAATAAAAATGTAATTCAGAGTAGAAATAGACAATAAAATAATCAATAACAAGTAATCTTTGTAAATTATCTCATCGGCAGAAATGGAATTAAATTTTGGAAAATTCCTGAACGATATGATAGTATATTAATCTAAGAAAAGATAAGATTAAAAACTAAAAGCAAAAATGAATAAAAGTAGTCAGTCAGAGGTGAAGTGTATAAAAATGGCTGATTTGATAGTTGGAGGCAGTTAGTTGAGAATTTTTTTGTGTGTTGAAGTTAAAATGGAGTCAAGGCCTGAATCATTAATTAATTATCGACTAAACAATACCATGTTTTGGTAAGAAAACCATAGGAGTGCTCATCAGGGGTTCATTTCCTGGCCTCCATTGCCACCAGTCTCTCTCTCCTGCTAATAATGTTTCACCTGTAATATAGGACTCTGTCACATATGCTCTTCCATTGCAATTCTGCAGGTCTGGAAAAGAAAGTATAGCTAATGATCAAATGACCATCCATGAAGGGTACAAGAAGCATCGTGTACTTAAAAGCCCATGGATCATGAAGGAATAACTATCCAAATTGTCACAAATAGATGACATTATCTCAAATTTAAAACTTAGGTAAATATATTGAACATTTATTGGTCTAGACATTATTAAGTGTAAATGAACTGATATAAAGGAAGGATTATTACCATTACAAATGTCAGAATTCTATAATGGAAGTATGCAATGATTTAACTCTTGTTAAACAATATTTATTTTGTTTGGCAATTATTGTTATATCTATTTTTATTGTGTTAAATACATGTGCATAATTGAAATATTAACATACTGGTGTGTGTGTATAGAAATAAAAAGCATTTGCTAAATATTATCTGGATTATTCTCTTTCCTTTATCTGCATCACCATGATTAGAGAATTGGGAAAGTTTGATATATGCTCATGATTCATGTGCTGAGTCCACTGTCTCATAGGGTTGGAACTAGTCTGGGCAAGTTTCTAAGCACTAGGTTTCACTATGCTTTTTGTTCAGGCATTTTGGTTATAAAAGTTTATATTGCAGGATGGTACCTGAGATTTATTTTGAAAAAAAAAATTACCTTTGAAGGATTGGCATAGTCCCAGAAGTTATGTGGGAGTGTTGTGACTCAGAAAAAATGATCAGGATTTTTACGTTCATACAGTCTTGGTCTGGTCATAGGTATGATTGATAGTTGATCAATCAGTAACATTCTATCCCTCTGCTTGATTGTATGTGCAAACTGTTCTAATTTTATAAATAGTTAATAATTAAAATTACCACAAATTCAAAACTCAACCAGACTAGCCAAAAAAATAAAAAAAAATAAAAAACACAATCAAAAGTTTCACTGCTACAAGCAGACTTCTCAAATGTAAAAAGCTAAAAACAACATCATATTTATATTAAACATTACCCACAAATCCATTTACTTCCCACCCACCCTTAATATTAAAAGAACTTTTAAATAAGTTAATTGCTTCAGAATAATAAATTTCAAGGTATTTAGTATTTTTCCTGCTTTGATATATTACCCTGAAGATGTATTTACTCTGGTCTTTCGATCTTTAAGATGACATCTTCAAGTGATTTTCACACAAACTTAATTGATAAAATTTCACATGGAGATGTTATCTTAAAGATCAGAAGACTACAGTGATACATCTTTCCGGTAATATGTTATAACAGAAAAAGTAATATGTCCCCAGATGTAATATGTCAGAGTACATGTAGTAGAGACATCAGAAGTTGAGACATTGGAAGGTGTCATGTTTGTCATTACTGGGAGAAAAAAAAAAAATCCAACTAAAAATTGTCTATAAAAGTGTTATTTTCTTTTTAAATTCTTTAAAAATAATTACATAAATATTTCTGTATAAAAAGAAAAAAAATTTCAATTAAACATAAATACAAATTTAGATCATTTTTACAAAAAAAAAAGAACTCTTTTCTATATACTGCAAGTCTGTTATAAAGTGTGTTATACCATTAAACATCACATGATCACTATCTCATACTAGCACAATAATTGTTATTAAACAATCCAAAACAAAGCAAAACTCTCCATATAGTAGTGCCATCTTGTGCTAACAAGAGCAATCAATGGATGCCAGAATGATTGTTTTTAAACAATTATAGTGCTAGTATGAGATAGTGATCATGTGATGTTTAGTGGTTTAACACCAATCTTGCCTAATAGGATAGTGGTGGCTATGGTTGTTAAAGAGCCAAAGACACCAAAATGTATGGGTACTGAATTGAGTTCAGACCCATATGACTATATAAGCTATTGAGCTTGGATTGAAAATATTAATAGTGTTTTCAATTTCATTCTCATAGTTTTGTAGTTAAATAGAGTTAAAAGGTGGGTGCTGGAGGGTTGCATTAGATCCTAAGATCTAGGTGCAGTGCTCTCAGATCCAAGGCTCCTCACTGATGAAGGTCACAAGCCAGAAACTAGTCTGGGGATATTGGATGAGTAGGCACTAGATAGGGATTTTATGCACATGCCTTCTGGAATCCATTGATCGCTCTTGTTAGCACAAGATGGCACTACTGTATGGAGAGTTTTGCTTTGTTTTGGAAAGTGTGTTATGTTAATGAAATAAAATGACCACATAAAAACAGTGATAAAAGATATTATTTTAAAATTAGAAATGAGGAGAATATTTCTTGTAAAAAAAGCATTTTTCTTTTAAAATTCTTTTAAAATAATTACACAAATATTTCTGTATAAAAAGTAGAAATTTTTCAATTAAACATAAATACAAATTTAGGTCATTTTTATAAAAAAAGCACTCTTCTCTATATACAGCAAGTCTGTCATAAAGTGTGATATGATAATGAAATAAAATGACCATGTAAAACGTGAAAAAAGATATTACTTTAAAATTAAAAGTAAGGAGAATATTTCTTATAAAAATAAGGGTAATTTCTATAAAAATGACAACAATTAACAACAAACAAAAAAATCAGATATATAATATCTAAAGTGCGTATTAATCAAAATGTAAGACAAAATGAAAATTACTTACAAACAGCAATCACTGAGGTGGACTGAACTGACTTATATATGTCAAAATCATCTATCCCCGTGATTGTGTCTGGACCTCTGATTTTGTGCCTTTTGTTCCATAGAAGTCTCCCAGTACATACTTCATGTAGATAGTTATTCCAGTCAACCACCATTCTGTCTGCCATTTTTAGTTAATCTGCACACTATTCTATGGTTATCAATTGTCTGGATCAGCCATATATAAAGTGAAGTGCGGTGATGAAGCTAATTCTTGAGCTTTCAAACTATGTTCCTTTTCTCATAGCAATCTTTTTTAAACAATCTGTCAAATTGCATCATCACTGCTAATCTGAAGTATAAATATATTTCTTAATCTTATGGCCATTTTCACATACTTTGGTATTGGCTATAATTCCCATAATTTTAAATTCTCTTTTTTTTTCAGCCACCTCATTTTTTCCAGCCATTTAACACAAAATCAAAAATGATCACTAAAATTGCAATATAACACCAAAATAAAAAAGATCAAAAATCTCAATATAACATCAAAAAATTGTCAAAATGGGCACTGTGCTAATGCAAATAAGGCAATAGCACAAAAGACAGAGATATCACAAAAATTCTCATAGGTCTTATGTCTTTTAAATCTTGCCAGTCTCCAGGTAAATATTGTAATCATTCCCATGGATTACTCATGCCAGTGTCTTAGTTACCATGTCAGTGTTATCTAATCTTCAATGAAATCTTACCAGCAGGAAAGGTGTTCAGGGTAATACATCATAACAGGAAAAATACTAAAGTACCATTTTCAATAATAAACATTCTTTAATTCTTTTTTTATTTCATTTCTCTCAAAGAAGACAACCTTAGCTTCATCAAAATTAATTGTGTGGTCTGTATCTTTTTTATAAACATACAAAGCAGAACTAAATTATTTATTTCTAATCATACTTTTATGCACATTAGCTTATAATCAATAAAACATATAAAATGTCTCTTTAAATACCACACAGATTTAGTAGACAAATTATAAGGGAATAAACCTAGCCTAATTGTTTGCCAAATTGTAATGGACTAAAAATGTGTGGAGCCAATATTTCAGATCACCCCTACAAATTGAGGTGACAAATTGTAATGGGATAAAATGTATACAATGTTAAAAGTACAACAAAAACAAAATGAGATCTACCTCATAAGTTACACCAACTTTTAATAATATAAAATGAAAACCAATGATTCAAATAATTCCACAAATTATGATACCCAAATTGTAACAACACAAAATAAATGAAACATTTTTATTTAATATCTTTAAAAATGCGATTAGCACAAATCTCAACAAGTTATCCTTCAAATCAATAAAGCTAAACATTAAACTCTAAATTATAACTACCAAAATATGCCTAAAATTATTAATATTCTATTTAAACAAGTCTGAATATTAAGAGATTAATGTCTCAATTAGATATAAACTACATCGATAAGCTTCAAATTTAAACAAAGTCATTCTAATTAATGTGATTAAAATATCAATTTCAATGCATACAATTACCAATTTTATAACGTCATAAAATTATCATCTCTCTAACTAAATAATAATTATTGTAATACACATCCAATAAATAATAGTTTAAAATAATACAATACCTACAATTATAATTGCCTTTGATACTTTAAATAATTAATGTATTTATATTTTATAAACTATTTAACTAATCCGAATATGGGTTTAACGGAAATAACTATTATATATAACTGTTAAAATAATTGTGGTGATTTTGTAATTAGTTAATAAACATCGAACTATAACTAATTAATTAATTTATTACTATATAAAATATATACCTAGCTCTAATAATAATAATATATTGAAGTTATAAAAAAAATGTAATACATAACAATATATACCCTTACCAATCCACTCGTGTGATTCCGGGACTAATTAATAATTATTTATTATAAAATATAACATGTAAATCAAGACATTGTCACTATGTATTAAAATTTTTTTAGCCAATAGGTTGCATTAATAACTAAGGGATGACGACAAAAGCAAATTTATTTGTTTTAGAGAATTAATATTTATTAACAATAAAAATAAAAGTAACAAACAATAAATGTTTGTGATATATATTTTAATTAAACATCACTAAATATATCCTTCATCTAAATTAATATTTATAAAAATATGTACTTATACTATAAAAATTTGTCTATTTTAATGTTTATGAGATATTTAAAATTTATATGAGTCAAAAATGTTGCTGCTCACACACACAATTTAAAATACAAGGATATAATTACACAGGGTCTCGTTTTATGCGGATTATTTTAATGCGATTCATGTTTCTTCTTAATATCTTTCATATTTCATTACATTTATTAGATATCAAGAAATTTAAATTATTAATAACTTATTTTGACTTGAAATACTTTTTTCTTCAAAAATATAACGTTATATTAGCAGCTAATGTGAATATGCCTGAAGCTGTATTTAGAACTTAGCTTCTATGTAAATAACCTATTTATACTAATGAGTAAATAATAATAATAGATTTATACTTACATACAAAAATATCGCTATAAATATTCAAAAAATTTAAACTTTTAAAACATATTTTGTTATATGTGTATAACAGAAATAAATAATCTTTTAGATTTTTAAAATAAAAAACGAAAATTTTATAAACTGAAAATAATCTTTTTGTTTTGATTGTGATTTCATTTTTTTAATATAGAAACAGAAAACCATTAACACAGCATAAGACTGAAAGTGACGCTAGTTGTACATACATCACGAATAAAACTAGTGGCTAACAGGTTTTTCTGGGCATAATTGCTGAGAGATTCTTGATTTCGTTTAAGGAGAAGCCACAATACAGCACATCACATCGAATCTGATTTCTTACCAGTTTACAAATGAACGCTAGCGGTAATGATTAAAATATGTATGAAAAATGTAAAATTAAATACTGTAGTAATAAAAAAAGTAAAAAAAGTTTGTCTTGCATTAATTTTTTTCAAATATTTGAAATTTTTTATTAGTCATACTTTATTTGCTTATTTTTTTAATGCGAATTTTAAAGCAATTTTTCCTTGCAGCTTTGCTTTTATGCGAATTCTGAAAATTACAGCACCTATTCCACATTTTCAAGGTAAATTAAGTCTATTTTTGTGTGATTTCTGTGGAACCTATCTACTGCATTAAATGAGACCCAGGTGTATTATATACTTTTTGCAATATAATAATTTATTAAGGTAAATTATAATAATAAGTACATTTTATTCGATCACTTTATTTTCAAATTATTATAAAAAATAAGTTATTGTTACAATACAAACATACTATATCTTCAATACTTATAACATATATATCAAAATAATTTATGGTCGAATAAATATATGATATTTCAAATTAGAATTTTAACTATTAAAATTTAGGATATAAATTTTAAATTTAAACTAAGCTTAACTTTCTTCTATTTCACATATATAAACAAATAGTTAATTACTTTATAATATCATAATCAATAACGTTAATAGAATATAAAACAAATAAATGTATAAATAAAACACATTAATATATAATCTGAACAGTCTTTCTATGCAGGTACTCCAATGAAGCGCAATAGTCCAAATGTGTCTTCCTTGAGCTTTATACAATTCAATGACATCTAACCCATAGGAGGTGAAATGTATTATAAATAGTTAGTTAAAAATAAAGTGTATTTGTCAGATTTCAATCCTCTCAAAATATTATATATATATTCTTTGATCCTCTATTTAACAAACATTTAATATTGTAGTAGCATTATAAATAAGCAGACACTAGTTTCCATTTACAACATATGCAATATAGAAATAAAAGAAATAAAATGTTTTTAATCCAATGTTAAAATACTCCATCAGTATTATAAAATGTTATCCTGGGTAGGGATAATTCTCATATATAGCAGTATATTATCAATTTCAATGTTCCATAATTAAAACGTTTTGTTTACACATAACAAACATTTTTCAGCAGAGAAATTTTAAGATGACTTTGAATTTTAACCCCCTCCCCTTTTTTAACAAGTTTCCAGTAGGTCAGACCAGTCTCCTGAACAAATACAATCTGTTCTAGTCCATTAGTTCATAATTATCAAGCAGATACTTATAGAATAAATATACAATATATAGAAGAATTTGGATTTGCTTCAATAAAAGTCTGGATATTAGAGAACAAATTCGAATCATTCAGCCTTATTTATAACCTTCCATAATTGGCATCATATTCTTCATCAAAAATCAAAGTAATACCCATTTTTTCTGTGTTCCAAAATAAAATTTCTTTTATAATAATAATAATAATAATAATAATAATAATAATAATAATAATAATATAATGAGGATGAAGATAATAGTAATAATAATAATAATAATAATAATAATAATAATAATAATAATAATAATAATAATAATAATGATGATGATGATGATGATGATAATAATAATAATATTATTATTAAAATACTTCATAAGGATTACATATAAAAATATTTATACTTTATCAATACAAATGATATTCTTTTTCCTAATATAAACCAAAACAATTTCAACTATATTTTTATAACATTGCATTGGAAATATATATTATTCCAATTTAAATATTATACATATGACATAAACATCTTTGTAATGTTAAAACTGACTACTTTTAAATGTATTAAATGAAAAGACATATAATAAAAAAAACAATAATAATTTTATTAAAATTATAAATTTTATTATTTACATGTGTATCTTAAACAAATAGGATTAATTTGTTAATGTATATAGCAATAATAACACATTCCTTACATTATCATTTCATCACCATAGCAATTATTTCCAAAACTATTTAGAAGAAAAAATCATACTTAATCTAATTTTAAGTACTGAAATTACACTAAATTTCAGTTGGTACAATATACATAACAAAATAATAAATGTAATGGTTATTAATTATTTCATACAGCCTTTCAATCTGCAGAAGTACTTTCGATTAATTCCCAAACCCTCCTCAACTCTTGTTAAATTCCAAAAACATAATGTTATGTTTTTTTGAATTTAACAGCAGTTTAGGAGGGTTTAGGAATTAACTGAAAATGCTTTTGTGGATTGAAAGGTTGTATATAATAGTTAATTATCATTATATTTATTATTTTTATTAGAATAGTTGTTAATTAACAGAAATTTTATTTGTATTATATATAGTAAATGTAATATATTGAACTTCTGTCTTTATTATAAGTAATATTGAAATGCAGTACAGAGAACTTAAAAATAAAATATAAACTAAATATGCTTATAATTCATTAGTGTCATATTTATGGATAACCAACAAACCAAAAAAAATTTAGTATTTATCTATTACAAAATTTAAAAAAATTTTTTTTTACTTGTTTAAACACTATTGGCTTTCTGATTCATCACATATTCATTTTGTGCAATAAATCAACTCCTTAATCTTTAGCTTTATATGGATTTCTTTGCTAATAAATCATCTCACAATACCAGATTAAAATCATGTCCATATTCCTTTTCATAATTATAAAATACAAATGTATTTGTCAAATCAGTTTAAATTTTTTTGCACCATAAGTGAATGCTGCAACATTTTTATCATCTAATTTGCTTTGATTTCATGATAGTATATGTATGGTTAATTAAATTGGCTGCATTTTAAATCATGAAAAAGAATATAGACATGGTTTTGATACTGGTGTTGTTGAGGTGATTTGTGATGAAATAAATAATAGAAAGTAAGAGATTAAGGAGGCTTGGTTTATTGCACAAAATAATGTGTGATGAATCAGAGAGCCAATAGTGATAAGTAAAAAATTAAGTTTTAAAATTCTTTAATGGTATATAATGTGTTTTTTGTTTGGTTGTTTGTTAATTATAATTAAAATGCTAAAGCATTGCGACACTAAGGCCTGAAAGTATTTTTGGTTTATTAAATAATTTTTTTTATTTTTGTTCCTTAGTTGCACTGTTTTAATATATATATATATATAGTAACAGGATGGGGGGTCAAAAGAAGGGCTGAACCTGGGTTGATGGGAACATCATCATCAACCTCAAGTAAATTTAAAATGAAATATTTACAAAAAAGTATAATATTTAAGTAAAAAAATATTTAAGGGAGCATGAGATTAAGACAACTCAGAGAGATCATTGAGAGATCAGCCAGCAACTATAAGCATAATTAACTATCAACCAGCATTATAAAGTAAAAGCAATTATAAGTATAAGTAACCATTCATCCTGAATAATCAATCAATCAAACTATAATAAAATCAACAGTCTATCTTGTGACTGGGTGTGAACAATAAAAAATATAAATCAACAATCAACCTGTGACTGGATCGGAAATGGGTCTTCTGTAGACCAGGCTAACTATTGAGCCTTTGCCACCTTGGGCAATTATTTAAACATAGCTTGGATGCACCAGCTTTGTGTCCATCCATTAAAATACACAATAATCAGAAATTGAAACAATAATGCTGGGACATTTAAAACATGCTGATCATCATCAATGCTCTGACCACTTAGTACCATTAATAAACTGGCCAACTTTAAACTTAACTTTTTAACAAGACTGAAATAAAATAAAATATAGTGCATGGGTTTTAAAGAGTATCCTCTTTTGCACCAACCAGGATGATGATTGATCATCTCTGGATGCCCCCAAAGCACTAATTACACATCCCCATTTATATATTCATCTCATGCATGAATCTAGCTCAGAGAACATAAGCTCTATTACTGTATGTGACCAAGAAATGACGGAATACAATTTTAATAATTAAATACAAGTTTATTATTAAAAAAAAGTGATATTTAAGGTCTGATTTTAAATAATATACAATATAAACAAAATTATCATATTTGTGACTTATAAAATTACTATACAAAATTCAATTTATTACATTACTTTACGTAATTACTATTCAAAATTCAAATTGTTACATTGATTTACATATATGTGTGCACAGATGTGCAATTTTTATTATACAATTACTATATTTCAATTTATAAAAAATAATTATCAAAAAAAAAATGATTATAATTTACATATATGCCCTATTTTAATTTGTTAGAATAATATTACATTTTTCTAATTATTTCCATTCGGAAAACAGAGAGAAAATTTCACACATATACTATGCATAAATGACATATATATAATTTAAAATTATTTATCAGTTTATAAGTTCTTTTTTTCCCTAAAAAAAAAAGGTACAGTCAATTTTTGACAGGTATTTGTTGATTAATTATCAATGTTTTTTAAATTAAATTATTGAATCATTGATTCTTTACTTTTTTTTTTAATATAAATTTTCCAAAATAATGTCCAGAGGATTATTGTTCAAAAACATTTTTTTTGCCTTTAAAATCAGATGGTCAATGAATTATTCTTGACTCTTAATTATAATTCAAACAAAATTACTTTATATTCTTTTAATATATATATTAACCAACTTAAAAATAATATTGTTCTATATATGTTTATTTTATATGACTTATTTTAAAATAACTCATCAGCTATATATATATGTTTATCTGTGCTTTTCTGCATATATCTGATGCAGCATACTTATAAATTTCTTTATTTAGCTGGTGTTTCTCTTGGACAAGTTGTTTTTTATCAATTCAGGTTTGTTTTCATCATCAGGCAAAAGTATATAATTCAGGTATGGTGGGCTTTCTCCCTTCTGTAGTCAGTTTCACTTAGACTTGGATTTTGTAAGCTTCAGGTCAGCAAGCTGTTTTCCAGAACACTTTTAAGACTATGAATTAAAAAGAATCTTGACCCATTTCCTCCATGTAAATTCAAACTCCACCACTGCACTGTAGAGAAGCCACTTTCTTGCATTCATACATCCTTGTGGCAGTTCTCTTGATAAGTATCCTAGCCATCTTTGCAGCTAGCTTTACTATGGCCATTTTCTGCTACAGTTACCAACTTCTCACAAAATATTTTAACCAACTTTACAGCTAGCTCTTCTACTAACTCTTACAAAACTGCAAGCCAAACTAACTGATATATTTTTATCAGTCTTTTATAACCTTGGTTAGGTCATGTGACAAAAACACAGTGTCTGTTTTCAATTAATTTTAATCCATTTGAAAACAAGCTGGAAATTTCTATCAAAGTATGATTTTCATGTTTTTACTTTAATCTTTGGAATGTTATCAAAGGTGTGATAATCCTTTAGAATTTTTAATCTACAAAGATTTTTAACTACATAGTAGAAATGCAAACAAGCATTAATTAAAAAAAGATATTTTATACAAGTATTAATTAAAAGATTTTAAAAAATAAATTATGTTTACTTTTTTTTTGTTAATTTCAAAATCAGAATTACAAATATTATTATCAGACCTTTCCAAAAGTTTAATTTATAAAAAACTTTTATTTTAAATCAGAGTTATTATCTATTATTATTTTAGTTCAGTGAGTGTAGAAAATATCTACAATAATTTTATTGTGTGTTTATTTTTACTTTTCCTTTATTAATAACAAAAAAAAGATATTTAAGGTCTTATATATTAAGGGTTCTGATTTTGCATGATACACAATAATAAAGTCATCACTCTGTAATTTACAAGATTACTATAAAATTCAAATTATTACATTAATTGAAGACATTTCAATTAAACATAAAATAATTATTACATTTGTGATTTGCATAATTACTATTCAAAATTTAAATTGTTACATTAATTTACAAAATTACAAGTTACAACTCATATTATTACTATGGTTTACATATATATGTGCACAGACATGCGATTTATAATATACAATTAATAAAAAAAATGAATTGACATTTAATCAAAAAAAATATTAAAATTTTACATATATGAGTGTGCGTGTATATATTCACACTGACTTTTACCTATTTGAACTTGTTACAATAATTTTTTTTTTCATAATTCATTTGGAAAACACAAATCTCACACATATACATGTGTATAAACAAAACATAGATATAATTTACAATTTAGTTTCAGTTTATAACTTCTTTTTTTTTCAAATTAAATAACTTTTGTTTGACAGGTACTTATTGATTAATTATCAAGGTCTCTAAATATAAAATGGCTCTTCTTTTTTTCTTAATAACAAAAAATAAAATCATTTTATATATCTGTCACTTTAGACCAAAGAAATTATTTAAAATTTCATTATTATATATAACTGCTGTTAGATTTCAACTCAAGAAAAAGTCACTCGTTTGTGTTAACTTTAAGTTATTAATTTATAATTTTAAAAGTCATTTTAAGAAATATTAAAATAAAATAACTCACTATATATACATGAGATGTGGTTATCTGTGGTTCTCTGCATATATAGATAAACAGCAGCATAAGTACACCAATTTCTTCAAGTTTTCTCTTAGTAAGCTTGATTTTTGGTCCAGCAGAAAAATATAATTTCAGGCTTGTCATCATCAGTTAAAAGTACATAATTCAGGTATAATGTTGGTCCATAGTTGGTCTCCTGTCTGTGTAGAACTATTCCAGGCAGGCAACTGTCTCGGTTTAATAGATTTCAGGCAAGCAACTGTCCTTTCTATGTTTAAGGCTATGAATTACAGCACAAAGAAGTGGGTCATTTTCTCCATGTAAATTCAAACTCCTGCAAAGAAAAACAGTCTACTATCTTGCCTTCAGCTACGTCAGTTTATGGTATCTATTCTGCAAACTCTATGGTCAGCTAAGACCAGCTGCTGCACTTCATCAAGTTGCAACATAATATTGAAACCAACTTTCCAACTGACCGTTCTTACAAAAATTATCATCCAGACTGGTGCTAATTTTGTTATCAGCTCTTTTATAGAATCATCTAAGGTGATAATAACACTTTCATTGAAAACAGAGTTTTTATTTTTAGCTCTCTAATCCTTTTGAAAACATATACATGTTTTAATTAATTAAAAAAATTTGAAAACAATATAGTGTTTTTACATTTCACAATAATAATAATAATAATAATAATAATAATAATAATAATAATAATAATAATAATAATAATAATAATAATAATAATAATAATAATAATAATAATAATAATAATAATAATAATAATAATAATAATAATAATAATAATAATAATAATAATAATAATAATAATAATAATAATAATAATAATAATAATAATACAATATTTATATTTATTCAGACCTTTTAAAATATTTAATTTTACAATAAAATATTATTTTAAACCCAGTGTTATTTAACCCTTTACTTATATTATTTTATTTTAGGAAATATAAAAAAAAATATCTACAAAATTTATGTCTGTGTTTATTTCTACTTTTCTTTTATTTTATGTATATATATGCACATACACTGTATTTGTGTATGCTATGTAAGCCAACTGATTACAATATATATATATATTATAACAGTGTATAATGTGCCATTATATTAATTTAAGATTAAAATAAAAACTTAAGTTCGTAAATAAAAACTAAAAGCTAAAAAATTAAAGAGTTGTTAAACATATATATATATTCACACAGATGCAAAATTAATTATTTTTTTTTAAATAAATAAAAAAAGTATTTGAAAGTACTTTTTTTATAAAAAAAAGATAAAAGATTTAAATATAAAATATTTTAGTAAAAAGTAACGTTAGTAAAAATATAAACAGGTATTAATTAATTCCTGAAATCTCAAAATGGAAATGATTGTGTTATTAATTATCGAAAAGCAAACTAGTCCTTGGGAATCTTATATAATTAAAAACTCAGATGAAAGATATAGATACAAATTAAAGATTGTTTCCCACTCTGAAGCAGAATGTCTAATAGAAGCAGAAACCAATGCTCAGACCCTAATGAAAATGATTGATTGTTCAGTGAATCCGGATGATGTGTATAAAAAGAAAAAATATTGAAATTAAGGACTGTTCCAGCTTGATTTCATGAGAAGGGCGGTAAGACACACTTGTCACCCTCTCTCACTTCATAGTTTATTCTCTGTTTTATGATCATACAATTATTTACTTTTCACATATTTTTCTATTATATCCTTCATAATTTCTCTAAATCCAAAAATAATCCAACATGTCTTCTCTTCATCCTTATATTATTAATATATTTTAAAAATTGATATACAAATAACTTTAATAGAAAAAATCTAAACAAGAAACCTCATGAATTACATCTTAACCTTTTAATCTATAACATAATTTCAATAACTTTTTATGTTTTTAATTTTATCCTTCTAACTTATCTTTTATTATTTTCTCTACTTCCATTTTTGTAACATTTTCAATTTCTTTTTTTGATTATTAAAGTTTCCTTTCTAATTTTAAATGATCATAGAATAATTAGAAATTTAATTAGCCATTATAGTTTCCTTCTAAATTCTTTAATACTATTTTCATCATCAGTTAAAACAATCTTACAAATATTTATAGTTTTCTGTTCCATGATCACTTTTACATTTGTATTTTCTTCAAATATTTTACTGCTTCTGTTTCAGTTGCATTTATTTTTATTCAAGCTTACTATTTTTTAAATAAGTATTATTTTTATCATCAGTAATACTACAGAAACTCATATGCTTCCAAGAGCAGTTCTTATTCCACTACTCTAGAGAAATCTACCATAAGATTGAGTAGTAGATGAACATTAGATATTCTAGTATTATAATATCCTATTCCCAGAGGAGTTTCTTGCATTTACCTTCATCAATAATAATTCATAGCTTATGTATAAGGCAGCTATGATAGAAACCATAAATTTAAATCTAGATCTCTGCAATTTAATATCTATTCTCAATTTTAAGAATGAATAGTTGAAACTTTGAGTTATCTGTTTTATAAGTTGATTCAATCATAAATTTCTAAATATTAGAAGAATGTGAAGTAATTTATGTAATTTATTTATTTATTGAAATAAACTTGGTCAAATCAACAAGGAAATATTTAAAGAGATTTTTACATATTTTAATATATATATATATTGTTAACTTACAAAAATATTTAATATGCACCCCCCTACCAGATATGAAAATGTAACTATATTATATTATGTCTCAGATTTTTATTGTTACACTAATGTAATTTCTAGCCATAATTCTAAAATATTTAACTGTTTCTTTTTATCTCTAAAAATTAATTTACCATCTTCTTTGATATTTATTATTATAATATTTTTATTTAATTCCAATGCCATTGTATATTAAATATGTAATTAGGTGATTTGTTACTTCAAAAGAAGTCAAATGACATTCAAGTATAAAAATAATGGATCAAGATGCAATTCATAAATCTTCAGTTTTTAAATCCATTATTCCACTATTACACTAAATCACATGACATGGTTTATATATGAAATGGCGACTAAGTTAAAGTGGCTTATCATTTAAAAAATATTTAAGAAAACATTCTCTTTATCCTACTATAAATACATCTATTTTAAGCTTGAATAATCAATGGAACAAAAATTGCTCTTAGAAGTATGTGTATAAAGCTTGAAAGGGTCTACAATTGTCCATAAATTCATATCTCTAAAACATATAGAAACTGACCTTGTATCAAATCTATTAAAATATTCAAGCTTAGATTGGATTCAAAACCTTGGGATTATTTTGAATTTCAGGTCTAGCTTGAATAAAGTTAAATAATTGATCTATTGCATTAATGATTTGAAAAAAATAAGGAAGGAATTTGTATAATTTATTTGAACCACTAAATATCACATGATCATCTTTTTTAGGCTTGCTCTCCATATAGTAGTATGCACAAATCTTCTTGCATCCATTGATTAATCTGGCTTTCTCTGAGTGGCACTACTGTATGGAGAGGTTTGCTTGTTATATTTTATTTACTAAAGATATTTTAAAATCAGTACTTATTCATTTTACTTCATTATTTAAAACTTTAGTTAGTGAAATATTGAAATAGTATTTCCATAAATTGTCTTTCTTTAAAAAAATGTTTCAAGTAGACACAAACATTATATCTAACCTTTTCCAGAAAAAAAATAAAATTCCTATTATTTCCGAAAAATCTATAAAGTCAAATTAAATTATTCTAGAAATTTTATATAATTTATTATCTAAAATACCTTTAGTTATTATTTTTATAATGTATCATTAAAATGTAATATTTTTTATCTTTATTGTATTTTAAACCTAAATGATTTCTGCTATTTTGTTTTTTTACTTTTGTGACATTTGACAAATCAATAAATGTCTTTTTTAGTTTATAATAACTTTTTTTTTTTTAAGTGTCATAGCATCGGCCGGGATGCTAACCCACAGCCCAGGCAACTGCCTGCAAATGCAAGGCAGTTGTGCTGACCTCTCGACCACCAATGCAAGACAATAATAGCTTTTTAGTCAAAATTTTATACCATAATGCATTAAGTAAAAATTTAGATATGTTGATAAAAACATTATTCTGTTTATAATAAATTAAATATGTAATATATTTTCTATTAAAACCCTTACAAATCTGACATTTTTTTTTTATTTTATCTGATAAAAGTTTTTGAAAATAGCCAATCTTTCATTTCTATATAAAATTTTTATTTTATAATAAAACTCAATATATTGGTAATAAATTATTTTAAATTTAATTTTATAAATGATCTTTTTAAATATGTAAATAGTGACTTGTGAATATGAACAAAAATATAATTATATCATAGAAGGTCATACATTGATATGAAAATAAAATTTCTCTGAAAGTGAATGGATTCATTTTTATGTTTTGTTTTTAAATGCAAATAGATGAATATGTATTTATGATAAATCTATTAAATATTGCTTTAAAATTTGATATTTGCTTTATAATTGTTATAATATTTTTAAATATTTTAATACCTTATCAATTCTCACAGATGATGTTTAGATATTGTGATTTTATTTCATTATATTATAGTCAAGTTTATTAACTTTTATATCTAAAAATGAAAGGTAAATGAATAAATTGAAAATGTACATGTATAATTCATTTTGTTTTAAATAATAACCAACCAATGAGAGTGTGAAAATAATCAAAAATATTTTATAAATAAGAAAAAAATCATATATTTTTATTCCAAAAATTTAGTTTGAAAACTAACAAGTAAATGAAAACTCTTTGAATGTTTTTTATGTCATAAACAATGGAATAAAGCCTTAGATATTAGAAGCTCCACAAGATACTGAACTCTTCAGATTTTTTTCAATTTAAAAAATCAATGTTATAAAAAAGTCCTACACTAATTATCACTTATGATAATGTTAAAACAATGACCTCAAGCAGTGGAAAACCCACACTTTTTCTCACAAAAACACCCAACAATTTTTTTCAGTGAAAGTGAAAGTTATCAAGTTATAAGAGAAAATAAAAAATATGAGTAGAAAATATTACTTTATTATAATGTCTAAAAAAAGTAATTAGAATTAAACCATTTCTTAGAATTACTTTAAGCAATTTATGATTTAATAAAATATATAAATTAATACATATTTTAATATAAACTACATTTGGAAGAAAAATTTACCTACTAAAAGTAATGTATGCATAAGAAAAAAACCAAATAGCTTTTAAGTAAACTCTTTAAGGCAAAAGCTTTTCTATGATCATCTTTTTTTTCCTCAAGCAAAAGAATGATATATATATATATATCTTAGAAATTTTAAGTAAGTTCATCCTTATTTTAAACAAAACAATACATGAATTTGAACATATCAGTTTTTAACATGAGTTTAATGAATTTAGAAAAGAATATAAGGTTGAATATAAAGAGCTGCATAGGGTGCAAACTAAATCTAACACTGAGATTAAAAAATTACAAAATGAATATAAAGAAGTTCAGATAAAAGGCCAAATGTGAAGACAAATTAGCAAACCTGATGTAATGAACTTGAGATATTTAAAAGGGAAATAGAAGCTAAGCATGGGATTTATTGTACAGAATATAAACAAAAGATGGAACTAATTTCTAATGAATAAAAAGAATATTTTGCTGAAATTCTAAAGAAATCTAGGATTATTAATAATAATGGTATATCATTTTCATTATATTATGCTCCTCTTCCCTTATTGTAGTCATAGCTTTATAGCAGCTAATATTTAATCTTTATAATCTTGTAATTAAACACACACATGCATATATAGTTGTAATGACAAAATTATATGACTTCAATGACAAAATTATAACGATTAGATTAAATGCAAGTAGTAGTTCTACGGGTGATTATAATAATTATTACTATTTATTAACACGATTGAATGATAAGAATGTAGTGACAGATTTACAACAAACTAAAATAGTTTGATAGATATATAAAATGAGTATAAAATAATAAATCCAAAAAGTTGTATTTGAATTACTTAAAGATTGGTGATAAACAAAAATATATATATTTTTTTTCCATGATAAAAATTAAGAAAAATATTATCCTTCATTTATGGGGGGGGAAAAAACGATTTTTGAAGTTATTTCATCATTTAAGTACATTTTTTCCTATGCTTAATAAAAAGAAAGATATAAAGTTGATTATCTTTTTGTATTTATTTATTAACTTTTCAATTTTATTATTTTCTTTTATAAAAACATTAAATTGACATTTAAAGTATGCAAGGAAATTTTAATTGGAAATAGATTCCACGAATTTCATTTAATTCAACTGAACAATAATAAAAAAACAAATCTGTTTGCGACCAGAAAAAAATCAGGTTCATTTGGTACAGATTCAAATTTCAGATCATACATTGGGTATACTGAAAGTGAATTAAAACCATTGTGACTCAAGATTTTTCATATTTAAATGTATAACAATCATCTGGCAGGCTCATGGCATGATTTAAAGTTTTATTTATATAAGATGAAACTTGAAATTCTTTCTAGGTAAAACTTTCAGGCAATTATCACTAAACAACGTAGCTAATTATCTAATTATTAATCAAAAATGGGTATTTAAACATTTTAGCTAGAGAATGGGTAAGTAATGTTTTTTTTTACAAGACTATTGGAGATGGGCATTTTTTTTCGTAGTGGTTATATTAAAGATTGATCAGTACAGCAGTAGCATTCTGACGAATAACAATTTGGGATTATAGTTGAGAAAAATTTTTAAAAATTCCAGTCTGCCTATTAGAAATGAATCTTTTAGCACTTTATATCAATGCAAGTGATTTTTTAAAAACATAATTAATAATATTGTATGCCAAGAGAATTGCTGTCGCCTCGTTATTTCTTTTTATAATAATACATTTTAATCCTTTGTATTCTTATTTTTTCATCTTACATCTGCCTATATATTTTTTCCATTTCCTTGTACTTTTTGAAACATATCTTCTAAATATAGTACAATGTATAAGGATGAGAATATTGCGGAAGAAAAAATATGATTTAGCCTTTACTGACCTCTTGCGGTAAGAAGTTGTTTTATTTTTGATGTTGTTAAAAATGCATTATTTTCTAAACATTTTTTCCATTCTGTTTATACAATGAAAAATTAAGATAGCTAAAAAAATATAAATAAAGAACGCTGTTATTATTATTTTGATTTATCTGAAAATTAAAGGTTGAATTGTAAAAACAATTAATTAGGACAATTTTTAACTGAAGGTCAAAAGATTAAAATTATATCAAGAAAATAATCTGGGTATTTATGGTTATAGATTTGTGATAAAAGTTTGAAAAAATACGAGCATTTGTGATGCAGATTATTATATATGTCTCTCATACTCTCTATGTGCTTTTAGGAAGAAAGAAGTACACATATTTTCTTTATATATATGTATAAAACAATATATGCAAATAATAAAAATTATAGATTGTATATTTAGTTGTATTTATATATTGGACGATTTCCATCATCTAATATACGTATTGAATAAAAATAAATTAATTTTATTTAAATATTCCAAATACGTTCAACTATTAGTAATAGCACACAAGTTAGTATATGCACAACATTTCAAGAGGTATTATTTCTCCCTTTTCTTCGGGTGTTGCTGGCCTGACCAGTCACAGTACTAGCAAGGGAATTGAACCTAGACTCTTAGATTCTTGAATATTGAATTTTAAGAAAATGCTCTAACCATTCTGCCAAAGGCAATAGTCCATAGAAATTTTCATATACTTATCTATGGGGTTCCTCTTGATTTCTATACTTTTTCCTAAGAGTGAAGTTGACTAGGTTGACTTATGGGATTGTTTGCCATAGTCATGTGAGCAGCTTTTTTCAATTTTTTTTTTTGCATCTTTTCTTCTCTATCCAAGATTTTTGTATTTTCTCAATTGAACATGTGTTCTTTGGTACATATATGGTCAATTGCCTTAGACATATCTGTTTTCTCTCTTCTAATCATCAGTTTGTATTCTTGTGAGTGCTTTTCAATGAATCAGTAATTTGAAAAAAGATCTATATAAAACAAACTGTTATGAAAACGCTGTTATTAAGAAAATCTTAAATAGACAACAAAAAGAACCAAGAAAAAAAAAACAATTATTGGTATTGTAGTGTACTCATACGTAGCAAAAAATAGCAGACAAATTAAGAAAAATCTGGAATCAGTATAAGATCAGAATAACTTTTCAGAGCCATACCACACTACAAGGAATTCTAACATCTGCAAATCTTAAACTTGAAATGCTGAAAAGAAAGCACTGCATCTATGAACTACCTTATAAATGCGGAAAAAACATATATTGATGAGGCCTGGCATTCACTTGAAAAACACTTGCAGAAACATAAACTGATATTTAGAAGAGTAAAAACAGATGTTTCTAAGGTAGCAAACCATGTATATACCAATAAACATATATTCAATTGGGAAAATACAGAAATATTGGATAGACAAGAAAAGATACAAAGTATAAAATTTAAAGAAGTTGCTCATATGACAATTACAAATAATCCCATAAGTCAACCTAATGTGGCTCTACATATTGTATGGAAATCGTTAATCAACTTTGTTCTTATGAAAAAGTGGAGAATCAGGAGGAACCTCTTAGATAAGTACATGAAATCCCTACCTTTTATTGCCATTGGGAGGATGGCTCAGTTGGTTACAGTGTTTTTTAAAATTCAATTTTCAAAAATCTAAGAGTCTAGGTTCAATTCCCATGCTAGTTCTGTCACTGGTCAGGCCAGTAATACCTAAAGAAGAGAAGAGAATAATACCTATTGAAACATTGTGCATATATTAAGCTGTGTGTTATTACTAACAGTTGAGTGTATTTGGAATATTTAAATTAAATCAACTCTTTCTAAATAAATTCATTACTTATACTAGATGATGGAAATAGTCTAATATATAAATACAACTAAAATACAATCATCACAAACCTTCAGGAAAATATTACATTATATATATATATTTGAAAACTTTTGCTAAATATTACGATCCTTCAAACAAATGATTCCAACATGCATTTCTTCAGAAGTAGTTTTATCAGTTGACCCTGATCACCAAATCCTTTCAAATAGTTTTATCTCTCTCAATGTTTCCAACATTGGTTATTGTATATGCTCACCAAATTCTTGAAATTATAATATAAAATTGACTAGGAACCAAAGTATTTTTACAATGGATATTGAAAAAATGTATCCAAGTATTTCAAGATATAAAACTTACAAATATTAAGAAAAAATTTAAATCATTATATAAGTGATATAAATACAATAAATATTGTAGAAGAGGAAATAGCATCAACACATAGTTTATATTTTAAATATAATAATGAATCGTGGAATATACACAAAAGATGGATTATGTATTGTGCAAGTAGAAGTTTAATGTCATCACTATTTATAAATGAATTAAAAACTCTTAAAATTTGAAAAGAAATAGTCATGAAATAAATTATTCCACATATGTTGATAATATTCTAATCATTGGTAATAAAAGAGCTATAAATAGTATGTATAATAATTTTAATAATAATGTATATAATATTAAATTTACATAAAGTAGAATTTTACAATGTAAACTTTAAATTAAACATAACTCAATATAAATGTATCAAAGGGAGTAAATCACTCTTCCCCAAGCTATGACTTACAAGCATTCTAAATGCTGAATGAAAAAATCAGCTATCATCAGATCTCCCAAGAATAGGTGGATTCTATAATATAATATTAAATTATTTATGCTCTTTATTACTGTTTTACAATGATTTAATGATTTAATATTATATTATATGGATTTTGCAATGCAATAAGAAAGATATAGTTGTTATACTTCATAAAGAAGAATATGTGGATTCATTCTATTCTTGATTCATTTGTTCAACATTTTCTTGGGGAGAATAATTTACTCCTTTTGTTTATATTTACATTATGCTATGTTTAATTTAAAGTTCACATATTAAATTTTGTTTAATAATTACAATCAAAATGTTAAAAGAGATATGCTGTCTCTAGCCTTGTATAATTAATTATGAGTTTAGTAACTCTCTAGTATCATATTTCATCTTGTTGATAAATTAATATCACTCCTGCATTGCCAACAGTGTTGGAAAAGATATGCTTATAAATATCAGAGATATCAAGAATAGGTGGATTCATTGTAATGGTGATTGCTTTGTTTAAAAGTAGAATTTGAAAAAAAAATTAAATATTTAGATATAGAACTTCATGTAGGTAATAATAATTAAACATTTTATTAAAGAAGACAAATTAAAAAAAAGTATTTCTATAGATCCACAAGCAACACGGGTATAAAAGATAGAATTCCATTAAAAATTTTAAATGTAGAAAAATCAATTTATTAAATTATATAAAGATTATAAATATAATTCTAAAACTATTAAAAATATTTTTTTTAATTCTAAAATATCTATAATAAATAATATTTATTTATTATTGATCATGTGATGGTAAATATTTCTTTGCAAAATCATTATAAAGACGATAGTAACAATAGTTCAAATAAGAAATGGATTAAACATTCATATTATCCCAAAATTTATAATACATTAATAAAAATAAAAATTATATTGATGAGCACATACATATTGAATAGTTATATAGTAAAAATCTTGATAAATTAATAGATAATTGTAAATTAAGAGATAATATAAAATATAAAAAAGAAATCATATATAAAATTAATCGTGATCATTGCAGAACAATTTACTACAGACATATAGGGAAACAAATGGAGATAAAACTCCAAGATCATAATAATGCAATTAATAAGCTAGATAATATATTTGCTTTATCCATTTATTACATAATATATGGACATAAAATAGATGTTACAAAAATATTAAATCTTTAAATTACACTCCATATGCAAAAAAAAGTCTAATATGTTAAACATTTTATATTAAATAAAACTTAAATAATTGTATGAATATTTATAAAACTTCAATAAGTTTAATTAATAATTGGTCAATTAACTATGAGTGGAAAATTGTATAAGATAGATTATATAAAATTGTATATTTTATGTATTATTTATTCTGTATATTGTTATGTTATATAGCCAATTTTTTGAAGTTATATTGGATCTCTATATTGAAAAAAAAGTATTTTACTGATACTTTATTTTAAAACCATCAAAACATCACATGATCACCATTTCATATGCTTACACATGCTGTTAATAAAAGTACTAAACTCTCCATCCAGTAGTACTACCAAGTGCACACCTTCATAATCATTGGATATAGAAAGGTTTGTGCATAAAATGGAAACATTATGGTTCTTTTTATCTTGGGCTCCTGGCTTAATGAAATAGGTAAAAAGTAGTTCTTGGAGAGTTGCATTAGATAATAAAATCTATGTTCAGTGCTACTCTGAGGATGTTGTATGAGTAGGCACTAGATAGAAATTTTATGCACAATTTTTCCTGTTCCATTGATTAAAAAGGCACTACTGTATGGACAGTTGGATATTCTTATGTTTTATTTTGTTATTGTTGTCATTTTATGTTCATTACAGAACACCAGATAATATTCTATCTGCAATAATTGCTAAATGTTAAAATAGATCCTTATCATTTGAAAAGGTACAAAACTATGTGCATATATTGTACTGGTCAGTTTTGTATGTTCATATAACAAGATCTAGAATCTAGGCAAAAGTACCTCAAATCCAATCATGCATGAGATACACAGGTCAGGCACACTCATGAACTTTGCTCTATTTACATATCTTCCACATCTATCAACTTATGAGCAATAATCCTGATGATATCTGATCTATTTTTATTCTTCTTGGCTGGCATCACAAAGTATAAAAAAACAAAATACTCTATTTAGTTATGGACACTATAGTGAGTGAAGCCCTTAGCATAACAATAATCACAAGTTCTGGCATGTTTAAATGATCATGACCTTTCATGTTATTTACATATAATATTAGCCATATTTCCTCATCTAGTCATAGGAAGCATAATTTGTTTAATCAAGATATAATATTTATTAACTAAAGAGCACAATGATTCCGAAAGCTTAGTTACATATATTTCTAATTTATTAATGTAAATAAAATAAAGCATTATTAAGTTGATTACAATAATTCTCAGTTGATTATTATTTGCCTCTTTACATTTTATTTATAATATAAGATTTTTCTTTTACAATTTAAAAAATCATGTTCACATTCATTGGCAGGTTATTTTAGTGTGGGCTGATTTATATGCCAATAACTGACTGATTACAGTATAAAATACAATTTAACTAGCACTATAATATAAGTATATTTATGATTCTTTGGGTCCATCCCTAGAGAACAAAATAGCACTCAGTTGAACTTTCTTAACAAATACTATTTAATTTATTACAAATGTATATAATTATTATTAACATTAGTAAATGGAAGCAATTAATCTCAGGTTTGCTGAGCAAGAAACATTTGTGAGAGTTCATTGAAATCTATAATTGGGTTACAGAATAGCACACACCTGAAAATATTAATAAATTATAAAGAAATTCATAGGTTTTTATTTGGAATGAGAAATAATAGGGTAGTGTGTGCATGATGGCATATTTATCTTTCATCCAGTCTCAGATCCTAAAGGTGCTTCATATTTTATCTTGAAAAATTATAGTGACCATTTCTTTCTGCATCTTTAGCAGAATTGGCTCATTGAATAAAGAATGATCTGGTGGGAGTTGATATCGGCTGATTGTCCTGAAGCGTTCCCATGTAGAGCAACCTCACATGGTTAAGAGGGTCCTAAGGAGGGTTCATAGCCTTTTTCTTGGACCTGAATATGGTGAAACAGGATTTGGCTTTCCAATACACCTAGTGGGATGAAGCACAATACATATAAAAGTAAATGATGGAGCCTGTATGCACGCAACGCTTTACTAATACCTATGTATTTTTGAATATCCAGTGTAATGGTACGATTGAGTGACTAAACAGTGTTGGATAACTTAAATCAAATAATAGAAATATTAACCTACCTTGTCTTGAGACTTCCCTTCCCTTATTACATTAAATTATATATATATACTTCACACAAATGTTAAAATAAAAGGTGAATATTCGATTATAAATGCCTTCACAACGTATTACAAATAATTTTATATAATGTTAGGTGGTGGTTATTGAAATTTAATTTTAAATAAATATATTTTATGATCTTAGAACTACCGCTATTATTTTTAAATTAGAAAAACATTTTTTAAAATTATTTAATTAGAAAGGCAGATTTCTGCTCTGCTATTTGATTATAACAATAAAACACAACTTGTTTTCTCCCAAGCTGGCAAGCTTCTGCAGTCATAAAAATAACAAAATATGTTTTTTGTCTAATAATTAATAAATCTCCCTACGAAAAGAGGTGGGGGGGGGGGCAAGAGAGAGAGAGAGCAAACTTACTTGTGAGTTTAATAGGTTATTGGCATATTAGTTTCAAAATACAAAATATAAATATAATTTTATCGTAGAAAAAAAAATACAAAATATAAAATATATTAATAAATTTATAAGATATTGCTGCCACAGGAAAGTGAAATAAGAAAATATTATTATATTATTGAAGCTTAATAACAGGAGAGACATTAATACAGAGTTTATATAGAGGTCTGGATACATGTGAGAATCAGGTAAGAAAATTACAAGTTATTTAAATTAGTATTTGATTTCTGATCTCAAAATCAGCTAGGCTTATCGTATCTTACATTATAGAAGTGATTATATAAAACAGTTAGATTAAGGTTTAACTAAAAAAAGATTTTATGGATATTAGGCAGCAGCATGAAGTCTTTATTTCAAACATAAACATGATAGTAACCAATTCTGATGCACTTTAGTACACTAACAATGGAATAATTAAACATAAAATTAAATTTCTTTGTACTCTTACTTGAAATACACATATGTTATTAGCCAATTCTAACATTCTGTTAATCAAATCAACACTGGCGCCACTAAACATTAAATAATGCAATATGGATCTAAACATATGAGCTAGAGGCCATACTATACTTCGGAAATCAATTAAACAATTCTATTAACTAGCTACACTTTCTTCTATTTTTGTTTATTCATTCAAAATAAGGATGAATTATTCTGAGGATCTTATGATTTAAAACTTAAAATAAATTTGTATAATATGATTTGAAATATTTACCAAGACTCACAAATCCATTGACAATTTTTTTCCATATGCCACCTGCTATAATATAATTAACACAGCTATATCCCATCGGTTTGCTTATAAAATCAAGAGATAAAATATCATAATACAGATGATGCCACAGACCAAACAACACCTTTAGCACTACTTCTACTTAGATGTTCTATAAAAGAAAAAATCCCTACCTTTTTATTTTTATAACAAACTACATTACACATAACTATGAATACATGATGGGAAAACATGAGGGATAAGATTTTCTTAATTCTAATAATCTAACCAACAGAATATTGTGACTCCCTAACTTTACTCAGAGGTTCAATAATGGTGTAGATTTAGTCTCATCATTGAAAAACAAGGGAAATACACTGCCCACTTCATATAACATAATTATCATAATACACTAATGCTCAATCTGGAAAATATAATCCATTCATGATAGTATTTAAATAAACTAAGGGAGATTTCTCTCAATCTCTGACAATATAATATATATCCTAAATTATCTCTTCATCATAGCTACTTAACACATTTCATTCTAAACATTAAAAAAATAAATTCACTCTTAGATGAATTCCTAATTCTTCTACTTCTGTTTGGCATATCACATCATCCAAAACCAATTGGAGAAATACAAGTCAAAATGATTATAATTTAACAATTACATAAGTGGATTGTACAAAATAAGCACACACATTTGACAATGCACAAAATAATTTCAAATCATACTCAATACATAGGTATTATAACAACATTAACTAATAAATCAAAAATAAATCTCTCATTCATTATGAATTATAAATGTTTTAAATCTGAAGTATAATAATTATTATCAAACAAACTTCATTGTCTCTAACAATGCAAAGATAAAATAACACCTTTATGCATTTAATATTAATTAATAAATTGAAATAAAATTTTAATTTTATAACAAGCTGTAAATGTTTCAAGTTTGGAAGTATAGTAATTACTCTTAAATAGACCTCATCTTTTGACAACGCAAAGATAAAATAATACTTTTTATGCATTTACCCCTCCTTAAAATTAGTTGTCAGCTTCATAATAGCAAACAAATATTTCTACCACTAGTATAGAATACATGTATACAACAAAAAAATTATATCAAAATTATGATTAATTACCCAGTATAATATTCTTCATACTATACATATCCGAGAAGATCTTGAAGTAAAAGAAAATAATAATAATAAATATATAAAGACAAATAACTAGATCTACCTACCTACTATACCAACATCAACAAACAATAATTAAATCTTCTTTAGCTGGGAAAATGATAGTTCATTTGCACAGTCTGTAAATAATGATTCTTGGACATGTATGAAAAATAATGATGATAATTGCAAAATGAATAGATATTAGAAGACATATAAACAATTTATAGCAGAATAAACAAAATAAAATTTGGGATCCAATTGATGAGCAGCTTCTAAAGTTCTTAGCGATAGCTAATTGAAGTTGCTGACATTATAGCATGTGAAGTATTCAATACATTTTTTTAAGTAATGACAAATTAACATTTACTGCTGCAGATTTTAATTATATTTTACTGTTTAATCAATTGGTGGTTTTATAGTTTTATAACTCAGCACTCAATCTTGCAAATTATAAAAGAGAACATTAATTTTTACACCAACTGACATTGTCTATATCACATTTATCAAGGCACTTGTAATAAATCATCAAAGGTCACCCATCAGGCAAATAGTTAATTAATTCATAATATTCAATATAATTTTTAAATGACAGTATATTTTAATAACAGTTTAAATACAAATGAGAACAATAAAAAATGTTTACATTAATATTCATGCTCTTCCACTCATGTTTATATTATATGCACATTAAATGTAGGTTAGTTCCATTAATTATATAAGTCACACATTGTGATCCTTAATCCTAGAGACACAAATGTAGGTATATTTCTTGTTCAATAATAATAACAAAGTATGTTATACTAAGTTAGACACATACATCCTTCCACTTGATCTTTACTTTTCTATAGCGAGAAGAAATATAGAGTCTATAAAATGTTTTGTTAGAGAGTTCAGCATAATTTTTCCAATAAGATAGCCAAATTCACACACTTAAAAATTTTCTTTAATATTAGAGATTAAGACTAGGCAAATTAAATTTGAAATATAGACACACATATGCATTTTAAATTATGGTTTTAGAATCCAAGTTAATTAATTGGAAATTTAAGTGACATACCTTGTTTTAAATTGATTGCATTCCCATCCTCTTGTTTATTTTCCAATGAAAAATTTCTTAACTGGTTTCTTATAAAAAATTAATACTTTAAAAAATATATTCTTTTGAATTTTGAATGTTGACCATTTAATTCTGGAAGAAAACCACTTGTAGAGAGAGAGAGCTGTAAAATCAGACAGACTATTTTCTTATAGATTATCCCCCATTTATATTACTGACTATTGCTTAGATATGAATTTCTTCCATCAATCAAAGGTCATCTTTTTTTCCAAAGGTCAACTGCACTGAGATAATTAGCTGAAAATATTCAATAACTTTTTATCTTGAAAAAAAAAGAAAAAAAAATCATTCTGTCTTTTAAATAATATTAATTAATTCAAGCAATAAAAATATTTTTTACACTCTTAGATAAAAAAATAATTATTTAGCAAATAAAATATTGGTGGTGTATTTGTTTTGTTTAATAATTAACCAATTCATCTATCCATCAATGATTTAAAATGTGTTTAAATTGGTTATCAAAGATATTTATTGTAAATGTAGATATTTCACTGTATAATATAATATTCTGCATCATAATTAATTATATGAGTGATAAATGAAGTTGTAAGATGGCAACAAACATACATGCACACATATATCTGCAGCATCATAAGTACTAAACCAATCTAATCAAAAGAGAAACTTAGATGACCATGAGTCAAATATATTGTACTAACTATACTATGGACTAGGGTAACAATGAGCAAATAAATCAGAAAGTCACTAAACCAATATCAACCACTTTCAAATAAGACAAATTTGAATCAATTTAACCTATACACCAACAATTTCTATGATAAGCCACCCCCCTTTTTTATCATTAAATACCTATCAAAGGAATACTAAATGTCTTAAAACTTCTAAATAATATCTGCAAGTACTTTCTGAACAAGGTTTGGATTATTAATAAAAAAGTTTTGAAAATGTCATGTTATTTCATTTTTTTATTTAAATGCAACTAGTTATTACTAATACAGTGCTATCTACTGAAAAATTGTTTTTGGTGCCTATTCATAAGGTCACAATATATTAAATTTAAAATGATGATTTAACTTAGTAAGGTATTCTGTCAAAAGTAACATTAAGTACAAATTTATATACTTATCCATATGAGTTTTTTGATTTTTCCATTTTTAGGGCAAAGTTAATAAGTGATTTTCAAATATTTAGATTATCATAATAGGTTGATTTACAGAATTTTTTTATTAAAACCATAACAGTTTCTAATTAACTTTTATTTTTCTACTCTTTCTTTTCTGCCTATTAAAAAAAATAAATTAAGATGCTGCTCATATAATAACAGCAAATAATTACTTAAGTTAACCTAATGTAATAATCCATAATGTTTAAAAACAATTCATTAAAACTTTTGATATGGAGAGTTTTAAACAGCCTTTATATGCTTTTATTTTTAACAAATAAATCATTATTATTCAATAACTATTTACATTTTTTTATAATATTTATTAAAATTATAATTTTGTAAAATGAATGTAATTTAAAAATTCAATATCAATTTTAATAATAATGAAAAAAAGTAAGTAACTGAAATAAAGAGAACAAAAAATTGTTTTATCCTTAACACTAAAAATATTTTTCAATAAACAATCATACTTTTCAAACAAATTTCTATTAAATCTGAAAATATGCATTTAAAATATTACAATAATCTTTGAAGTTTTAAAAATCTAATTCCAATTATTAAAATGTGGCAGTTACAATTTTGAAAATAGAAATTTCTTGTTTCTATTTTTCACTCCTTGTGTCACATTAGAACAATTTTCATTTGATTTATTTTCGTTAAATAAATCCAATATGTTCAAATATTTAATTTAATTTTACAAAAATTAAAATAAGTTCTGGGTTTATATTAAGACAGTAAATCTTCACATTTTAATGAACAGGCTTCAATCTACTTCACCTTTTCATACATTGATACCATTTTTTAAAAATCTGATTATGGAATGCCCAAATCTCTTATAATGCCAATATTATTATCATGCCCATATTGACTTTAACACACTCTGACTTTTCTTATATAGGATCTTGTCCATTTAAATACACAGAAGAGGATGGACAGTACACAGGCTGAATTATATATATATATATTGAAGCAGTCAGATCTGAGTTCGATCCTAGCTTCATGACATCTAGCCATAAGCCCACTTCAAACCCTAGTACTAACCTTGAATTTCCGATGCAATGGGGCTTTATACGTTCAATCCACGCTAATTTCCATAAAGAATAACTTATTTCATAAATGTGTATTCAAATAACTAGTTTCAGATTTAAATTGATTAATTTTATTAATAAATTCATGATAGAATTATTCATGAATTTATATGTATTATAACTGCGTGGATTGTGCGTATATATTTGTAAATATTTAAATATATATAATTGTTTGAAAGTTTCATTGCGTTGGGAATGTTTGATTTTATTTTTAAATAATTTGTTAAAGTTTTATTGATTAAAAGCTACATTCTTTCGATAAGCTTTCAGATTTTCCCTTTCCAAAAACAACAGTTAAAGTTTTATTAATTAGAAAAAAGATAAGGATTTCCTAATTAAAATCATTTTCTGATTTTAAGAATTCATTTTCTAATTAGAAAATGAATTCAAGTTAATGAGTTTGAAAGCCTTATCGAGGGAATGTATCTAAAAACAACCAGTAAATCTAAAAACATTGATAATGAAAGAGGCGCTAGCCTAAAGGCATCAGAGGACAGGATATATAGCTCTGAAAAGTTTGGAAAAAAGAAGCCATCTTTGTTGTAGAGAAGTGCAGTAAACTCTGTGCATTTTAAATAGTGTTTCGATCATGGTAAGGGGCTAAACATCAGGAATCTGGCTATCGGTTCCTGAAGTCCCCTGAAAATCTTCAATGGAGCTGCTGAATCTTTTCCGGACCAATCATGCTGCTAAAATAATGAAAATCAATAAAATGCTGTTCAAGTAATCAATCAAATGGTGCCTACATTTTCCTCACCCGGACGTGTAACTTAAGGATCCAGCCCGGAAGAAATGGGTAATATATTTCCATAATGAACCTTAAACTTTCTGGCCGGTACCAAACTTTACTTTACACTCCCTTTAAGAGCTCTTTTCATTCTATAAATGTCATAATCTCTGTGTAGTAATCTCTGTGTAAACTTACTTTTATTTATGCTATTATATCATAATTCTCTCAACTTCTAGTCTCTAACTTTCTCTTTTCTTACTTGGCGGTTCATTTATTATATTATATATATATATTTGTGTAATTTATTAATGTTGTTACTTTAATTATATGCCAATAATCTTTCGACTCGATAAACTCCTTTGTTCTATTTGCCTTACGTAGAAAATATAATATTAATTCTAATAGTAGTTCTCGCCCATTAGAACTAAATTTATAAGTTCTATCAATCATCGAGTCGAAAGAAATTATTACATGTTTACTATTTTTATCATTGGCTAATAATAAATTATTAGCTCCATTTTTAATCTATGCCACCGCTATTTTCTCGTTTCACTAATATTTATTTATTATTCAAATATAATCTTAAAATGTTTTTTGCAAAGGGCCGGTAAAGGAATCAAATAAATATATTCTAATTCAACTTTGTTATTTTCTATTAAGATTCAGGAAGGGCACGATGATTGGGGCATAATTAATATGATTTACAAATACTTTAAAATAGTTTTACTTGAAAGCTCGTTTGACTTTAATTCATTTGATCAAGTCATCATGTAGAGCATTCTATATGGGTTTTATTTTTCAAACGATGACTGTCCAGTCATCATCTTCAACGTTGCTGGCGTAAGGCTATCGTTCATTTCGCATGCTTGTCGGTAGTAATATCTCTGTTATTTCAAATAATTGAGGAAGAAAGCACCTCCTCCCCTGTTCATGTTATAATTGGAACACCAAGGGCTCATAGTTATGACTCGGCCTGGTTTCCCTCGTGTTCCACATCTCAAAAGGGCAGTAAGACTTGTGAAAGACAAGCCGCCATGAGACTTAAACTACCGACCAGCGATTATCTTTCATTTTCTAGCTCATAATTCGTCAGCACCGTTACCTCTCTGTTCCAGTAAAGCCCGCTCCGATGCTCGTAATTCGTGATGAAGTGATTTCAATTAAAGTCGAACAAATTCTCAGTTATATTTAATTAAATAAGTTTTCCAATCAAGATTAAAGTTATGCCCTAAAATACGTATCTTGCTCTTCATGAATGGATTTGCGAATGTGAAAATAAATATCACATTCTTTCGTATAAAATTAGAGTAATAATTTCCTTTACTAATGAATACCTTTATCTGCCTTTATTTTCTTGTTGGGGGCATAGACATAGAATTCCAATATTGCGTACTACTCATTGGCATATAATAAGGACCGCCACTCTTATCATAATCAATAAACTTTGTTTAAGGACTAGAATTAATTAATATAATCATTATTTAAAATTCAAACAAAACAGACTATTATTATTAAATATTTTCTAAACACACTTGGTTTTTTAAGTCTTTTTATCCATAATTATTTTAATGTTAATGCTCACTGTCTGTGGTGGCAACCCGAACATATACATATGATTCGATTTAAAATTATTTTAGTTAGTTTATTATCAGATATTAATGTCAGTTCAGGGGTCTCTGATCCTCACCAACCATTGAGCTAGTTTCTTGGCGCATAGCACTGTGCCGTCGATTTAGATTTCTACTAATCTGAGCTGTTGAGTTGGTTTGAATTCAGTCTTGGTTCAGCTGAGTTTGGATCCAACTTGCAGTTTAGGTGGTGGGTTTTTCAACTGGTACATGGTTATGTTTTTGGTTGCCCAACTGTTGTGGCTTCGATTTAATAAACCCCACACCCTGTAGACAGTAATTATGATCTTAGTTACTCAGTCAATTGAGATCTCGATAAATTAAATGTTTCTGTAGAGAGAGATATTTTTGTAGAATGTTATATATATTTGAAAAAAAGTTTTGCGATTTATAAATGCATAACTGAAATGATTTTGATAAATGAAAATATCATTTTGTAAATTTTTTTCTTATACTTAAAAATGTTTTCAAGATTATTTTTTAAATGTTCGTTCAGTAAAAGATTCGTTAGTCAGAATAATTATTCAAAGAAAAGTAATGATAGAATATATATAAAATAATTATATGTGTACTATATCAGTATACGCATTTGTGACAGTAAGAAAGTTATTGTTAGAAAAGTAGTAAGAGTATCAAAGCAAGGGGTAAAATTAGATGAAATATTTTTCTGTGTCAAAATTAACTAGTGTTATCTTAGTCTTATAATTAAAAATATCCAATATGATATCATGTTAAAAGTTTTAAATTTCAAAGTATTGCTTGCTAGCACATATATTTAATGTTCACTCCGTATTCTTAGTAGCCTCAAAGCAGGCGAAGACCCTCAAACTGGGAATTATATGTCAAGCGGTCCGATGCAGTGTGACATTACGCTTTAATGACAATAATTTCTAGAGTAACCTCAAAGCAGGTGAAGACCTTTTGTGTACACCAAGCAGCCAGATGCAGTTGGCAAAATGCTTAAATGGTTTACATGCTTTTATGCTAGCAAGATTAAAAATGATATCAACAAATAAAAGTTCTTGTGTAATATTAATTTTGACATTTTTTTTTTGTGTGTGAAAGCCTCATGCTTAGTAAAAATGAAGTATTTGAACTCCTATATTTAAACTCAGGTCAGGAACACGTCAGTTGTTATTAAATAATAAATACTCATCATCAATAAAATTGTTTTATCAAAAATTAAGTCAGTCATATGTGGTTTGGGGGTCAATGGGTTATTTCACATGCCCTATTGATCTCATTTTGCTCACTGGTGCCCATATAAATAAATTTGTCAGCAAATTTGATTGTCAGCACAGTAGTGGGTTAGTTGTCTAAATAATAAAAAAACCAAATGTGTCCAATACAATTACTTGTACTACCTGCTAATATATATATATAAATATTTGTATATCACTAATCATTTGTATAGTTTTTTTTTTCAGACATGGGAGAACAGTTGAACAGAGGGAAAGTGAGTAATGTTTGTTTCTTATCTTTAATAGTTTTTTCTAAATAAAATACATGTCTCATTCAAAGAATTAATAGAAAGAGCTAACCAAGAAAACGTAGGCAAACTAAAACTAAACTAAAAAAAGGCAGATTACATAGATTGGGGAAATAATACGCAGCAGCTAATGAAGATAGGGACAATGGGACCAGTAGTCAGAGACCTAATTAAATGTACTGAAGAAAAAAATATTATTTAAGTATACAGAGAGTGCCATAAGTTTGTGATTCACATTGTTTATTATATTATTTATTCACTTTCAAAGATGGAAGAACAATTAGATAAAGGATTGACTGATGATAGTGATGCACTTTCAACCACCTCCAGTGAACGAGAGATCACTTTTAAAAAACAGATCAATAGGAAAAAGTGCAACCATCAAAGCAGAAAGATGGTTAAAGACGATCACGATGATCGAGAGACTTTTCATACGATCCTCAGAGAAATGAGGGAAGACAGAAAGCTAATGATGATGATGAAGGATTTTAAAGCTTGAGGAAAAATGAGGCATCCAAATCACCTCAAACCCAGAGATTGTAAAGCATCATACAGCAATAGACACTTACAAGGCTCCAAGAAGAGATGAAGATGATCAGAACACACCAAAAGAGGTTGTGGATAGTAAAGAAGATGACAGTGGAGAATATGAGTCAAACCAAGAAATGGTTGCAGAAACTGATTTAAATACAGACAGGGAAAAAGATGTTCAGACCACTAGTAAAATAAAACAAAAAGTAGAAATGGAACAGACAATAAACTCCGAAATGAGTCTAAGGAACTTGCAGAGACCATCCCTTATATCTTCTGTAGAAATTCAAATTTTTAGGGGTGACCCAGGAGAAAAGCCCATAGATCATCTAGACAGCATTAAAGAATTTTTCTGTCTGCACTCTATAGCAGAAAAGGAAAAGGTTATCCTAGCCAGCCACTACTTAAGAGAAGCTGCCAAGGCATGGTGGAAGCTATTAAAAAAACCACCTACCACGATCCAAGGATATGAAAAGGCCATTTTAAAAAAATATTGGAGTGAAGAAAGGCAGGAGGGCATTTTGCATAGACTGAACACTCAGACGTATCAAGAAAACTGCAGACAGGGATATGCAGCCTACTTCATCCAGCAAGTAACCACATTCAAATCCCTAACAGCCTTCAAATATGAGGACCAACACATCATCCGGATGATCAGACATCATTTACCCCATGGATCCAAAGAATCATGCTTGGGATGTGCCCTATGTCAATAGAAAAGACCATAGACTTTTTGACTGCAATAGACTATGGGAACTTGACACCAACCAGAAAAGACCAAGACTACGACCATTATCAAAAGTTAAAACCATATGTGCCACCTGATCCAGGGAAACAATAAGACAAACATTAAATGACAGATATATATACAGACGACCGACTGACACGACCATGGGGAAAATGAGACTTGATTATCGGACCGATTTATTATAAGCTTATTATAAACTAGATAATATTAAAAAAAATGATCGCAGTGAGACATGTATAATTTTGTAGTTTGTACAGATGATATTATTCACACTCATGCTGTTCTCCCAGAGTCTAACAACTAGTCAAGTACACTTATGCAAATGTATCACGCATAAGTAAAGAGATTTTTTTTTCATTGTTTTTTTTTTGAAGTGAAAAGAAATGAAGCAGTCGGATCTGAGTTCGATCCTAGCTTCATGACCTCTAGCCATAAGCCCACTTCAAACCCTAGTACTAACCTTAAATTTCCGATGCAATGGGGCTTTATATGTTCAATCCACGCTAATTTCCATAAAGAATAACTTATTTCATAAATGTGTATTCAAATAACTAGTTTCAGATTTAAATTGATTAATTTTATTAATAAATTCATGATAGAATTATTCATGAATTTATATGAATTTATATATTATAACTGCATGGATTGTGCATATATATTTGTAAATATTTAAATATATATAATTGTTTGAAAGTTTCATTGCGTCGGGAATGTTTGATTTTATTTTTAAATAATTTGTTAAAGTTTTATTGATTAAAAGCTACATTCTTTCGATAAGCTTTCAGATTTTCCCTTTCCAAAAACAACAGTTAAAGTTTTATTAATTAGAAAAAAGATAAGGATTTCCTAATTAAAATCATTTTCTGATTTTAAGAATTCATTTTCTAATTAGAAAATGAATTCAAGTTAATGAGTTTGAAAGCCTTATCGAGGGAATGTATCTAAAAACAACCAGTAAATCTAAAAACATTGATAATGAAAGAGGCGCTAGCCTAAAGGCATCAGAGGACAGGATATATAGCTCTGAAAAGTTTGGAAAAAAGAAGCCATCTTTGTTGTAGAGAAGTGCAGTAAACTCTGTGCGTTTTAAATAGTGTTTCGATCATGGTAAGGGGCTAAACATCAGGAATCTGGCTATCGGTTCCTGAAGTCCCCTGAAAATCTTCAATGGAGCTGCTGAATCTTTTCCGGACCAATCATGCTGCTAAAATAATGAAAATCAATAAAATGCTGTTCAAGTAATCAATCAAATGGTGCCTACGTTTTCCTCACCCGGACGTGTAACTTAAGGATCCAGCCCGGAAGAAATGGGTAATATATTTCCATAATGAACCTTAAACTTTCTGGCCGGTTCCGAACTTTACTTTACACTCCCTTTAAGAGCTCTTTTCATTCTATAAATGTCATAATCTCTGTGTAATAATCTCTGTGTAAACTTACTTTTATTTATGCTATTATATCATAATTCTCTCAACTTCTAGTCTCTAACTTTCTCTTTTCTTACTTGGCGGTTCATTTATTATATTATATATATATTTGTGTAATTTATTAATGTTGTTACTTTAATTATATGCCAATAATCTTTCGACTCGATAAACTCCTTTGTTCTATTTGCCTTACATAGAAAATATAATATTAATTCTAATAGTAGTTCTCACCCATTAGAACTAAATTTATAAGTTCTATCAATCATCGAGTCGAAAGAAATTATTACATGTTTACTATTTTTATCATTGGCTAATAATAAATTATTAGCTCCGTTTTTAATCTATGCCACCACTATTTTCTCGTTTCACTAATATTTATTTATTATTCAAATATAATCTTAAAATGTTTTTTGCAAAGGGCCAGTAAAGGAATCAAATAAATATATTCTAATTCAACTTTGTTATTTTCTATTAAGATTCAGGAAGGGCACGATGATTGGGGCATAATTAATATGATTTACAAATACTTTAAAATAGTTTTACTTGAAAGCTCGTTTGACTTTAATTCATTTGATCAAGTCATCATGTAGAGCATTCTATATGGGTTTTATTTTTCAAACGATGACTGTCCAGTCATCATCTTCAACGTTGCTGGCATAAGGCTATCGTTCGTTTTGCATGCTTGTCGGTAGTAATATCTCTGTTATTTCAAATAATTGAGGAAGAAAGCACCTCCTCCCCTGTTCATGTTATAATTGGAACACCAAGGGCTCATAGTTACGACTCAGCCTGGTTTCCCTTGTGTTCCACATCTCAAAAGGGCAGTAAGACTTGTGAAAGACAAGCCGCCATGAGACTTAAACTACCGACCAGCGATTATCTTTCATTTTCTAGCTCATAATTCGTCAGCACCGTTACCTCTCTGTTCCAGTAAAGCCTGCTCCGATGCTCGTAATTCGTGATGAAGTGATTTCAATTAAAGTCGAACAAATTCTCAGTTATATTTAATTAAATAAGTTTTCCAATCAAGATTAAAGTTATGCCCTAAAATACGTATCTTGCTCTTCATGAATGGATTTGCAAATGTGAAAATAAATATCACATTCATTCATATAAAATTAGAGTAATAATTTCCTTTACTAATGAATACCTTTATCTGCCTTTATTTTCTTTGTTGGGGGCATAGACATAGAATTCCAATATTGCGTACTACTCATTGGCATATAATAAGGACCGCCACTCTTATCACAATCAATAAACTTTGTTTAAGGACTAGAATTAATTAATATAATCATTATTTAAAATTCAAACAAAACAGACTATTATTATTAAATATTTTCTAAACACACTTGGTTTTTTAAGTCTTTTTATTCATAATTATTTTAATGTTAATGCTCGCTGTCTGTGTTGGCAACCCAAACATATACATATGATTTGATTTAAAATTATTTTAGTTAGTTTATTATCAGATATTAATGTCAGTTCAGGGGTCTCTGATCCTCACCAACCATTGAGCTAGTTTCTTGGTGCATAGCACTGTGCCATCGATTTAGATTTCTACTAATCTGAGCTGTTGAGTTGGGTTTGAATTCAGTCTTGGTTCAGCTGAGTTTGGATCTGACTTGCAGTTTAGGTGGTGGGTTTTTCAACTGGTACAATATATATATATATATATATATATATATATATATAAGGTGGGAGATGATGATCTGGACCTGCTGATGAGTATTGGTTTAACACAATATATATATACTAAAGATTATTTATATTTTTCATATGTGTGTGGTCAAGTGCATCATTTGTAAGAGATAGAGTGAATGACTGAAAGGAGCTTGAAAGTTTGGGTTTAAATCCTCTATTTACATCTAGATTCCAGGTATATAGAATATACTTGTATTTAAAATATAAATTCAGTCTGTATCCTAACCATTCTTTTTCTCTGTATTTAAATGGACATGGTCCTATAGATGAGGGGTCAGAGTAACTTAAAGTCATTATGGGTTTGACAGTAATATTGACATTAACAAGGGATTTGTGTATTCTATCATCAGATTTTCAATAGTATGAATGGTTGAAAAGTTGGAGGATAAAGTTGATTGAAACTTGTTCATTAAAGTGCAGTGATTTCAATATGAAATGAGCACTGGTTAAATATATGTGTGGGTAATGATGATACTAATGAGTATTGGTTCTGCACAAAATATTGGAGATCATTTATCTTTTTCATGTGTGTCACTTGTATGAGATAGAATGGATGGCTGAATGGAGGTTGAAAATCTGGGCTCAAATATTTTATATTACATCTAGACTTAATATAGAATATATGTATATTTAAAATATTAAAAATTAAAATAACTAAAAGAACAAATTATGTATAAACTTATGATTCTCAATTTTAAAATTGAAAAAACAACTGATGGCACATAAATATTATTTTCAATAACAATGTTAAATCTATCTTATCTTGATTTTAAAACATCCCCTAGATCGTCTTTTATTTATCTGTGATAATACTGATATTCAGTGTTCTAGTTGGAATTAATATTAATATATATTTTACTTTGAATTTTTGTCATTCCAATGGACCCAACATTACCAAAAAAGTGCTACAGAATAGGTACAAATGAGTCATTCCACATTTAATTGATCACAGTGCTATTCCTATGCCAAGAAACCAAATATAGTAATACATTAATGAAACTTAAATTGTTAAAGTTGCTCATAACAAATTATTTTAGTCACTACTAAGGAGTACATTTTGATATGTTTTGGTGCTGCTACTGCTTCCGCTTTTCATAGCTATTTTGAAAGTATATAATATTAATTGTCCTGTTTACATTTTTTTGTGGTAGAAATTGGAACTAAAATTAATCATTTAAAAAAAATTGAAGATGTCAGCGTCATACAGACAACATACAAATATCATGCAAATTTCCAAATTGAAAAGTAATCAGTAGTGCTCAATTGGTTGCATCATAATAGAAAGAAACCACAACATCACTGATTGGTAAACAATTTGCCTCAGGTTGAGAGTATGCTTGTTTCTTTAGTATTTTAAAAAGAAAAATTGTAATTTTTAGTAATTTATTTACATATTTAAAATTATTTGTGTAACATATTTATAAAATATTTATTTTAAACCAAAAACATATTCAATTAGAATTAGATTTTATTTTTAAATGTTTACTTTTCAAAAGATAATTTATTAAAACTGTAATTGCAATAAAGTGAAAGTTATTATGATTTGCTAAAAATAAATACTTTCATAAAGAACAGTGAAGAACTTTTTTGTAAAATTTTATTTTAGAACATATTTTTCATTGTTTTATGATATCTCAATTGAGATTTGTTTCGTTTTTTAAAATGGAATTCAGAGAAAAAATATTTAATTCAATATTTTTTATGGATAGGCAAAGGTTACAATTCACTACAGAAAAATTCAGTGTTATTGCTATGTATTTAGTTTAGTACTTTATTTTTCTACTTTCCAAAGTTTAAATATTATCTTTTAGAATGTTTTTCTTTGTAAACTTATATTTGTTAAAATTATATCAAACATAAAAATATGATATAGAATAAAGATTTAATTGCAAAAGCAAAATGTTGAAAATATGACTAAAATTATTCCTAGAGTCATTCAAATAAGAGTAAGACAAATTAGGCTTGAATGAGTAGTGAATTTGTTTAAGTGATAAAAAAAGAGGAACCAGGAGGATAACCTTAAATAAGTAAATAAAATTTCAACTGATTATTTTCTTTGAAAGAATAGTTTTGTTGGTGAGAATACCTTAAATTCAGTATTTATAAATATAGAGGTTAATGAAAATTAATGTCATCAAGTAAATGTAATGAAAGCTAGAAAATTAAAGTATTGTTTTGTTTATAATTTTTTATGTATATTTTTTAATACCATGTACTTCCTATTTATTGAAATTGATTATTGAAAAAGTGGATTAGAATAATTTTCTATGCAGTTTAAAACTTTTTTCTTAAAAAAAAAACTGTTTTAATTTACAATTAAAAATGTTTACAAAAAATATTTACATTGCTAAAAATATATATATATATATTTGTATGAAAATGTCACATGTGTATGTTCAGTTTGTATATTATTTAGATTGAAAAACTTTCAAGATTTAACAAATTGTTCAAAAATATTCTAAATCCATATTTTGTGAATACGCTGCATCTTTCATTCAAAGTTAAATTGCCACTAATTAAACTGAATGCAATCACGAGGTGGTCATGAGAAATGAAATTGCAATATTAAATAATTCATTTTTAAGTATCAAAACACAATGTAATATGAATTTTAATGTAAAATTATAAATATTTGTTTATTGTTTGGCTAATATTAGCTAGATCGTATTAATCACAGATCAGATGCAATATGTTGCAGTCTTCATTAATTCTACTATTGTCATTGTTCCCAGAATGTGATTACAGTATCTTTTAATTGTAATTTATATCTTGTTTAAATTTAAATTATTTGTTTATGTTTGCTATAGTCCAATAATTAAAGAATTTGATAAGTTATAACTTTTTAATAGCAACTACGTTATTTTGTGCAAACGTTGGTGGCTAGCGGTTAGCATAGCTGCCTTCCAAACAACTGGCTGGGGTCGCTTACCGCTCAACGCATTTGACATATAAAAAAAAAAACTACGTTATTTTATAAATCAGTACTTATGGTAAGCCCCCTCTGCTTCCCATTTCTGATTTAGAAAATAAAACTAATAGCTGTAACTTATTAAATAAATTCAGTTTACGTTTTATGTTTAGCAATTAAAGCTATCTATTAATATTTCCAATTAAGCTGTCTTATTTATTTTATTTGATATTGTCAAAATGATTCCGATATCTTTAATAGATAATTTTTATTCGATTATAAATCAAGTTTAGTTTAATTTTGATAATTATTTTCTTTTTATACAAGTGATTTATCATAGAATTTTAAAAGCTATTTATCGTAGAATTTTAAATGAAGTAATAATTTATTAAATATATATGATTATTATGATTCAAAAGGTTACTACAGCAATAATAATTAAATATTTTAGAAAAAAAACCCGTAAACATAAATCATGAAGTCAATTCTGAAACACACAGTTAAAACGAATACTTTAATTTAATAAACAACTATTTTATTTTAATAAATTTGGTTATTAATAAAAAGTTCCTGATTGAACCAAATCAATTAATGTGAGGAGGTGCATGAAATAAAGAACAGTAAGTGTTAATCAAGATTGTAGTTCAATTCTTAATAAATAGGAATTCAAATCAAGTGTTAATTTTTATAAAAGGCAATAAGTTTTATTCTTCTTGTAGTTATTAATAATGAGAATGCAATTTGATTTTTTGATTATGTGATTTAGTCAAGAAAAATTGATTAAATAATCTAATGTATGATATTCTAGATAAATTATAATGAATGTGTGCAATGTTCCGAGGATGGAAAGCTCGCCAACTGATGCATATTCAGCTTGTAATCTGTCACCATTTAGTGACTGGTTATAAGCTGAATATGCATCAATTTATAAACTATAATTGAGTGAGAGATCATAGATGAGAGAAATTAGCCAGTTTAATTATGACTTAATTTAATGAGCATACTAATAGCAATAATATGCAACAGAGAATACATTTTAGTAGAACATAAAACAATTACAGACATTCACAATCTAGTACTAGCTTTAGCAAATAGAATGAGCCTAAATCTGTTATAAATTAACTCTTACATATATTCACTTATACTGCAGTTTGTAATTATAAGTTAGACTATTGCCATTTTTAAGTTGAATTGTTAAATACTTTAGCAAATTTCAACATTGATTATTCTTTTCAGAATATATTCATCTGTTAGATTCTAATATACAAGTCAGTATGGAACAATGTTTTAAGTGATATTCTTCTTCTCTCTTCTTCATGTATTGCAAGACTGAGAAACTAGTGGAGAAATGAATTGATTATCTTTGGATTAATATCTAACATGTTTCAAATCTACTGAGCTATTCTGCTAAAAGCAACAATGAGTAAAAATTATATATATTTATCTATAGAGACCTCCTAATTTTTCCAATTATTATTAAATACTTTTATTGATTTTTGAAAATCTGTTTGTTTGTTAACTTTTGATTTTTTTCAAGTTAGAAAAAAAATTTTAGATCAAGATGTAATATTAATTCAATTGAATTGCTTGAAAAATGATATAACAATCTAATCCATTTGAAACATTTATCTTTTCAGTATGTCAACTAGTTTGATAGATGATGGAACAGAGGGTAGTAAAAATATGGAAAATATTCAATAATTTCACATTCTGCAATTAACCCTCTAGCATTCTTACAGATTTGTTGTTCTCACTTGCTTTAGATTTTCAACTTTTACTTTAATATTAAACCATTATTATTTATCAGAATAAATTTGACCTCATTTGATAGGTATTTTTGTTTAGAAATGAAATAAAATTTTAAAAACCAGACTTGATTTTCAGAATTATTTTAAAAATTAGATTTTAATCAAAACAAAATGCTTTCACATCATCAAATTTCAGATGGAGCCAATTCAATTTGCAATACAAACAAAATCTTATTTGTTTGATGTTTGTTTTAAAAATCTGAACAAATTATTTTTAATATCTACTAAATCTATCAATTTATATTTTAAAAGTTTAAATTTTTTTGTAATTTTTAAAATATTGCTAAATATTATAACAGTGTTCTGAGTGTTATCATTTTAGACAGTTGTATTTCCTGCAACAGTAATCTCTATGATTACAATATTCAAAAGAATCTATTCTTTTATATTTAAAAATAAAAGATTTCTATAAAAAATAAATATGTAATAATATATATTTTGATTTCTAATAATTATTATACAATTATGATACAGAAATAATTATAAACATTCTAAAAAATCAAGTTTATAAATCATTGTAATTTTTTTTCAAAGTAATCTTGCAATGTTTGAGATCACAAAATATATAAAGGATATCCATCATCATGGAGCTTAAGAAACTTTGAAGACCTGCATATTTGATTTTCTTACAACCTTTTGAATTTTTTTAAAATTAAAATATTAGAAAATAAATATACATAAAATTTAAAGCTGTAAAAAATGTTAGCAGCATTGTCAGTAGAGGGTGAAAAACAAATTTAATTTCTTGATTTCTGATATTTGAGTCCATTGCTTGGAAAAATAAAGTAAGTTTAATAGTTATTTTTTAAAAATTTTATTTGCTTTAAATAATAGTCATTAGAGAACAGTTTATTTTTTTTATTTTTTCAATTTAATAACATTTTAAAACCATTTTAAACTCTTAATATATATATCATATGTATTATATATACATAATTATATATAAAATTACTCCAAATCCAATACCCAACTGGACAAGCCAAGAAAATAAAATCTAAAACACAACCAATTGTTTTTCTGCTACAAGCAGACTTCTCAAGTGTTAACAACTGCAAAATAACAACATATTTAAATTAAACATTATCCACAATTCCATTTACTTTCAGTCCATTCTTAATAATAAAAGAATTTTAAATAAGTTGATTTCTTCAGAATCATAAATTTTTAATAATAAAGATCTTTAATTCTTTTTTTTATTTCATTTCCTTCAAAGAAGACAACTTTAGCTTTATCAAAATTAATACTATAGCCTGTATCTCTTTCATGAACATACAAAGCTGAACTAAGATATTTCTTTCTAACCCTATTTTTATATATCTTTATTATTTCATTTAAGCTCAACTATTCTGACACACACACACACACACACACATATAAATATATATATATATATATATATATATATATATATATATATATATATATATATATATATATATATTGTAACCTAGTGTTATTGACACTTGGTTTACTTGGCATTATTTCTGCAGGAAAACAATGCTATTCTTTAAAGAAATAAAAAGATAAAATAACAATAGTAATAATTGATTAATAAAGTATGCTATTCACTCACTTTGGCATGTTTTGGATGAATAACTAATAGATTTAATAACTCAATGTCATTTTAAAGAGAGAACATGAATAATTTAATTGAGATATTAATAATTAGAGCAAATTAATATGGTATAAAAGCTAAACAGTAATTGATTTTGGATGGGTAGAGGGGAGAATGGGTGAGTGTCTTATCATAAAGCACAATAACTTCTGGTAATTTCTTTTTGTAAAAAAGAAAAAAAAAAAAGAAAGAAAAAAAAAAATAATGTTTAAAGAATTATACATCACTGATTGTTAAGTTAATGTATTTATTATTATTTTTTATATTGTCAAATTACTTTGTAATCCAGATAAATAATACTAAAACTATATGATTGTAATAGGTTTTTCCTTTCTTTTGTTTATGTTATAATCAAATGATTATTTTTCTGGAAGAGGTCGCTAAAGTAAAAAAAAAAACAACAACAAAACGAAACAACCAATTTCATAATCAAGATCTTTTTTTTTTAAAAAAAAAAATATAGATAGTCTGCTTTTAGTTTTCAAGGAAGGAACAGTGCTGAAATTTGGTAACTCAATTTTTTCATTTTATTTTGCAGAAATAAATGTAATCAAAGTAAAATTTTAATAATATAATGTGTGGCTAAATTTTTTTGATAAGATATACTGATTTTCTTTGCCATCTACCTATTTAAAGACCTTTTATACTTAAAAATTTATTGTCTCATGCTAAAGTTAAAAATGACAGAATTAACTAAAAGAGTCACGAAAAATTATATTATATCTAAATTAAGGAAAAGAAGCGATTTCCAAGAAAAGAATAATTATTTATTAACTTTATGTCATTTATTGATATTTTCTTGGTATAGAAAGAAAAAAAAAATAATTGAAAAAAATATTTTGAAACCAAGGAAAATCAACTAGAAACATTTTCGCGCTCTTTCTCAATATTGTCTGCCTTTACAAGTAATGCAGTTACATACGTTAAAATATGTTTTATTCACCAAGAATTGTCTGGAAATAATAATAATGATAAATAAGATTAAATTATGCACCTGTATATTTTTTTTTAAAAAAAAAAAATATATAAAAAATATAAACTTTCTCAGAGTAAATATAGGAAAAGTTATATAGGGGCATTCTTACGGAGAAGTTACCGTTAAAAAAAATTTATAATTCCTAAAGTATGAACAAAACCAAATATCTTAGTGACTTAATGATAAAATAAATGATATATTATATTATACATCAGTTGGAATTATTAAAACTTCATGTACAAGTAAACTGACTGCAGTTATTATCATAATAATCTCTCGGAAAATTGCGCATTTTCGTCCATAAGTAAGCTACCTAATAAGTATACGTATCGTCAATAAAAAAAATATATATTGGGTATGTTTATCATTTATTGTCAACTGTTCGTTATGTTAGAATATGTATATTTTATTTTCTTGGATCCCAAAATTGTAGTAGTTTAATTCAAGTAAGAATTAATCTTCAATTCTGCTATATTTTTCTTTACCTAATTTATTAAACGCACAAAATAAGAGAAAACTTTTATCTAAAGGAAATAATACCATGCGTTTATTGTTTTTAAACTTGCTTCATGAAATACAACTGGATAAAGCTCTTCACCTGGACCAATTGCTCAACAGAAAAACATTTTCTAATGAGAGAGTATGCACTTGTTAATTAATGATTGTTTAAAACTAAGTTATAAATGATATGTATTTTTTTTATATCACATAGATTAAAGTCTGTATGGTCAAGTGATATTTAATAGCCTTGTAATGACAAAGGTATGTTTTAATATAATTATTATAGGTTAAGTTGATATTTAACACGAAAAAAAAAAAATCTATAAAATATGTAATTAGTACATACAATTGTAGGTAGTTATTTTGTATGTTAGATACGTAAAAGAAAAAAATATTTAGATATTTAAGGGGTAAAATAAATATTGAAAATTATCAGAAGTAACTAAAAAAAAAAAATGCTATAACAAAATATTTCTTGTTAAAGTTTTGAAACGAATTTATACTGTATTAATTGAGGAATTTATTCCTAATTATTCTTAAATAACACATCCACTTTATGTAGTTTAAGATAGTATGCTACCAACTATTTTGAATGTTCCTTTATTAAAATTAAAATTATTATACTTTTATTCTATGGTGTCCATTGATTTCAGATGTTGATCAAAGTATACCCGATAACGTAAGTTTATTATAATCAGTGTATTTACTTATCCTGCCCAGATATAGCATTGGCGTATGCTTAGTATTCGCATAGGTAATAATTATAATGTATTTATTTTGTGGGATGAAAAATGATCTCCCCAAAAGCTTTGTTTTCCATGAGAGGAAGATTTTAAATATAATGTTCGGGTATGTTTATAGCCCAAGTGATCGATTCTCATAGATAGGACGATCAAGAATTTATCTAGCATTTAGTATGCTTCATTCGTTTAAATCCCAGGAGAGGATTGTATTTGGTGTGTGTTCGTTGTATGCCCAAGTAAGAGGCAAGAAACCACCAAAATATTTTAATGTAGTAGATTACTCTACAGACCTTCGTGGTTATTCCATATTCCTCATGTGAAAATAAAGATAGCTCCACCATGGAAGGTGTTGATTATTGTGCTTAATTTTGAAAGTTCGGGCAAGATAAAGGTTATATTGGAGGTGTTAGTTCCTCAAGATCCACTTTAGTATAAATAGTGCGTTAGTAACTAAGATCAATATCTGTATTGTGCTGCTAAATATTGCTAGTATTTGACAAGTAAATCAATGGAGAAAGTAATTAAAATTGCGTAATTTAAAACGCTTATTTACTGAAGGAATATTCAAATGCAATATTTAATTCTGGTTAGTAATTAAATAATACTCATATTTAAAATTATACGTATGAATAAAATTTATATCATAACTTAAGTTAGCATTAAGTTAAATGTAAGATGGTAAGTGTAACTTCTGATAACTGGCCTATAATTAGAATAGGTTATCCCATTAAAGACCATAAATAAAGTAAATGTATTAGAAATAAATTTAATATTTTGCGTATTGCATATGATGGGATTAATCATTTAAAAAAAAAAAAAAAATAGTTAGTCAATAATTTTGAATAAAAGCTTCTACAAGGTTATCAAAATTTAATAAACAATGTATTGGTAATGAAATGTACTTTTAGTTAATCAATCCATATGATTGCATACAGGAGAAGTAGTAATCTCTAGTCCATAAACAAAAGAGTATACAGATTAATGTCAGTTATATTTTATAGTTTTGTATTACTATGGGATTATTTAATAAATGTTCATATATTTTTTTTTGTGATAATAATAAATTATAGTCTTGTTAACATTTGTTGTAGATTCATTTTTGTTTTTATATGCTAAATATAAGTGTTTGCACAATATTTGCAAAACCTTTTCTTGAGTCCGAAATCATTCCAAATTCTTAAAAAAACTTAATATACCAGATAAATAAAGTTAAGCAGATCGGAATATGTCATTATATTTTAGTTTAATGATAATTATTTATGGAGTTGAAAACTTAAGACTAAACATTCACCTTTGTATAAAAAAAAAAAAAAAAAAAATGAATTTATTCCCAAACCATTAACTTTGGTTGCACATTATTCCATTCCCATTTAGTTAAATTGTCTAAGTAATAAATCTTAGTTATATTATTGTGTTGTCATGGATGATGGAAGGACACAAAAAGCACCCTTGTCTTTTTATTATTCTGACTGAGATTCTAAAAAAAAAAAAAAAGGGCTGTGTTATTCAAAATTATATGTCATTATTGAATAGAATTATCATCTCTTTAAATAATATAGCAGTTGATATGAGAGATGAAGACACATTGAATTTAAGTAAAAATAAATGTTTCCTATAGCCGACCAGAATGACAGTCATAGGCGACAATGAGCATTTCCTTACATGAAACAAAGAACCCTGAGATTAATATTATTATAATTATTCTTTAAATTAATAAGTGATCAATTATTGTTGTTATTACAATCGTGGCATGGCTTAAGAGAATTGAATGTACAATGGTATTATATGAAAGGTATTTTAGATCATATTGGAAAATTAATGGATATGTTGTTTTATTTTGGTTGCCTTTAACAACAACCTGAAAAATTAGTGTCACAAGTGCAAATAAACTAATTAATTATATATATTGGAAATAAAATAAATAAAATAAATTTCTAATAATCTAATAAAAATATATACTGGGTTAGAAATAATATAAATTTCTAATAATAATAATATAACTTCTAACTGGGGTTAGAATATATATAGATAGATATATACCTTTTTACAAAAACAAGAAATAATATACACTATTCCAGGAATAGACTTTCTATCAAAAATTTTTTTTTTCATTATTTAATAAATTATTCAAAGTAATACTCCTTTTTCAAAGAATTTTCTTATTTCCAAAAAAAAAAAAATAACTATTTTTATACACAATTTTATAAAAAGAGAATTGAAATGACAAAGAAATAAAATAATATTTTTTTTGTCCTTTATATCCTTGCAAATATTACTATTAAAGGAAATACTTTTAACAAATTTATCAGAGTAGCCAAAACTCAATCTTTATAAAACTGACCTTTCTGAAACAAAGCTAGTCAGAGTAGTTTGAGCTTAAGTGAAAAAATAAAAGTACATAAAAGTAGGGTTAGAAATAAATATCTATATTCTAATTTATATGTTCATAAAAAAGATACAGATCACAGTATTATTTTGATGAAGTTAAGGTTGTCTTCTTTGAGGGAAATGAAATAAAAAGAAATAATTTTTATTATTAAAAATTTATGATTCTGAAGCAATTAAGTTATTTAAAAGTTATTTTAATATTAAAGATGGGTGGGAAGTAAATGAAATTGTGGTTAATGTTTATTTTAAATATGTTATTGTTTTATACTTCTTTACACTTGAGAAATGTGCGTGTAATAGTTAAGCTATTGGCAGGGTTTAACATTGTATTTTCTTGGCAAGTCTGGCTGTGTTTTGGATTTGGAGTAATTTTGATTATTTATTGAGTAGTTTAGCTTTATGTTTTTAATGTTTATCATTATATATATATATCAAAACTACCCCAAAACCAAAATTAAACAAGACCAGCATAAAAATAATATTAAAACACAACCTAAGGTTTCACTGCTACAAGCAGACTTCTCAATTGTAAAGAACTACAAAAACTACACAATATATATAATATTAAAAACTATACAACAAATCCATTCACTTCCCATCCATTCTTAATATTAAAAGAACTCTTAAATAAGTTAATTGTCTTTATTATTGAAAATTTATTATTCTGAAGCAATTAACTTATTTAAGAGTTCTTTTAATATTAAGGGTGGATGGGAAGTGAATGGATTTGTGAGTAGTTTTTAATATTATATATATTGTTTAGTTTTTGTAGTTCTTTACACTTGAGAAGTCTGCTTGTAGCAGTGAAACCTTAGGTTGCATTTTAATATTAATTTATGCTGGTCTTGTTTAATTTTGGATTTGGGATAGTTTTGATTATATATTGACTGGTTTAGCTTTATGCTTGTAATGTTTATATATATATATTGTGCACTTTTATTGGCTCAGTCTATTCTAAAATAAAATTTTGATGTATAATTTTAAATTTTACAAATCCAATAATATTTACTTATTAAAAGAAAACAGTCATGACATATTAGATCATAGGATTTAAACTCGGTTTTAGCTAATGGAAATTTATAAATGATCTTAACTCAAGATACACATAGATAATAAACATAGAGTCGTATATATGCAAATGGATAGACAAGTAATATCATTTAGTATTTAAAATCAGTGAAGTTTAACTTGTAATTTTGTAAACAGAATGCGTCACAGATGCTAATAATTATTGTTTGTGCGCATTTGATTTTAAAAATAGAAATTATTTATCTTCAAATCTTGCTATATTCAAAAGTAAATAAATAAGGTTTAATTTTACAAAATACTGATTTAAAATTAAAACAGTAAATTCTATCTTTATTTAATTTCTAAAAATATTGTATTTCAATATTTTTTAAAAAAACGAAAAATCGGTCATTTTAAAATGATAAACCAAAAACTTTCAAAATAAATGTTTGTTTCATAGAAAAAAGTGAAAAAATATTAGCCAATCAAAGAGTTTCAAACAATCTTGGAATATGAAATTCAAGAGAGGGGGAAAAAAGAGTTTTCTTGATCATAAAGTTTAAGTAACTAAGTTTTTTTATTCTTGGTGATATTTTTTTAAAAAAAAAAACAAAATTGGATTAAAATTCCTAAAACCTTATGATTTATAACTCTACATCAATATACATGTATAATTATCAGCTCTGTTGTCAAAATAATGGAATAAATTAATCGTTTTTCTACTGGGCAAGTCAATAATCGGTAATTCCCAATAATCTCTTGAAAATTAATAAATATTGAAGAAATAATCGGAGATGAATAATCAATGGATATATTCATTGAAAAGTAATAATAATTGTGCCATAGGGAAAATGAACTGCAGTAATACACAAAAGGAAATAAATAAACACCGTAAATATCCAGTAAGGATAGATAAAAGAATAGTAAATCTCTTGGAAACAGTTAAGTATATATATTTAAAATTCAATGGAACTAAATTAGTAATAAATGAAAGTGTTCATTATTATTCTGGATATATTATTTATTTTGAGCCATACCAGCAGGAATGTCAGTTTCTATAAAGTTTTAGCTGAAAAACGTTGCACAACACATTTTTAATTGAAATTATAAGTGTGCCTTTTACTATAGAGAGAAATATATATCAGCTAAAATAAATAAGGCAAGCCTCAAATAAATTTTTATTACTAAACAAAGAACAAAAGAAAGATTATTGTTGCAGTAACTCAAATACCTCGCACGAATCTTAGGATAAACAGAATCTTCAAAAAAATAAGGAAAAATAAAAACGTTATGATAAGTTTATGGAGTGTGGAACAACTAGAAGATTTAATTGTTTTTTGATACTTTAGCTGAGAGTAAAAAGAGAACTTCTTTCTAATGTTGGTATTTATATTTTTAATCTATGATTTGTTAGTATAATGGGGGGGGGGAGAACTAAATCATTTAATAAGGAATTAATTCAAGTGTTGTTATATTAATAGTTATTTAATAATTCAGTTAAGTTTAAAGATTATCAATCCTTGAAATAAATAAATATACTCGTTATTTTAATATGAAAGGGTATTTAAAAATGATATATACACAATCCAGAGAGAAGGTTGTATTTACATGAGCGAATTGATAAACTAAATACAATGATTTTCTTTCTTATATGAAAGATAAAAGTATTAATTTTGTTTGCTTAATAACCTCCAGAATTATGATCCTATGTTCTCACTTATTGTTTTGTATTGTTACTTAATCATCAAGTACTATTATTATGTAGAGATTGAACTAATTGACCATAAA